>CM054131.1:48557414-49157414 GCA_028751855.1 Ambrosia trifida | reverse complement strand
GTTTTTCCATCTTTAAAACTTGACCGATTTATTTACTACGTATTTCACACATCAAGTTTTTGGCGCCGTTGCCGGGGACACAGTGTGCTTTCGAGGACGACCCGAATCGGGGATCTAGTCATTTTATTTGCTTTCTTAGTTTGGTAGATTTTTATTTTTAATTTTATAAAAAGAAAAAAATTGTTTATTTGCTATTTGTTTTTCTTATTCTAGTATAGTTTTAGTTTCTCTGTGTACATAGGAAGTACCCGTTGCAGTCCTAGAACATTTTGCCCACCAGATAGATCACATAGAAATGGCTGCACGTAGGACTGTCGCTGAACACATCAGCATTACACCCACTCACATCCGGTCCAATTTTACACTACCCATTGTTGAGTCGAACAACTGGACCATTGAACCCACTCTGATCAACACCATATCTCATTCAGTTCAGTTTCACGGCATGCGTGATGAAGACCCATATGGCCATTTAACTAGATTTGGTAGAGTCTGTAGCACGTTCCAGCTTAATGGTGTCACTGATGACGCCATTCATTTGCGTCTGTTCCCATTCTCACTTACTGATCAGGCCCTCACATGGCTGGACTCCCTCCCACAGGGAGCCATCACCTCTTGCACTGATATTCAGACAAAATTCCTGCAAAAGTATTTTCCCCGTGCTAAAACTGCTCGTCTTAAAAATCTTATCTACGCCTTTACTGAGCAGTCAGGGGAGTCCTTCTATGAGACATGGGATAGATTCAAGGCACTTCTGAATAAGTGCCCTCATCATGGTCTCGAGGACTAGAGAGTCATGGAGAAATTCTATACTGGAGTTTCTAACGCGACCAAAAGATTCCTTGACTCTACAGCAGGCGGTAACATGATGAAAAGCAAAACCGCTGCCGCCCAGGTAGAATCTTTAGCTAAGGTCATGTAGGACATTCAGGTTAAGATTAGTGCTAAGTGTGAAATTTGTAGAGGGGGTCATGAGACCATAGATTGCCACGTAGGTCCTAGTGAGGAATTGAACTATGTCCAGAATTCAGATGAAGTCCAAAGTTACAGCTCTGGATGGCAGAGTATAGGAGATCCTAAGTCTGAGATTAGTGAGTTAATAAAGAAAAGTGGGGAGAATCAGGCTAGGACGAATAAACTCCTAGAGACCATAGTAATGCAGCGTGAGACCCGTTATCAGGAGCAGCAAAAGAAAAATCAGGAATTTGAGCTACTATTTAGGAATCAGGGGTCCACGCTTCAGAGTTTGGAGAAGGTTTTAGGAGAGTTAGTTGGTAAGGTGACCAGGAATTCAACAGATGTTCAGGTGAATGGAGTGTTCACCGAAAGTGGGAAGAGCACGGGAGTTGATCACCCGGTGTCGAGAGAGAGTATGGTAGTTGAGGAGGAGAGTGTCGATGAGGAGATTAGGGTAGAGTCTCCGGGCAAGGTGCACCCTACTAGGTTAGACCCAGCAAGTACCGCACAGCCCAAAAGTAGGTTGAAGGAGAAACAGTATGAGGAGGAGCCCAAAATGGTTTATGTTCCACTTGCCCCATATGAACTAGTACCGCCCTATCCTGGTAGGTTGAGTAAGAGTGAGCGCTTAGAGAAGTATAGGCACTTCATTGATTTGTCTAAAGATCCTAAGATTAGTGTCCCATTCATTGATGTTCGTAGGGATATGCCTAAGTATGGGAAGTTCTTGAGGGAGATGTTGTCCCACAAGGAGAAGTTGAAAGAACTTTCCTAAGTCACTCTGAGTGAGGAATGTTCGGCTGTCGTTCTTAATAAACTACCCGAGAAGATGACTGATCCTGGGAGTTTCACTATCCCTTGTCAGATAGGTAGTTTGACAGTTAGGAATGGCCTCGCTGATTTAGGTGCTAGCATTAATCTCATACCCTATTCCATGTTTAAAAGATTAGATCTTGGGAAGTTGAATCCAACTAGGATGTGCTTACAGTTGGCTGATAAATCTGTGAAGTACCCCATGGGCATTCTAGAGAATTTGCTAGTAAGGGTGGAGAGCTTCGTGTTTCCCGTTGATTTTGTCGTACTTGATATACGGGAGGATGAGCATGTGCCGTTAATCTTGGGACGACCCTTCTTACGCACTACAAGGGCATTGATAGATGTCTCGGACGGTCAAATTACACTGCGTGTAGGAGATGACTCTATCACCTTTGGTGTTAATAGGTCTAGGGAGAGCATGAGTAGTCAGGTCATATCTGTGTGCTTTCTTGGCACTTACATGTCACATGTCGACCGGTGCATTGACTACATCTGTGGAGCAGACTTATTAGATAGACGACACCAAACAGAAGAGAGGCAGGAGGTAGAGATAGAGATTGTAGTTCCTGTGGGGCATGATCTGGGCTGTGTATCCGGTGAGCCTCCAGATACGTTAGAGGTAGCTAAGGTTGTTAAGAGTTCCGAGGAGGTGATGGATGAGCCCTCGGTTCATATTTTCCGATCCCACGAGTATGAGAGTGAGCACAAGATAGATGAGGAGGATAAGACACTCTTAAAATTAAGCCTTGAGGTAGTGAATAAATCTAAGTGTGGGGATAGGATCCTGATTCACCACTCACATTTAAGAATATTTTCTAGTGATCATAGATTTAGGTGGAAAAGATCATGCCTTGGGAGAGATAACATATGTGGGACGATTGATTTACATGAGGATGGTGTAGATATCCTCGTTGATCCAGGTTAAAGTGCTTGATAAGAATAGGATCACACAGGTGAAAACCCAAATTTGTAGAGTTTGTAAATATTTATTTTTCTGTGTTATTTTGTGTGTTTGCATTTTTGCGTTTTTGTTTCATCTTATTTTTGTTGGATATTATGCTTGTCTTTTGCGCAGAAATATTTCATCCATACGAGGTTTGAGGTTCTTATTTTCACTTCACAATAAAGTTAAAAAAAAGAGCCACATAACCTTCACCATTAGTTAGCATTATCACCCGCCACTGACCACCACCGTACTGATCTAGGTATGGTTTCCTCGCTTTCTTTTATTTTATTATGTTTCGTGTAATTAAGTCTTGTATTTTACTTTATTTGAGTCAGTTTTGTCGATTTTCATTTGGTCGAGTCTTGTGGGATTGTCTTAGCCTTTTTCACTGTTGGATCTCCCAAGCCCATACTCAATCTCCATTCGGGTGGGGGTCGATCTTAAAATTATTTTTTGTGAACAGGCATCCCACTTCTCATTGAGTCATTTTACTTTCATTTTCTTTTTAGTTTATTTTTTTTTTCAGTATTCTGACTATGGACACGAAAGAAATGCTATATGGCTGTAGATGATGGACGGACGAGACACTTTCTGCGAACTATCGACACATATTACAGGAGAGTTCGTTCCATTTAAGTTGGTGTTGTCATATATTTATTTTGGTTCTGCTTTATTTTTGCATTTTTATTTTATTTTTAGTCTGTCTTGTCTCTCGGAGCACATTGAGGACACTGTGCCTTTCTAAGTGTGGGGATGGGAGACTTCGTCTTTATTTTGCTTAGTTGTAGGTCGAGTAAAAAAACAAAAACATAAAAAAAAATTGGTTTAGTGTTAGTCCCAATCCTTTTTGTGCGTAGTAAACGAGCCTTTTCAATGTAATACGTCGATTAAAAGCGGGGTCGATTGTCGGGTTTACGGGTCTTAGCAAATGTTTCTTTAAGTTGCGGGATAGTAGGCTTGACTGAGTTGTTTTTCTGAAATAAAATGTTTGGGGTGCCTGGGATAGTGGATCAAGTTAGATGGTTAACTGGTTTTGCACTTGCTAGTATCGGTAACCCTTATTTCCACATGACAGTGAGTTTTGAGCCTTTAAATATTATGTATAAATATTCACTATTTCGTTTCATGTGTGATATACCGACTTTGTTGCATTATTTTAGAACTTGTGCGTTTTGATGCATTTTGAGACCATAAGCTTGGACTTGACACAAATATGATAGAGGCATTAGGATTACCCATTTTTGTTTAGCCTTTTCGTTTGTTTTTGTTATTTGACCCATCTCACCATTTTTACCTTTAGAAACCACTTTGAGCCTAAACCTTTCGTTTGTCACTCATTTTGTTTTATATTGACTACCGGATTGTATATATATATATATATATGTAATGTGAAAAAAAATAAAAAAATATATATATATCAGCATAAAGAGTAGCTGACGCAAAAATAAATGAAAACAAAAATTAAAAAAAAAAGAAAAATATATGAAAAAGAGAAAGAAAAAAATAGAATAAAGGTTGTGGGTCGAGAAGACCAAAGAGTTGGAGTTTATATGTTCATGGTTAATTCGGTTTATTTCTTATTTTTCTTTTTAGCCAATTTTTCCCAACAAAATACCCTACCTTTAACCCTTGCTTACCCTTTCGAAGTCTTCTTGATTTGTGTTAATTTTAGCATTAGGTCGAAATTTGATTGACTACAAGCTTATGATAATTTTGCTTCATAGTTCGCTTTTGAGAGATTCACTCCAAATAAATATATAACCGAGGGATGAGTGATATTGTGAGGGGTGCTTACAGGTCCATAGTCGGTTTCTTGAAGGTAAGTGAAGCTTGACTAGGTAGGCCTTGTTTTTAAAATTGTATCATCTTGACTAGTCAGCCTTTTGAGCGATGTAAGTCTTGTGAAACCGCTATGCTTGTTGATTTCGTAGCATGCTTTTGACCCTGTTTGATGCTATCGTTTTTGTTAAGTGCTTGTTGAAAACACTGTTTGAGATTTTGTATAATTCTTTTTCGGGACGCAAAAGGTTTAAGTGTGGGGATGTTTGATGTGTTGCAAAACACATCTCTTTTCCTATGTATTTTGTATATTATTTGGTCAGTTTTTATTCGTTTCGTGTCGTTTTTATTATGTATTTATGTATTTTATTATTTTAAAGGTGTTCGTGGAAAATGAGCTCAAAACAAAAGAATTTTTATCGAGACACGAACATTTGATAGCAGGTGTTATGAACATTGGAGCGTAGACGAGAAACTTTGGTCGAGCCAAGAACACCCAATTCAAGCTTGGAATTTAATAATAATAATAATAATAATAATAATAATAATAATATGGTGACTAAAGAGACAAAGTCTCGTAAAGTCAAAAAGAAAAAAAAAAGAAAATAAAGTGGTGCAAGCCCAGTTCGTGAAACAATAGTGCGACATTTAATGATTTTTTTAAAGCCCAATTATTGAAGGGATTTACCCTATTTTTTTTTTTTGAACGATCAACAAACTTTTATTCCAGCCAACCGGCTAGCAGGGAGCTAGCCGACACCAAGTACATAAAGTTACACACCAAGATATTCAAAACAAGCACAAACAAATACAAAAACCATCACTACCAACCAAACCTATGCAAATAAAAGCCTCTCCACAGATTCCAATCGAGATTAGGTTGTTTAGCCCGTGATTTGATCCATAAAAAAACTTAGCGTTTTCACCTCGCCAATGACTTGACTGATCGAGCAGTGTTGTTGATTGAAAACAAGATTATTCCCCGCCCTCTATAAGCACCATAACGTTGTGAGACAAATTGCGTGAATTGTCTTCTTTCATTTAGATTTACCCTATTAATCGACGGAGAAACAATATAGGAGGACATTATTATCTTGAAACATCACATTAACAGCCGCCATTGGAAAAAGAGGCGATCAATTATTTTCGAAGAGAAGAATACTGAAGATAGTGTCGTGAGGGATAGAGAGGAAGGCACGGGTTCAAGATTCAAGCTACGGGTTCGACTATTATAATTTTTGGCTTCATATTTATTTACTTCGTGTTCATAAATATTGGTACCATGACTTTGCATATTTTTGAACCTTTGTTTTTATCTTTTTCCGTTGTTATGAGTAGATGAACATTTAGGCTACCTAGGTCGGTATGATGAATACTTAGCATTTTTATGACTCTCGGATTCGTTTAATTATATAATTGGTTTATGTTTTGGTAAATATCTATTTGAGTTTCGTTATAATGCTTTTGCGTATTTAAGTCTAATTTATTATCTTTGATAGTTCCACATGTGTCTTGTTGAATGTCTTTCAGTTATAGATGCATGTTAGGTTGCCTGCTTTGTGCTTGCAACTAGTTTATGGTTTTTGACGTCAAATTCCATAGGAAATTGATTTGAGAGTTTAGAAGACTTAGGTATTCTGCCATTCCTTGAGACCGGGAGGTGATAGGGTGTCGGGTTGTCTAGATCTTTAGGTATCGGGTAGAGGTGAGACCGGGAGGTGATCCTTGCCTAGTGTGTCTTTAGATTCTTGTAATTCCGAATTATTTCCAAGCCAATTAGATTACTCCTTCACATTGTTTGATGTGTTGTGACTAGCAAGACTGAGAGGTGAGCGAGTCTTTCGAGTACCTTAGCATTCCCTAGTGAGGTGAGACCGGGAGGTGATCCGAACTAGTAACCAGTGATTTACACGTCCCTTAGGATTTTCTGAGAGGTGTTAGTGAGACCGGGAGGTGATCTAGCATGCTTTAGGGGTTTCCTGGGTCTGGCGTATCCTTAGGAAACCTGGTAGTCAATCCATTATTCGATTCCGAGAGTTGTGAGTCTGCGGGTAGGATTCTACACCTAGGTAGTTGCCTTCCATATTATCTGAGTTCAATCCAGTATTCTTAGTTTCCTGTTTTCGTCTCTATGTTATTTATTTTAATTGCTTTTATTTTATTTGTATTTAGTTTAAAATTAATTCTCAAAAATCCAAATTAATAGGCTATGAGTCGATAGAGGTTTAGTACCGAGAGTCGCCATATTGTCTCCACGGTTCGATATTCCGGACTTACTTGCTCTGCTACACTGCGACCGGTATACTTGCCGTTAGTGTGTGGTTTTGTAGGTTTTTCCATTTTTAAAACTTGACCGATTTATTTACTACACATTTCACACATCAAGTTATTATTTATTTATTTGGTCAGTTTTTATTCGTTCCGTGTCGTTTTTATTATGTATTTATGTATTTTATTATTTTATAGGTGTTCGTGAAAAATGAGCTCAAAACAAAAGAATTTTAATCGAGACACGAACATTTGATAGCAGGTGTTATGAAATTGGAGCGTAGATGAGAAACTTTGGTCGAGCCAATAATACCCTATTCGAGCTTGGAATTTAATAATAATTATAATAATAATAATAATAATATGGGTAGGGATCCTAAGAGAACCAACCCCTATTTGAGAACTGAGAGAACCATTCTGAGCCACACATTTCATATAAAGGCAAAAAAAAAAAAAAAATTTTTTTTTTTTTTTTTTTTTTTTTGCTTTAATCGCACATTTTTATGCAAGGAAAAAAAAATTTATTTTTTTTGAATTTTTTTTCATTTATACATATGTGTATATAGCATTTTTCAGCTATACATATGTGTATATTTCAGTTATACATATGTGTATATAGCATTATACATATGTGTATAATGCAATTATACACATGTGTATACTGAAAAAAAATACAAAAAAAATAAAAAAAAAGTTTTCCTTACATATAAAGCAGCGATTTTTGCAAAAAAAAAAAAATCTTTTTTTTTTTTTTTTTTTTTTTTTGCCTTAGAGAAATGTGTGGCCCAGAATGCTTCTCTAGTTCTCAATTTGGGGAAAGGTTCTCATTTGAACCAAATCCAATAATAATAATAATAATAATAATAATAATAATAATAATAATAATAATAATAATAATAATAATAATAATAATAATAATAATAATAATAAAAATAATAATAATAATAAAAATAATAATAATAATAATAATAATAATAATAATAATAATAATAATAATAATAATATGGTGACTAAAGAGACAAAAGGGCTGTTTGGTAGCCTCTTAATCAGCCTCTTAACTATTCAGGTCTGAATCATTCAGGATTCAGACTGTTTGTTTCAACATCTGAATGGAATGATTAAGTGCTAACCCATTAAGCTAATAAGGGATGCTGAATGATTCAACTCTCAACCATTCAGAGCCTCTTAACCATTCAGACCATCTTAATGATTCAACACTTGATCAACCAAACAGCCCCAAAGTCTCGTGAAGTAAAAAGAAAAAAAAAAGAAGAAAACAGATTGGTGCAAGCCCAGTTCGTGAAACAATAGTGCGACATTTAATGATTTTTTTTAAAGCCCAATTATTGAAGGGATTTACCCTATTAATCGACAGAGAAACAATATAGGAGGACAATATTATCTTGAAACATCACATTAACAGCCGCCATTGGAAAACGAGGCGATCAATTATTTTCGAAGAGAAGAATACTGAAGATAGTGCCGTGAGGGATAGAGAGGAAGGCACGGGTTCAAAATTCAAGCTACGGGTTCGACTATAATAATTTTTGGTTTCATATTTATTTACTTCGTGTTCATAAATATTGGTACCATGACTTTGCATATTTTTGAACCTTTGTTTTTATCTTGTTCCGTTGTTATGAGTAGATAAACATTTAGGCTACCTAGGTCGGTATGATGAATACTTAGCATTTTTATGACTCTCGGATTCGTTTAATTATATAATTGGTTTATGTTTTGGTAAATATCTATTTGAGTTTCGTTATAATGATTTTGCGTATTTAAGTCTAATTTATTATCTTTGATAGTTCCACATGTGTCTTGTTGAATGTCTTTCAGTTATAGATGCATGTTAGGTTGCCTGCTTTGTGCTTGTAACTAGTTTATGGTTTATGACGTTAAATTCCATAGGAACTTGATTTGAGAGTTTAGAGGGCTTAGGTATTTTGCCATTCCTTAAGACCGGGAGGTGATAAGGTGTTGGGTTGTCTAGATCTTTAGGTATCGGGTAGAGGTGAGACCGGGAGGTGATCCTTGCCTAGTGTGTCTTTAGATTCTTGTAATTCCGAATTATTTCCAAGCCAATTAGATTACTCCTTCGCATTTTTGGATGTCTTGTGACTAGCGAGACCGGGAGGTGAGCGAGTCTTTCGAGTACCTTAGCATTCCCTAGTGAGGTGAGACCGGGAGGTGATCCGAACTAGTAACCAGTGATTTAGACGTTCCTTAGGATTTTCTGAGAGGTGTTAGTGAGACCGGGAGGTGATCTAGCATGCTGTAGGGGTTTCTTGGGTCGGGCGTATCTTTAAAAAGCCTGGTAGCCAATCCATTATTCCATTCCGAGAGTTGTGAGTCTGCAGGTAGGATTCTAGACCTAGGTAGTTGCCTTCCAAATTACTTGAGTTCGATCTAGTGTTCTTAGCTTCCTGTTTTCGTCTCTGTGTATTTATTTTTATTGCATTTAGCTTAAAATTAATTCTTAAAAATCCAAATTCTTAGGCTAGGAGTCGATAGAGGTTTAGTACCGAGAGTCGCCATATTGTGTCCACGGTTCGATATTCCGGACTTACTTGCTCTGCTACACTACGACCGGTACACTTGCCGTTAGTCTGTGGTTTTGTAGGTTTTTCCACTTTTAAAACTTGACCGATTTATTTACTACATATTTCACACATCATGTTGTGTTTGTTGAGTTGCAGTGGCTGCGAGTGCCCAATGGTTACTATTAATCATTTGCTTTTGTTGCTGAGCACGTTGTTGAGCCGCAAGCGCCCACGGATTGGTTCCGCCAACATTAGCTTGTTGTTGCTGTTGTTGCATCCGTTGTGCATTATGCTCGGCCGAAAACTGCCAAGGGTTCGTAGGTACATTCATTTGGTTATTAACTTGTTGGCTATACTGTTCTCCGGGTTGGTTCAGATGTGACCATGGGTTAGCCATATGTTATAATTTGTTAAAAGTTTGATACTTAGTTAAAAGTTCAGATGTGACCATGGGTTAGCCTAACACACGAGTAGGAAAGCTATCCACTAGTGTTTCAGGCGATTAGGCGAGTAGACAGCTATCCACGTGAACAGTAGAGCGATTAGCAGTCTTAGGTGATTAGGGTTGGCCTGGCGATTAGGAAGCTAATCACATGTAAAGGACACGAGTAGCTTTCCTAATCGTGTGAAATAAGGGACGAGTGAGAATGCTAATCGCCACTAAGAAAAGCTAATCGATACCTGCAGGTCTGAGATGATCTTTTGTAAAAATTTTACCATTTTTGCCTCAAAATCTTACCAAAACGATGTGTTTGATTCCCAAATGATTAGAAAAGTTTCCAAAACACTTTTAGAGCAAACCCTAATAAAATACACACGTTTTTATCCATAAGAACACAATTAGATTTTGAAAATTTGGGTTTTTATGAAAAACACAAAGTTTCAAACAGGTATTTGATAAACATGCAAACTTTTAACGCAAAACCACCTCTTTTGACTCGTTTTACTATCAAAACACCCGTGACAAGAGCCTCGGCTCTGATACCACTTGTAGGATCGACTTTTGGGTCACCCGACAATCACGAGCTTTACTATTCAGAGTGCGGAATCCTTTGAAAAGGTTCAGACAAGCAAAACGAAAATGAAACAATGATGAACGAGGTATCAACACACACAAAATAAGGTCAAAGGTCGTATTGATTAATCAAAAACAGATCACAGGTGTTTACAAGACCAATCTCAGACCTCCAGACCTTGGGAAGGGTATTTGAGGAATGTGTGATGTGACAACTGATGATTAGGGCAATGGTTGGATGCTTTTATACCCCTACTACTCGTGCAGAGCCCAGCAGGCGAGTAGGAAAGCTATACTACGTGAACAACAGGCGAGTAGCTATCTATCCACGTGAAATACATGCGATTAGCTCTACTAATCGCCACATAGAAAGCTACTCGCCCCTATCACTCCAATCAGCCCAAAATACTTCCAAACACACCCAAACACCCGAAATACTAACCAAACATCACCTATACTAGGCTAGGGACATCATGTACTAACAATTTTATCACTGGTCTTCCTATTTCTCAAGGGAAAACCGTCATTATGGTTGCCGTAGATCGCCTATAAAAGTATGGCCACTTCATTGGGTTGCCTTCCTCGTTTACAAGCATCACAGTGGGCAGGGGCATTCGTCACTGATATTGTTCGTTTACATGGTATACCACTTGACATCGTATCTGACCGGGACCCCGTTTTATGTCAAGGTTTTGGAAGGAATTACATCGCTTGCAGGGTACTAATTTATCCTTTAGAACCGCATATCATCCTCAATCTGACGACCAACCCGAATCCTTGAACAAGTGCTTAGAGATGTATCTACGTTGTTTTGTGACTGACAAGCCTAAAGAATGGATGTGGCTGTTACCGTGGGCATCATTTTGGTACAATACATCCTACCAAACTACAACAAAGATGACACCTTCGAGGTTTTGTATGGACGTCCACCTCCCATGATTACCCGTTATGTTAAGTATGATGGTGGAAATGCTCTCGTATATTTGCAATTTTTGGAACGTGATGCGGTTTTTACTGTTCTTAAACATAACTTACAACAAGCACAACAATGTATGAAACTATATGCTGATTCTTGTCGCCGAGATGTTCAATTTCAAATTGGCGGCTGGGTGTATATTAAAATTCAATCGTATCAGCAAATTTCTCTTCGATTTTGTCGTCACAACAAATTGTGGCACCGCTACTTTGGCCCATATGAAATTCTAGCTCGCATCGGTCTCGTAGCTTACAAGTTAGAACTTCCGGCATATGCAAAGATTCATAAGATGTTCCATGTTTCCATGCTTCGCAAATGCGTGGGGCAACCAGATCATCAAATTACAGCACTGGACCTTGTTGATGCTAATGTTAAGTTGATCCTACAACCTTCTGCTACTTTGGATCAAAGGACTCTACTTCGCGCCAACCAACCGGTTATTCAATATCAGGTCAAGTGGGAGGGCTTTGCCAGCTTTTGATGCCACTTGGGAAGATAAAGACTCTTTACTTCACTTTTTTCCTGATTTACACCTCGAGGACAAGGTGATTGTTCAAGAGGGGGAGAAATGTTGTTATACAACATATCAGCCCATAGGCTCAACAATAATGACTCAACCAAACAATGTGGTGCAATTGAGAAGAGGTAATCGGGTCAGAATGGTTCCAAGCAAGTTGAAGGAATGAAAGTCAATGTACCACATTTAGTTAATTAATTATTTAGTGGGGTAGGTGGTTATTATATATAGGAATGTTTAGTGTGAGGTGGGGTATGAAAATGATGTCATAGTTTGTTATACTCTCTCTCTCAACTTTCTTTGTAACTCCATAATCTCATCACCATTTCTATCCTTTGAGCACTAAACTTCTTTTCCCTTCCTCTCTAGATACGTGTTGCAATTTTCAATTGCTAGTTCACTCTAATTTATGTATATCATCACTATTAACTTTCGACAATGATGGCATGGAAATTTAATCCGTTGACTTTGATATTTTTGACATTTTATGTTCAACTGCTGCAATTTGAATTTAGATTTTTTTAATGGCCAACAAAACTTCTTTTATTCGTCATCAAACTTGCAAGAAACTAGCGCATACAATTCGCACTATCCTAGGGATGCGAACCGCATAATAACACAGTTACAACAAAACATGAAACTCTTAACGACTATATTAAACCAGACTCCCTAACTTTACGTGCATTATTAACTATCCAATCTTTGTTGTATCGAACCTTATCCATGCATCCCATAACATGTTTGTCATCTTCGCATGGTACTGTATCCAAAGATAACTCATTAATTTGATCTCCTCTATAACACGCAAAGTAGATGCCCGCAAAGTAGACGCTTGTTTATCTCTGAAGATAACATCGTTCCTCGTCTTCCAAATTGCACACAATTCTATAACTACTACGGCGTTTAAAGCCTACTTCTTTTGTCCCACATGACATCCGAATACACCTTCAGTAGATCAATAATATGAAAAGCAAAGAAGATTAGTGCCTTACACTATTGAGCCAGTTGCTTCCACACATCCACCGCAAAGTGACAACCTGTAAATAAATGTTCCACCGTCTCGTTGTAGCAAAAACAATGTTCATAAAATACCTCACTAGAGACGTCACCGGAGACAACGATGACGACTCTACAAAAACAATGAGGACGCTCAAACGTCTCCAACGGTCTCGGTGGCGCTGAGACGTTTGGCAAGGGGAGTGACACGCGTCGTCATCTAACTCGTTCAAACTGGAGACGTCTCCGGGAGTAGACTTTGGTGTCTCGAACTTGGTGAGTCATCTCTCCAGAGGGACGGAAAGAGGTTATTTTCGTAATGTGGGTTGATCAAGGGTTATTCCGTGATTTTCCATTTTATAATTATACTACAAACAATTTAGATTTAGAAAATTATTGCGTTAACTTAAATTCTCTAATCTACTCACTAGGGATGAGCATTCAAGCCCGAATACCGATCCCGTCCCGTCCCGATCCCGATACCGTACCGAACCGATACCGAACCGAGGGGTTTCGGGATCGGTATCGGTATCCATATTTATGGATTTTCGGTTTCGGTATTATCGGTATCGGTACGGGATCGGTACGGTATCGGTATTTTAAGGCAAAATACCGATACCATACCGGTACCGTACCGATACCGAACCGATACCGTACCGTACCGTATGTGTTCGGTATCGGGATCGGTATTGGGTTTTTGGACTTTTCGGTATCGGTATTGTCGGGATCGGTATCGGTTCGGTACCGATCCCGTCCCGAGCTCATCCCTACTACTCACTCCACATGGATTTAGATTTTTTTATCTTATTATTATTAATATTTTTTTTTTTAAACTTGACTTTCATTCAACATCTATCGGTTTTAAAATCCAAGACAGCAATCAATAAAAACGCACCTTACAACATGGTTAGAATCATATATTGATTTTGGGTGTAGTCGTTTGTGAATATTACAGCTTCAACTTGCATCTCTCCATTTCTTGAGAGTTTCATTGTAACAACTTAACATTATGGTGTTATTAAACTTTATGTATCACGTCACTAAAACCACTCGTAATGGTTAGCTAAATGGGTGCTAAAGGGGATTTTTAGCGCCTCATTCACCCACAAACACCGCCCCCATGCGGGTTAAAGGGGCGTGATGGCCTCCCCCGCGAAAATTTTCCCTCAAGCCAAATGTTTGCCCATCCAATAGGATGCTGCCATGTGGCAGCTTTAAAAAAAGGGGTAACGGTCAAATTTTCAACGGTTGGAAAATATAATCGTTGGGCTATTTTAAAAAAAAAATTAATTAATTTACCCCGGAGGCGCTAATTTTGTTTAACCTTCGCAAGCAACAAATCATGGCAAAATATAGTATTAATTTTTAGTTTTTGTTTTAGGATGATCGCTTTCTTTTAATTTTCTGTATTTTTTTTAATAGTGAATTAATGTAATTTTTTTTTTGTGTTTATCTAGTTAAATATTTAAATTAAATAATACTTTGTTTATTTAAAAATTAAAAAAAATAATAAAAATGGCATGTGGCCCACATGCCACATGTCAAAAATGCCCCACACAAAATTTCACCAACCATTACACCTCTTGCCCTTTCACACATCAAATTAGCCTCACATGACACATGTCATAAAATGTCCCTTTAATACCCCTCTCACCCACAAATTTAACCCACCATTACACATGTTCTAATAACAATTAAGTATTACCTTTCCAATAATGATACCTTTCCAATAATGATCGCATACATTTAATCCATTGACTTGGATACTTCCACAATTTGAATTAAACTACGTGCAAATTGCAACTTGCATTTAAATGATTTACACAAATCCTCAACGTTTTAAATTAAATTACTGCAACTTGGATTTAAATATTTAGTCTGTTTACTTTGATTAATATTATACTCTATGATTTACACACCCCACATGGCCGGATTCATTTAACCATTACCATTTTCCTTCCAACTATTAAATTGGTTGTTGAACTTGTCTCTAACTATCAAGAACAAAAATTATCAAAAACTAAATAAAATAAAACAAGATTTTTTTTTTTAATTATGACAACACATATCCCCATATTTGCAAACAAACATGAAATTAAGTATATAAATTGTTACCAAGCAAATGCTATTTCCTATTTTGCACAAACAAATTTCTCAACCCAATTTTTTTACACTAAATTTCCTAAGCATATCAAAAACACCTTCATCTTGATAAAAGCCTTTCGGAACATCCGGGTGTTATGTTTGTTAATGGACCCATCTAGCTATAGTTTTTGTCAGTAGCTTTAGAAGGAGAAGGTTCTATATCTAGCAACAATTAAATTAGGGAGAAGCAGTCTCTCTACGTATGAGATCCTTCCATCCTGATATTTTATATGCATGAGATAAGAAATCATGTACCCGAACACAACCTAAAAACACGATCCATAGTTATACCATTGTTGATAACCACTTTCTCTATACCGTTAGTGGCAAATCCTGTATTTTTTTCTCATGTGGCTCAAAAGTTTTTGTGTTGATTGTCGATAGATATATATTAATATATATTTTGTTAGTGTTTTTATTATTATTATTTTTTACTCAAGTTATAAATTCATTAATAAAAAACCATAACAAATTACAAGTGGATGGCTGGTAAACGGGTAACAAGCTGCATCGCTACCCCCCTTTGAATAGCAAAACCTACTTTATTACAGAGGAAGCTTTGCCCCTTGGCTGACGAGCAATTACTATGTAATAATAGTTTCACACTATTATCACACCTAACTAAAAATCGAATATTCAGAACCTTTATGCGTCTCTCTCTCTCTCTCTCTCTCTCTCTCTCTCTCTCTCTCTCTCTCTCTCTCTCTCTCTCTCTCTCTCATAATTTCTTCTGTTTGGTATTTTATTTTGACTTTAAAGAAAACCCCAAATTCAAAACCCTACATACTTTAATAACCCCTGGCCTTCACCTCCTCCCCCACCGGCTCTACCATACACCTCCTCCCCATCCGTCCTCACCGCTGTTAGCCGCCGTCCAGCCCCTCTGACTTAATCCCCGTTAACCACCTATTCCTTCTTTATTGGGATCGGTTTTATTATTGTAATAATAATAATACTAATAACAACAACAACGTTGTGTGTTTTTAATCAACAAAATGTCATGGTTTAACACTCCTTCGCTTGCTGGGAGGTAAGCAACCACGGGTTGTGTAACACCCCAACCGATGACGGAAACATCAAGGTGTCACGTAGTGATAATTGTTCAATAGCTCATGGTACTAAATAAAAGTTGAATAATATTAAAAAATTTACAATTTGCCTTACAAGTAATGATTACAAAAGTTGATTAATATAAACTAGGTCCAAAGCTCCTACGTGTTCCAAGACTTGTACAACTTCCAATAGCAAACAAAACCTGAAACATGTTAAGTTGGAAAGAAGGGGGTCAACTATAAATAGTTGGTGATGATACATAGGTTTTTGAATATGATAGATACCAATAATTTGTACAACAATCACAGTTGTATAATAAAAGAGTATGAGTCCGACATGTAACAATGCGTCTTTTGTACAATCAAACCTTGTGTCGACTGAGACCTAACTCGCAAGTTAGTAAAAGTGTAACTATTTTCGATCATCCCTGAATTTATGCAGGGGGATGTGTTTGTAAGACCTATACCGCTATAATCTAAACAGGCGGCTTGATCAATGTTAATGATTGTACTGTCTCTTTATGTTACAGTCAAATGATAGAATGAGTAAATGATAGTGTATAAAATGTTTATAATTGAATCACAAGTTTCAACAATGATAGTGTATAAAATGTTTAAACATGTTTCACCCCAAAATGTAAAACAAAAAAGGGGGCTATGTAAACTCACTTTAGCAAAGTCTCAAGTCCTTTGTAATGAAATAGGTGTGGTCCAAACGTTGCCAAGTATTACCTTATGTTTAAGGCAATAAATAAGTCTAAGTTTTTTTCTAGTCTACAAGTATTTCCAGGGTTCCTAATTCGGGGATAGATAGTTGTTTAATTGTTATTTTAGATAAATTGTTAATGATCTAATAAATAAAAGAAATTAGAAAAATAAATAAATAAAAAACTTTTTTGGAAAATTTTGCTTCGAGATGATTTTATTATGATGTTGTAAATATGAAAATAATTTTTATAAAATTATTTTCTTAATAATTGAATATATATTATATTTATATTTATTTGTCAAAATATAGTATTAATGTCTAAAAATATTAAAATTAGTAAAGTTTCAAATTAAATTTATTTTTCTGTTCTAAATGAACAAAAATAATTTATGTAAAATTTTGATGTAAAAATAGTGAAAAATGAATTTATTACGAATTATTTATGATTAAAATAGTAAAAATTGTTTAAAAATATTAAATATTTTTTTTTCTGAAATTTAAAATTTATTTCTGGAATGTTTATTGATTCATAAGTTCAAAATAATATTTGTGGAATTTTATAAAATTGTTTAGATATTTTTTTATAAAATTTTCAATTTATATTTGAATAAACTTGTATTATATTTTATATATATTAAATAAATGATTTTTGAAACACTAAAAATTGTATAATAAACTTCATCATTAGAATAACATAAAATAATTTTTATGGAATTTATAAACCACTTTTAGTATTTAAAGACTATTTTAAAAGATTGATAGCATAATATAAAAGGAAGGGTTTTAGAAAAAAATGTTTGCTGTTGAAGGGAATCGAACCCTGGTTCAAACGCAGTTCAATGATTTAAACAACCCAAGACACACCACTAGACTACATGGCTGTTTTGTTGCTTTATTGTTTTCGAAATCTTTTTATTCAGAAAATTGATTGGGTCATCTTCCCCACTATATTCTTATGAACCCTAGAATTTCAATTAACACAATTGAGAATCATGAACGAATAAAAACAGAGGGCTATGATTCGGGAATCACAAACAAACAATAATATGAAATTGAATAGGACTTACAGTTAGCAAAGAATCAACAAGAGCGAGTCAACCGAAAAAGTCAACCAGGCTTAAAATCACGTTGCGAAGAGAAAATAAAGGGGAATTAAGTGTGTAGGATTGATATTCGACCAATTCAGAGTTGTGTGGGTGATTCAATTTATAACAATCCTACGGATTATTCATTTTGGAAAGCGAACTGGCCCGGTCTGCAAAGGGGCTCAGGGTATTGGGCTGGAGGTTGGGCCTGGTTGTTGATGGGTTTCGAAAGTTTAGGGTGGGTTGGTTGGGTTTTTGTTTGGTTAAAATGTCTAAAGAAACTTGTGGGTTATAACATTTTACTAGTCAAAAACATTATTATTATTATTATTATTATTATTTTTAAAATGTTTTGAAATAAATAAGATTTAGACATGGTTATTCTTGTACAAAAGGAATTTAGGTGGGAATTTTACTAATATAAAATTTTTTATAAAAAAATACGCAATACTACAGTCTCCCCTACTTTTGGAAACTTCGTCCCGAAGTTAAAAAAAAAAACACAGGGTTGAGGGTGATTGGTTAGAAATTTGAGCAATTGTGGTTTGGAAAATTTGGGTTAAGGCACGACATGAATTTGTAGGTAAAAGAATAAACTATTTTTGAATAATTTGGATAAGAGGTTTGATATGTGTGAGTTTTAAGGGTTCGATTAGGTTCGTCTAAAATAGCAAGGAGAATAAGAATCTAGCAGAACACTAAACTTAAGTTTTAGGAATCCTAAAAGAAATGCATGAGTTGATGGACTATAGAAAGGCTAAATGAACTACCAAGTAACTAGAGTTTATAATTGGTTATCTACCGAAAGGCGAAAACCTTGATAGAATTTCACACTACCTTAATGTACCTGTAAATTCATGATTACGTTCCAGATCGCAATTACCAATTTACCTTACATTAGGGTTTTGTGTCCTTCTATGACTCTAAACACACATGTAAAATAATGCAATTAACCTTGTGGTTGAATCGTATATAATGTATCCAAAAATAAGTCCAACTGTTGAGAAGGAAAAAGACCTCTACAAGTCAGTGAGTAAGAACCTCTACCGATTGTTGAGCAGGTGCGATAGCCTCTACCAGTCGTTGAGCAGGTTGTTAGGGCCTCTACCGACTGTTGAGCAGGCATGATGACCTCTACCAATCGTTGAGTAGGTTATTTGGTACTCTACTAACTGTTGAGCAAGTACTTCATCCTCTACCAGTTGTTTGATTAAGCGTACCAATTATTTCACACATAAATTGCAAATTGATAATATGTACATGTAAGAAATCAAGTATCAAGTATAGCATGCGAGTTGTAATAGAGTTTCCCTAGACAAGGTTAACGACTCTAGGTGTGTCTATAGCAAATAGTTTATGTTCCATGCTTTCGAGTATCAATTGTTCAAATATAGTAGATAATTGAATCCTCATGTATAACTAAGGATTAAGTTTTGATGCAACATACAATCAAGTTTCAATAGTTTGGTTACCATGGGTAACTAGTTTCATGTTTGAGAAGGTGAAGGGTATGAGTCTAATTCTTGAGGGGATGATGAAGAACTCACGGGTCTATTAGGTAATTTAAAACATTATATCGAAAATCTTTTTCTAATGAATAAACATTTGAATTTAGAAATTTAGTTTGAGGACATCTTTTGACAAAAATACATGTATTTTCCATAGTTTATATGTGATGAAAATTTGACAATATTAAGAAATCTTTAGTGTACTGCTAGGGTATACTCAGGTTATGAGGTTACAGTTTAAAAATATATAACATTTTGAGAAAGGAAATAATTGGGCAAGGTGTTAAGAATAATCAACATATGGCTAAGATGGTAAGATGAAGTGTGATTGATTTAAACTGTAAAATTTTGAAATTTAAAGCTTAGTTTTAAGGAAAGTGAGTGTAATCATTTATTCATTAATTAAAACGAATAAATGAAAACGTTGACTTATCAATGCTTCTAGATTCTAATAACATAGTGAAGACATGCTTTAGCCTATAAGTGAACACTCATCCCGATAATTTCCAGGTAGGCATCCGGGTCCCTCGTCTGATTGGGATTTATGCGCAATGCCAGTCCTAGACAGAAAACTCAGAATACAGGCGTTCACCCTTCCAAATTGCACGTGTTTGTTATTAAAATCTAGAACATCGATGGGATCTTCAAGGCAGTTCAGGTTAGGACCTGAGAATTTTGTCATATTAGTCTAAGGGTAGATCCAGTGATGGAGAGTGATCATCTTGTAGGGCTAAGGTAGGGATAAGAGGTAAGATGAAGATAGAGAATAGGAACAAGTAGGGTTGCAAGTAAAAGAAGCAAACACTAGTTAAAATCCTAAGGTTATAGACTAGATTATTTTTCTAATAACCTAATTCCCTATAACCATGGCTCTGATACCAATCTGTAACACCCCAACCGATGGCGGAAACATCGAGGTGTCACGTAGTGATGATTGTTCATTAGCTCATGGTACTAAATGAAAGTTGAATAATATTAAACAATTTACAATTTGCCTTACAAGTAATGATTACAAAAGTTGATTAATATAAACTAGGTCCAAAGCTCCTACGTGTTCCAAGACTTGTACAACTTCCAATAGCAAACAAAACCTGAAACATGTTAAGTTGGAAAGATGGGGGGTCAACTTTAAATAGTTGGTGAGGATACATAGGTTTTTGAATATGATAGATAACAATAGTTTGTACAACAATCACAGTTGTATAATATAAGAGTATGAGTCCGACATGTAACAATGCGTCTTTTGTACAATTAAACCTTGTGTCGACTGAGACCTAACTCGCAAGTTAGTAAAAGTGTAACTGTTTTCGATCATTCCTGAATTTATGCCGGGGGGGGGGGGGGTTGTCAGACCTATAGCGCTATAATCTAAACAGGCGGTTTGATCAATGTTAATGATTGTACTGTGTCTTTTTGTTACAGTCAAATGATAGAATGAGTAAATGATAGTGTATAAAATGTTTAAACATGTTTCACCCCAAAATGTAAAACAAAAAAAATGGGCTATGTAAACTCACCATAGCAAAGTCTCAAGTCCTTTATAATGAAATAAGTGTGGTCCTAACGTTGCCAAGTATTACCCTATGTTTAAGGAAATAAATAAGTCTAAGTTTTTTTCTAGTCTACAAGTATTTCTAGGGTTCCTAATTTGGGGATAGATAGTAGTTTAATTGTTATTTTAGATAAATTGTTAATGATCTAATAAATAAAAGAAATTAGAAAAATAAATAAATAAAAGACTTTTTTGGAAAATTTTGCTTAGAGATGATTATATTATGATGTTGTAAATATGAAAATAATTAAACTTTATAAAATTATTTTCTTAATAATTGAATAAATAGTATATTTATATTTATTTGTCGAAATATATAGTATTAATGTCTAAAAATATTAAAATTAGTAAAGTTTCAAATTAAAATTTATATTTCTGTTCTAAATGAACGAAAATATTTTATGTAAAAATTTGATGTAAAAATAGTGAAAATGAATTTATTACGAATTATTTATGATTAAAATAGTAAAAGTTGATTAAAAATATTAAATAAATGTTTTTCTGAAATTTAAAATTTATTTCTGGAATGTTTATTGATTCATAAGTTCAAAATAATATTTGTGGAATTTTGTAAAATTGTTTAGATATTTTTTTATAAAATTTTCTATTTATATTTGAATAAACTTGTATTATATTTATATACATTAAATAAATGATTTTTGAAAAACTAAAAATTGTACAATAAATTTCATCATTAGAATACCATAAAATAATTTTTATAGAATTTATAAACCACTTTTATTATTTAAAGACTATTTTAAAAGATTAATAGCATAATATAAAAGGAAGGGTTTTAAAAAAAATGTTTGTTGTTGAATGGAATCGAACCCAGGTTCAAACCCGGTTCAATGCTTTAAACAACCCAAGACACACCACTGGACTACATGACTGTTTTGTTGCTTTTTTGTTTTCGAAATCTTTTTATTCAGAAAACAGATTGAGTCATCTTCCCCACTATATTCTTATGAACCCTGGAATTCCAATTAACTCAATTGAGAATCATGAAGGAATAAAAATAGAGGGCTATGATTCGGGATTCACAAACAAACAATAATATGGAATAGAGTTAGACTTACAGTTAGCAAAAAATCAACAAGAGCGAGTCAACCGAAAAAGTCAACCAAGCTTAAAATCACGTTGCGAAAAGAAAATAAAGGGGAATTAAGTGTGTGGGATTGACATTCGGCCAATTCAAAGTTGTGTGGGTGGTTCAATTTATAACAATCCTACGGATTAGTTGTTTTAGAAAGTTTGACTCATCCATATTTAAAAACGCGTAAAGGACTAATATTGGTATGTTATTGAATGGATTTAGCGTGTATAATACGCCTAAGAACCTGTCTATTCAATAATACGAATCAATTAGATGATAATTTCCATGTTTAGTTTCAATAAAAGGATAACCTATTGCTTTGTTGTGGCTCGGCACTGTGCAACAAAGATAAAGAAGCAGGTTTCAATCAATTCAGTCTCTTATAAATTTTGATAAAGTCTAGACTCTACAACAAACAACATGTGGCCTAGTGGTAATGTTGATAATTATTGATTCCAACCCGGTTTCAGACTCCGGTTCGAGTCTGGTCCTCAACACCATTCTTTTTTCTTTTTAGTCAACAGAGAAGGAAGGGGAAAGGAGAAAGGGAATTGGGCCGGTCAGCTAATGGGCTCAGGGTATTGGGCTGGAGGTTGGACCTGGTTGTTGATGGGTTTCGAAAGTTTAGGGTGGGTTTGGTTGGGTTTTTGTTTGGTTAAAATGTCTAAAGAAACTTGTGGGTTATAACATTTTACTAGTAAAAAACATTATTATTATTATTATTACTATTTTTAAAATGTTTTGAAATAAATAAGATTTAGACATGGTTATTCTTGTACAAAAGAAATTTAGGTGGGAATTTTACTAATTTAAAAATTTTTATAAAAACAATACGCGATGTTA
Organism: Ambrosia trifida; assembly: GCA_028751855.1. Lineage (NCBI taxonomy): Eukaryota > Viridiplantae > Streptophyta > Magnoliopsida > Asterales > Asteraceae > Ambrosia > Ambrosia trifida. The sequence continues at coordinate 49,134,614 of CM054131.1, read as the reverse complement.
CACGTTGCTGCCAAACGGTCTTGCTGGTGCTTTGTCTCCTTATAATCCCCACTTATCTCGAGTCGGGCTTGCCTATCATGCCTTCTTCCAATCGGGGGCGTCGTCAATCTACTAAGTTGGCCAAACCTAGTGTTGATGCGAAAACACAGTTGTGTCCGTTTAAGTTCTTCCATTCCTGTCAGTTCGGTATATCGGGCAGTTCCCGGCTACTTGCCCACCTCAAGCGGGATCATTTAGGTTGGGATGACGGTCGAGAAACTCTGAGGAATGCCATTTCTGAGGATGCGGCTCTCTTTGGGGAGGTGGGGGAGACCCTACGGGCTATTAATCAGTGGTTATGTGCACTATGCATCTCCCTGCATGCTCTCTGCAGAGGATGTCATCACGAAGATGGAGTCGAAAAGTTTTCTCACGGTACCGGCGGTGTAGAGAATTTTATTGTGGGGTCTCTAAACCCCGCCCACCATTCGTCCACGATGTACACGAAACAGAATTGGTGAAAGGGTGGCCGTGGATATCGGGCTTCTAGACGGCCTATTTACGATGCCTATAACGACTGTTTAGAGCATTCTACCTTCTTGTTGGTTGGCATTTGCACAGGCCCTAACTGGGACCTTACGCAAAGTGGTTGCTACCCCTGGATCTGTGGAAGCATGGGTTACGCTTCTACTCTTACCTCGTTGCACATTACGTGTTATCCGACCAACTTCTAGGCAAGAAAGACAGCCAGGAAACCGTAAGTCCTTGCAATGCAGTAATATTATGCGGGCCTTGGCTATCTGGAAAGATGGAGTTGGTCTAGAGGATATCGTCCTTCCTCTTCTAGATCAATCCTCTAAAGGACTGGTTGGGGGGGGGGGCTACTGCCCAACTTGCTTCTAAAAACGGTGATTGTATTAAGCAATGTTTGCGGAAGGTAACAGATGGGCATTTCACGAGCGCAGTTAAGGTTTTGTGCTCCTCTGGGGTAGCTCCCTTCGTGGACGCCACAATGAAAGCCCTCATTGAAAAACATCGCGTCGTGGATCCCCCCCACCTTGCCTCATGCCTTACCCTTTGAAAGTGCGCTGCAGGTTGATGCTGAATGTGTTCTAGGAAGTATTAAATCCTTCCCCAGAGGGACTTCTTGCGGGAGGGATGGTCTGCGGGCCAAACATATTTTGGATTCCCTTTGTTGACAAGGTTCCTCGATCACTACCCTCTGGCCTCTTGATGGCAATTACCGAAGTGGTCAACCTTTGGTTGGGGGGAGTTGCCCGATGATCCTGGCAGAGTTCATCGCCTCGACCCCCTAACCTCGTTGCTAAAACCTGACAACGGGATCATGCCTATCGCAGTTGGCGCTATCTGGAGGAGGTTAGTCTCTAAAGTTGCTATGCGCAAAGTTGGGAAGAAATAAATAAGATTAAAATTAAAAATCATAATATTAGTATTAGTATTAGTAATATATTCTTAAATTAATTCGGTTAATTCGGTCAATAATAAATAAATAAGTTTAAAAATCGTAATATATAACGTTAAATTCGGTTAATTATTATTAATGTCATTAAAACTCATAATAAATATCATTAAAAATGAATAAATCCTATTAATTGCAGGCAAAACCAATAATAATTCGAACAAATATTAATATAAATAATATTAAACAGAATTTCATAAATATAGATTAAACGTAATTTCGTAGCAATATTAATATAAATAAATTAGATTAAAAAATCGTTATAAATACATTCAATTCGGCCAATTACTATTAATGTCAATAAATAACATTAATTCTAACATATTAAAAATACATTAAAAATGATTAAATCTTATTAAATATAAATTAAAAAAAAATATAAATAAATGAGATTAAAATTTTATTATAAATAACATTAAATTTAGTCAATTATTATTAATGTCAATAAATAATAGTATACATCTTAATAAATAACATTAAAAATGAATAAATCTTATTAATTGCAATCAAGACTAATCATAATTCGTATGTGGCAACTGTAACGTCACTGCATATGATGTTTTTAGATAACAGAAATTTGTTCATGGCCTTCGGCACAGTCTGGAAAGATATGTATAAAAAAATAAAAAAAACATTTTATAAAATGAAATAGGCATTTTTACGCAAAAAAAAAAAAAAAAATAATAACAATCATACCAACATGGTTGATGAAGGGTCATGCAAAACCTTGAAGAATTGAGAACCTTTGTGATAAGACATAATAACGTTGGTGTATTCGGCTGAGATCCTGATTTTTTAAAATAAGTAAAACATAGAATGATGAAATCAGTTTAAAGATAAATCCGATTCACTGTATATCTGGCAACTAAATGGGTCACGTGCAGGGGAGGTGCACGCGTCCCCATAAAGGCATCTTCGGAATGCTGGCCCGTAAGCTGGTCTTCTCCTATATTGATAAGTGTCGTCGAGGCTAATGCACACAAGCCAAGTAGTTTTTTGGAAAGTTTGAGTCCTGCTTTTTAGGAACTTCCCAAACCACTACAAAATCACTTGTTTAAGCACCGAGTTTTCTAATCTATCCTCTTAAATTAATGCAGAGGCGAACTCCGACCAGTATCCCTTCAACCTCTCTTAACTCTCACTTTCAGTACCGAAGGATTTCATAAGCAATCATCCTCTTGTGATGGGGGACCCTCTAAAAAGTAAACGGCTTTATACTAAGGAGAGGTAGATAAAATATCCTTGCTTTGATTATCTTTATATGTGACACCTTAAATATTTAATGATCAAGCAAATATTAATTTGGTTTAGTCATTAAGTTACTTAACAGTTTCAACCCTTAAGCCCTAAGACTTGTGAATGATAACCTTAACAAAGGTGGAACTTAATTCGAAAGGTGTGCAATTCGAAGATCACTGCTGCACCCATAGGGAATCCGCCATTTGGCAAGAAAACCACTCACACATATGGTGCGATACGATAAACTTTTCACCTAGTTCTGTCCACTTCAGAAGCCTTTTCTTAGAATCCATGTTGGATAATAGAAGCTTGAAGGATCTGTCTCACTACCGGTTTCCTCGCCTTGGATCTAGCTCTGGACTACTAGGAGTCGTACGAACCCCATGATAGTTTTTAGATAAGTTATGTTTTTAACAAAACGCGTAAATGAAGGCTTATAATGGTCCTAAGTGAAGACCAGGTTAATTTTGGGATCCTCATCGGAATATTCGCAAATCAGTTACTTTCTTTTTTCTATATAAATGAGGCATTTTGGTCGAAATAGGACATTCCACTCACTACACTCTCACTCTCGACTACAAATTCTTTAGAAATACACGTTCACAATCATATTGTATCTCTTAAATTTTGATCCACGCCCATTCTCGAGTTGTATTCACTTTATATATAATAAAATTAGTAGAGGCAGGTGGTGATTGTCACCTCCTAATGACTTTTGCCGAAGATTCTAAAAGATCAAAGGCTTTTCTCATAATATCTCGTGTTTTTACTCTTTTATTCTTTATTTACATTACATCCTGAGCGATATTCTGATATTCTGAGTGTTATCCGGATTTCTATTACAATATCCTGACTTTACATGTCCACATCCCAAACACACTTATTAATATCCTGAAAAGCACACTACCTCACATACTAAGTTTGATCAGTAAATTAATTCGGTAATTTTTTACCAAAACACTTAGTTTTAAGTTGATTTAACTACGTGGTATTTTTAATTTAGTTCTTAATGTTAAATCGAATTTGACCATCTAGATAATGATAGAGGTTAAGTATCAAGAGTGTATTCGTGTCAACACATCGATACTCGATTTGTACAATTATGGTATTATGTTCTGATAGGTACATTTCCCTATTGTGTGTAAATAGTTTAGTGGTATTTAACATTTTCTTAAAACTTGATTTTTGAACGGCTTCCTAATTAGTTTTAAATAACCTATCTCACACATCGTTTTATATGTCTGGTTCATTAGCCTTTTAAATTGTTACAAGGACATCATAATTTCTCCGCTTGCTTGAGAAAAATATATGAGCTCGATTTGTTATATATTAGACTAGGTTAGAGACCCGTGGGTACCAACGTTTATCTAAAAGTAACATAAAAATAATAATAATAAGAAGAATTGTAGTATGCAAGTTGTTTTGGTTACTAAATCTTTGATAATGCAATATGTATGAAATGCTAAATGCAAAATGTCGGATAACAGGTTAATGTTACGAAATGATGGATATGTCGACTACGTAAAGTTTAAGTTGACAACAATATAAACAAAGAATGAAATCAAATGAATAATATTGTATTTATTCTAGTGGATTTATTATCAACATGAACATTGAAAGTGATTAAATATAGTTTTCATAAACATTGAAAATAGTAATAAAAAAATTTCACTAATCAAAATTTTAAAGCAACTTTAATAAAACTAAAATAAAAAAAAAATAGAGAAATCAAAATCTTATAAAGTTATTTTTAGAACCAAAATGAGAAAACATTAATTGTTTAAGAAAACTAAAGCTAGGAACGAAGAGTGAACAAAGTGAAGAACATCTAGAAAAGGTTCCAAATGAAGAGATACAGATCAAGAAAGATTCAAGAACAAGAACAAGATCTATTTGAATATATAGACAATGAAAGACAGACACAACTTCTATCTAATGAAATCTCGGAAAGAAGACAGAATCTGGGACAAAGGAACCAAATTTCTAGGATAAACTCTCATATTGACTATTTGACCAATCCTAGATTTGACTTAAGATTTCTTAAAGAAATCTGGAATCTTGACAAGTGGGAAAGTTAAATGCATGCACCTTGATCTCAATCCTTCATGCAAAGACTTCTTTTCTTTTTCAACCTGCAAAACAACAAGTTGATAAATAAACAATTGTTTATTCATCAACTTGGGTCAATACTTCTCTATAAATAGACATCATACGAAGGAGAAGATTTCCAAGTGTGAATGTGAAAGTGTGCGATATACATGGCAAACATATGCTCTTCTTAGATATATCTTTTACACAAACTCCATACCACATTCACAACAACCATAAGAATTCTTTTGAGTCATTCTTTTGTAAAGTCTAAAGGTAATCCTTGTTAAAAGGTTCTCACTATATATAAAACTCAAAACTTCATAAAAACTTGTGTGCTCTATTGCTTCGGAAAGTCTAATTTCTCAGTCCGTACATTGATATATATTGTTGAAATCTCATTTCCATTTGATTCAAAGTGAGTCTGATACTTCTGGGATGAACAATTGGTATTAGAGTAGCTTGAATAAGTTATTTTCATAAAGATCCTGATCTGTTAAAAGAACTATTTAAGCTAAAATATTAAACGTTTTAACCAAGTCTCTTAAATACCACTTTTGACAAATGGCATGTTTTCAAACATGGAATTCTGCTTTCCAGATGGGTTCAATGTCTAAGCCTCCCACTATTGTGAGAGAGGAATACCCCAGTGGAAGGTCAGGATGATCAACTTCTTAAATGGACATGACCATCGTCTGTACCAACCCATTGTGAGTGGACCATACATTCCCATGATGGAAATACAAGAAGTTCCAGCAACTGATAGAACACTAGAAATTCCTTCCACTAAAGTTCCTAAGGATCAAAGATTCTGGGGACAAGAGGACAAGGAAGCTATGGCAATTGATGAAAGAGCCAAATCATTGTTGATCATGGCTCTTCCAAATGTCATATTTTCTCCTGACACCCAGCATAACCAGACCGAAAACCACCAAAACAATCGCCACCACCTGCGTCTACTTCCTGAACCGGCTTATCACTTTCACGCAGCCTTGAATCACCCTGAACGGCCACCACATCTCGTTTCTAGCTTAGAACCACGCGCCACCACTGTTGCTGCTGACTTATGGCGTTTCTTCGGGGTCACAGGGCTGCACCGCCACCACCAGGGACTGTGGTGGTCGGCCGGTGTTGAAACAAGGGGAGGGAGGGAGACTGAGTGCGAGGGAGATGAGAGGGAGGGTAGAGAGAGTGACGGTTTTAGAGAGAGAAAGTGAGTGGATAGGGTTTTTGAGTTATGAATGATGAGAAGAAGAAGAAGAAAAATATGATGCTTTTATACCTAGGGTTCACTTGGTAGGTGGATGTCGCGCATACAAGCCTGTTATAACGTAAAATGTCTCGGTCTCTATTTATGCTCGGTTGTTGGTAATAAACGTTAGTCGGTTTTGTTCGTAATTATAAACTATAGTAAACCGAGAAAAAATATAAATATTTTCGATGTCTGACGCGTGTTTTCAGAACACGCGTTTAAATCGCGTTAATTAAATCGGTCGCAGTTTTGATTGTTAAAACGATCAGTAAACTTCCGAAACTTTATAATTAACAATATTTATAATAAATATTTATTTTAATAATAAAAAATTACATCAGTGTAGATCGGAGGATGCCGGGTGTCACATTCTTCCCATGTTACAGAAATTTTGTCCTCAAAATTTCAGGTAGGATATCATCCAAGAACCAATGGTAGTACAACAAAAATAGTCAATGGACTTGCCGGTACAAATGGCACGAGATAAATTTCTAGAATCAATTGAATGCAAAGTGTAGACAATAACTCTGTCAACAATTACTATTGGCGCACCCCAAACGAAGCAACTAATGCACCAACTTTCTCATTGCACACCGAAAGGTGTGTTTGGATTTAAGGAAATAACAAACAAGTTGACGAAAATGAGCCATGCCAATAAAGATCACTCATCATTCCAATTCGATTGAATATTCACCACAAGGTGCTGTATCAGTTCCCAATAATTCGTTTCAACCGAAGTGTCAACTTTAAAGAAATTCATCGACAAAGTATCAAAAGATTCATTGCCCACAAGGGCCTAACATATCAAGACTAGAAAACAAGCATTACGAGCAACGTAAAGATAAACAAATCATTAATGAAGCAATTGTTCGATGTGAGGCCCTACAATGGACCTTCACAAATTTAAAGAATCCAAACATACAATAGTTGACACGTGTGTACAAAAGACGTGTCTAGTTCTGTGAAAAGAATAAAGAATCAACAAAAATTAGATTCCTTTACGATTGAATGTTGAAGGCCACGATCACAAAAGAAGAGAGATGTAAATTATACTCAAAAGAAATAACTAGGCTCTAAAACAGGAACCTTAGAAGCTCAAGGAACAAGATCATCAAGATCTTAAACTGGTTTAAGAAAAGCAAAGTCACAAATGACACGAACAAGGGAGAATCGACAATCACGTCCGCAACAACAAAAGAACCCTTATCCATTATATATATATATATATATATATATATATATACAACAACATAATACAATATAGATACCATCTAGATAGATGTCCTTAGAACTGTCAAGTGCCTGTAAATTTGCAATAACGTGACGTCTACGTTATCGAAAATTTACCTCACAAAATCATCCTATTAACCTCCATCATGAGTATATCACAAGCACTCATTACATTCATATTGTCACACCCTCAAATTTCCACTGCGGGGTTTATACCATGAGGCGCATGACATACCAGGATCCCATAGCCATAAGTCATATGAACGAACTCTAAATGCCCAAACCATTTAGTTCGTTTTCAAAAACCAAGTTTAGTTAAGCTGCGGAAGCGTAAACCAAATTTAAACCTTTTAAAAAAACATGCGCAAAACAACGCACCCAAATTAAAACCATATGAAAGAAAATGTAAAAGCATAATATGTAATTTAGGTGTATGCCCAAGACCCCAAATGCAGTGAAGTGTGCAGTGCTTTCTAATCCTGGCACCGGAAGCTAACTACATGCAAAAGCATGTAAATCCTGGGTCAACAAACAATGTTGGTGAGTTCACTAAGTAAAGTAAATGAGTATGTAAATGCGCTGGTTTCCAAAACCACGTAAACAAGTATTGAGTTGGTTCCAAGAACCGTGTAAACACTAGTTCATCGCATGTCAAGGGTAGCTAACCCATTCATGATAACTAACACCGATATACCGAACTGCTGATGTACGTGTAGCCACAAATGTGAGCCGCATGCCTTACATCATTGCCTATCAACAATGATAAAATCTGTTAAGTTATAGTTCACTCCCGCACTCCCCGAGCCGGTGTGAGGTTTGTCAGACCTATTAGCGCTATCAACTAATAACCTGCTTGTGACACCCGGCATGTTCGGCTTAAACATATTAGTAACATCTAGGTCTACCTTAGCGAGAAACGTTTATAAACAAACATAACTGGGTTAGTTGAGTCGGGTCAAGTTAGGATTGTCCAGGGTACAATGATCTAGAGGATCATTGGGAGTCGTTTTGATAATACACTAGTACCGGGTTCCGTTGTTGGTGACATTACATGAACTAATTAAGTATATGTGTAGATTATGGGTTGTGTGGTGGATTATATACATAGACGTGTTTAAATGATGTGTAAATGATTATCTGTGCCTAAATGTGTTAAATATAGACTAAGGATGCATGCTTATGTGTTAGGATGTGTTAGAATGCGTTAAACACGACAAACTAGAAAACTAGTTTAAAAGAGGTCCTGGTTCGACCACTTCGAGTGGTCGAAGGAGAGGAAAATTGTCTGGTTCGACCCATACAAGTGGGCGAACCAGGGAAGTGGAATTTGAGGAATTCCCTTCGACCAAACAAGTCTCATTCGACCCTGTGAAAGGGGCGAAGGAGACTACATTCGACCAATGTGTTGGTGCGAAGGAAGACTAGTATAAATACCAACCTTTGTCATTTTTCATCATTTCACAAACCCTAACCGTCCCAAAACGCTCTCAAACGATCTTAAACACTAAGGAAGGAGTTTTTGCTCTTCTTTTTACTAATCTAACCCATCTATAACATCTAAACAAGAATCCAAGGTGTGTTCATAATCCTAAACCTTTTTTAAAAGCATTTTAATTCGTTTTCATCTAACCCTAATTGTCCAGATCTGTTCTAAGGATGTTTTTATGATTAAAAACCTTTTAAACATCTTTCTAAATCAAAACATGATCATTTAACATAGGTTTTCATAATGAATAACATGTGTTAGTTGTGTGTTATGTGGTGTTATGTGTTGTTCACTGATTTGCTGCTATATCTATGACAGAAACATGATATAGGATTGTTGTTAATGATTGGATTATGGTTGTCTAGGGTTAGGATTGGGTATATTGATATTTGGGGGTTTTATGGGATTAATACTTGATGCATGAATATTTATGATCAATAGAATGAATAAGAAAGATCGGGTATTCGACAAACTGAGTATTTTAAGCTAAACATGAACCGATTTCAAAAGTTTCCAAATTGGGTAAATAATTCATGCATGAAAGTGATGTTTCCATAATCTTTACCATTTTGGGAAAGGGCTGAAACGGACGTATTATCGGGGGAAATCGATGGGGTTTTGTAGGGATAAGTTATTCATGCTTGACTGCTGTGTTTGATGATGTTTCGGGTCGTTTTGAATGTGTTTGAAGCGTTTTTAGGAAAAATAATACAACAGGGGCGAACCTGGCCTCCTTCGACCAGTCGATGGTGCGAAGGAGGGATCCAGGGTCGAACCTGGGATTTTTATTGGACGAATGTGCATAAACGGGCGAATGAAGCATCAAACGGTCGAACGTACTATAAATGGTGCGAAGGAAACAAAAAGGTGCGAAGGAGACTCAAAACTGACTGGTTCGACCGTTCTGATGCAGAAATGAGATTTTTGATACAAACTAAGTGTTTTATGCTTGAACCTTGTGTGTAATCTATGTGTACTTGATTAGTTAGGGTAATGGGTCACCAACGGGATGTCGGGTCGGTCTAGTGTGTCGGTTAAACATTTAAACACGTTTTAAAACATACTTGGTTACGATCTGGACAATCGGGGACTAGATAACCTTATGGTTATTAGTCGGAACACTTATGTGAACATTTTGATAGATCTCCGGTAGAGGGATTATCAAGGGCTAGACGTCTTTACTTGTATTTGAGGAACGCAACTTAAGGTGAGTTCACGGCCCCACTTTTACTGCTTTAACTTTTGGGGGAGAAAACATGCGCTAAACTGTTTTGGTAACATATGTCATACTATGGTTTAAACTTATTATTGCTATACGATCTTTTGGAAAGTCCCGGGGGAAACCATGAATGTGCGGGTTTGCACAACGGGGGAAATGTGGATAGATCTATTGGGCGTGACCTGCCCCACTCGTCGGCTTGGAGGGCCGGGCGGGTGCATATTGTCTCGAACAGGTACATTGGTATCATGCTGAACATACGGGCTGCTTAAACATGCTGAACATTGCTAAACGTGTCTAGTAATGGTTTCCAATCGTAGTAGTAATGAAACATATGCCTAGCTAGCGTACTTGGTAACATTGATATAGTATGGACATGGTAACACTTTGGTAATATTTTTGAACAAACCTGTGAACTCACCAGCATTATATGTTGACATCTTTTTGGCATGTTTTTCTCAGGTCGCTAGGGTAGCAACGAATGGAACTAGGCGCACGGGTCTGCATTGGCGTCTAGATTTTAGTGCACGTTTTGTAATAAGTGTCTTGGATACTTGGGAACACTGTTTTGTAGAGATTAAATTCTTTAAATGCTTCCGCTGGTTAAATTAATGGTTATGTTTGTTTACGTTTTTCATATAGAGTTGTTTATTGTGATCGTTGACTTGGATCCTGGTTTGTCATGCGCCTCGCGGTAAAACCCCGCAAGTGGTAATTTGAGGGTGTGACACTGCTTGCCATAACCCGGCAACTCATTCGGTATGTGAAGGACTTACAAATGATAGAGTTGGTTTAGTTCATCAAGGACACAGTTTGCGAAGTAGCAAAAACCGACCCACACAAGGATCCATAGCATCCCAACCCGGGATGTGTAAGTAGTCCCAAACCGGACTAGAAAGTAGTAGTCCCAACCCGGACTAGAAAATAGAAGTCCCAACCCGGACTAGAAAAAGTTAAGTACGTTGTCTCAACCCGAGACGCATGCTTTTGAGAAAAGAGTAGTGAAACTCACCTTAGGTTGCACGTGAATAATCCAAATTCCTCAAACAGAAATGAGCTACCGACTCCCTATTACAAATGTCACTAGGTGAGTATATGTGCATAATCAACACACCATACGACTCGTTTGTCCAAGACTTTTAAAGTTCAAACCGTGTAGTGACACCTAATGACTCTACATGCACAAGTAAGTCCTACGTATCTCGTTGGTGATCATATTGATTATTATCAGTTTAATACCTCATACACATCTCATATAAGTATTCATGCAAGTTCATGTCAAATACATACCATATAAGACTCCAAATAGTCACGTAAACATCCCTTACACACTCTGCGTTTTCAGGGCAGATTGTACGCTGTGAAAAACGAATTATTTAAAATACTTAACGAACGAATTAAAATCCTAAATTTTTACTGAATATTCATTGGGATTCATTTGATAACCCACATTTTTTTTTGTCTCACAACCAAACACAAGAATTATTAAAATTCGTACAACACAGCTATGTCCAGAAAATTTCCACAGCAGGTCAGTTTAGTAGAAAACTTCCCACAAATTGTGTATTGACCCAAACGAGGTGAATCCAATTGGAAAATCCAAGTTTTTCCAATGTTGACCTACTGTCCAAATTTCATAACTTAACCCTTTGTAAATCTCGAGTTATGACCGTTTAAAGTTGACCCAATTTATAATTCCGAAAATCTGATATGACCTTTAAACTTAAAAAATCATGAATACATATCAAAACAAGTCCAAAACGCATGATTTTGGACTTTTTGAAAAGCTAACATCATAAGTTATGTCTTAGCATCAGAAAACAATCAGATTACAAATGTTAATCACCCTATAACAGCCCTACAATTCGTCACAATGAATCTGTCAGAAAATCCAAATTCTAATAACATGCTTCTCATGAACCCTAATCATCCACAATAGCCTATAATCATATAGTAAACCCATATTATCACAATCAAATCCATGTTATCAGAATTAAATCCATATTTTCACAGCACATTACTACTATCATAAAGCATGTAAGATTATACCTTTCAATGAAATGATCCTTAAAGCTCAAAGATTACACCAAAACTAACTTGAATTAGGGAGGAAAGTTGTTGGAAGATTGATAATTGAGAGGATTGTGGTGGTGATGGTTCACGGCTCATGGAAGGGTCTAGGGTTTCTTCTTATTATTTTTTTTGAACAATAATATAATAGGAATTGGATTATGAGCCTAGGTTACGGGTTTCTGGGCCTTTTCTTGATAAACGGACCCGTTACAAGGTTTTAATCCCGAGAATGGTCCCGATATTATTAATCATACTAACTTATATGAAAACTATTGTTTTTATCATCTCATATAATATTAATCATGGGGTGCACATATTTCGCAGAGTTTACGTACTGATTATCTATTACTCAGTAATTCACATAAACATGTAATTCACATACACATGTTAGTTCACATTCATCATCACTCAATTGCTCATATAATCATGCATGCTTGACAAATCACCAACGTTCGGGATACATGACTCGTGTGTGTGTCAAGACAAAGACTTTCCTAATTATAACGTACGTTAATACCATCTAGCATATGTTATAATTCCATAACACATTCAACTGCCCTATTAACTAACCCTAGTTAAGTGTTTAGCCACATACGAACATGCAAGTTAACTAGAGTTCAGTTAAAGTAGGAACCTAAAAATGCGGGGTGTCACATCATCCCCAAGTTGTAAAGAATTTCGTCCCGAAATTCAGCAAGTAAACAATAAAGCCAGCTAGAAAACTGTGTGCTTGGTTCCCGGATGTCACATCATCCCCAAGTTGAAAGGAATTTCGCCCCGAAATTCACTTTGAGCGAGCTGCTTTATGTTTAGTGTTCGATCTATGTTTAGGTTCAGGTTCAGAAAACAGGTGTGGGTATTTAAGCGGCATTTTATCCCTGCGCTCCCACGTATATTCCGGTCCTAGACGGGAATTCCATCGTACCTTAGCAATAGGTATAGTGTTTTGTGTGAGTTCTTGACGCCCTGCTCAAGAATCTCCACCGGTTCTTCCACGAACCGTAGCTGATCGTCCACCTAGATCTCCTCCAGTGGCACCACCAGTGTTGTATCCGATAAGCATTTCTTTATATTCGATACGTAGATTACATCGTGTACCCCATTAAGTTCATTAGGCAGGTTCAACCTGTAAGTTACTGGACCAATCCTTTTGACAATCTCGAATGGTCCAACGTATTGCGGGTTCAACTTTCCCCATTTTCCAAAGCGTATCACACCCTTCCATGGTGACACCTTTAATAGAATGTTGTCCCCAACCTAGAACTACAAAGGTTTCCTATGCTTATCAACGTAGCTTTTCTGTCGATCATGAGCAACAGCCATCCGGTTTCTGATTTGCACTATCTTCTCAGAAGTTTCGTGCGTGAGTTCGGGACCTGTTAGCTGGCTATCCCCAACTTCAGTCCAGTAGATGGGAGACCTACACTTGCGTCCATAAAGTGCCTCCAAAGGCGCACACTGTATCGAAGTGTGGTAACTGTTGTTATACGAGAATTCAATCAAAGGCAAGTACTTATCCCAACTGTTGCCAAAATCCACCATGCACGCTCGTAGCAGATCTTCCAATGTTTGGATGGTTCGTTCACTCGGTCCATCCGTCTGTGGGTGATAGGTTGTGCTCATATCTAAGTGAGTTCCCAAAGCATTTTGGAGAGTAGTCCAAAAATGAGAAGTGAATCGTGCATCACGATCAGATATAATAGAAGTAGGCACCCCATGCCTAGAGACTACCTCCTTGATGTATAGATTGGCTAGTTTCTCCAGCGAGTCGGTTTCCTTTATTGCCAAAAAAAATGTGCCGATTTGGTTAGACGATCTGTAACATTACACAATTATACTTGTACGTTACGTGTCATCAATAATAAAAACGTCAAGTTCTATCATTATTGTTCGCATTTTATTATTTTTGAGGCATTTTGAAACCCTAAAACTATGATAATTATTCATAATATATATATATATATATATATATATCAAATGTATGTTGAAAAATAATTGTTAAAAATAATATGCTGAGGCCGGGGTTCGAACCCGAGTCCTCAGCCGGTTCACTAAACACACACCAACAAACCATCTGGTCTAGCTATCATATTTGTTTCTAACCCGGGCCACTATAATTATAACTCTAGCTAAAAACCCTCACAGTTGACTTGGAAAGTCAACTATGAGACACGACTTACCTTAATCACCACCATAACTCGTAAATTGATCTGTAATTGGCATCATGACGCGATTACCGGACTATTACGAGTCAAACCCATGTATAATCAACATTAATTCATTCCATTTTTACCAATTACCCGCGTCAACGTATTCATGGTGGTCAAGACATTCCAATTCTACAATCTAAACTTTAACACTATAAATTGGACATCATACCACATCCTCACCTCGCCGAACAACCTTTCCCAACCCCCAATTCTTCATAATAATCCTCTGTTGTTGGAATTCTACTCGTATTTTGACTTCGGGTCTTGACTGTGCGAACATAATCATTACGAGCTTGTAAGTCTAATGTTTATTGTGGGTTTTCATCTTCGGCATCCACACATCAATAGCGCTAAGGTTAATTGGGTTATTGATGTGTGAATTGATCAATTGGAAAGATTAGGGCTCGTAGGTTTATAATTGGGGAAGAACATGATTTCTGCTATGTTATTTATTTTTAATAAAACAAGAATCAACACAACCACTGGTCTGGACCAAGTGGTTGTGTCTGGTGCCCACAAACCAAGCCACGCGGGTTCGAGTCCCGGCTGTGGCACATTCTTTTTCTTTATTTCTTTTTAATCAAACAAATCAAATTAATTATATATAATACTTATAATTTTATAAATTCGTTTTAAAATATTAAACCTCTTTTATTAATTCTACAAAAATTATTTTAAGCTAATCTGATGAAAAAGTTTCACTCACAATTTTTAGTTTTCAAAAATTTATTTATTTAATATATATAATAATTAAATCAATTTTATTTTATTATATTTATAAAATTCCATTAAAATATCAAAACAATTTTATAAATTTCCACAAAAATTATTCTGAGTTTATATAATGACAAACTTTTCTGAAATGATTTTTAATTCTGAAAAATCATTTATTTAATATTTTTAATCAATGTTTGTTAGTTTTAATCATAATTAAATCATAATAAATCCAATTTTTAATATTTTTGCACCAAAATTTTATACAAATTATTTCTGAATATTTAGAACAGAAATATAAATTTTAAACTAATAATTCTTTAATTTTAGTATTTTTAAATATTAAAGTTAAATCTTGATAATTTGTTATAAATAGAATTAATATTCTATTTTAAAGAAAATAATTTTATAAAAATTATTTTTATACTTTAAACACATTCTTGTGACCATCTTAAATTTAAATTTTATAAAAAGATTTTTGTCTAATTAATTACTAAATTTCTCTCAATTATCAAACATTTTTAATATTAATCAAACAAGCATTTATCCCCAATTCGAAGCCCTAGAACATATACATTTGTAAACTAGATAGACTTAGACATATTTATTACCTTATTATAGGGTGATATTTGGCATTGTTTGGGCAACACCACTATTCAATCTTTTCAAGAGGTATAACATTTTGCTAAGGTGAGTTTTACATAGCCCATTTTCTATTTATCACCATTTTTGGGGTGAAACATGTTACAACATCATTTATGCAATTCAATCATCAATGTGTCTATGTGTTTTTCTATGTTGCATTATGTCTTGAACATGACTAGTGTAAGCACAATTCTAGCATAAACATTGATCAACCGACGGTATACATTGATAGATCTATTGGACTGACAATCCCACCCGGATACGTGCCTCCTACAAAGGTAGCGTGGGTGTTTGTTACTGCAATATAACGAGTGAACCATGAGCATATGGGATGTACCACAATACCACAGTCACAAGGGTTGAATATGCACTCGATTTACTTCTAGTATGTTTTCACATATGGACTAGATTTGCCATGACACATGAATTGCACAACAATTTTATTCGATTATCAAAACCTATGTAATTCTCACCAACTTTTGTTGACCCAAAATATTTTCAACTTAACATGTTTCAGGTTCTACTTGCTTGAAGATTTGAATTAATGCTTGAAGATGTGTGCATAGTTTTATTCAATTTGATGTACGAATTCTTGTAGAACAATTGTATGTAATTTATTTAAATCATATAATGAAATTTATTATTTACCATGAGCTACTTAACAATCATCAATACGTGACATCCCGATGTTTCCGCCATCGGTTGGGGTGTTACACTATCCATGATAACCCAAATCATGTTATTTCCACATAGGGATTTCTGGTTGCTGGAGTAGGCCTGAAGGTTTCTGATATTCAATCTTAACCTTCGCACAAGTCAAGCACTTAGTAACATAAGTGGCTATCTCAACTTTCATGTTTGGCCACCAGTAAGGAGTTTTGAGATCTTGGTAAATTTTGTCCGAACCAGGATGTACCGAATGTCGAGAGGTGTGAGCTTCATCGAGCACCAGTTGTCTGAGATCCCCAAAACGTGGTATCCAGACTCGATTCATGAAATATTGAAGACCATCTGTCTTTAGTTCCAAGTGCTTATCAGCACCATGTAAAGTTTCAAGCCCGATGTTTCCTTCTTCCAAAGCCTCGCCCCGGGCTTCATGTATCTTATCAGGAAGATTAAAATGTATGGTGAGTTGTAAAGCTCGCACTCGTTTGAGTTTTGTTTCCTTACGATTGAGGGCATCAGCTACTACATTAGCTTTCCCTGGGTGATATTTGGTGGCACAGTCATAATCATTCAGAAGCTCGACCCATCGATCGAATATATGTTGGAGGCTCTTGTGGTCAGTGAAGATCGTACACTTCGTCCCATAGAGATAATGCCTCCAGATCTTTAGAGCAAAAACCACTGCTCCCAGTTCCAAGTTATGGGTGGTGTAATTCTTCTCATGAACCTTTAATTGACGTGAGGCATACGCGATCACCTTATCACGCTACATCAGCACACACCCTAATCCTTGGATAGACGCATCACAGTACACCACGAAGTCCTCTGTACCCTCAGGTAGTGATAGTATAGGTGCACTGCAAAGTTTCGACTTTAATAATTGAAAAGCAGATTCTTGGGCATCTCCCCACTTGTAAGTAATACCCTTCTGTGTCAAAGCAGTGAGGGGTTGAGTGATCTTGGAGAATCCCTCAATGAATCTGCGATAATATCCCGCAAGACCAAGAACTAGCGCACCTCTGTAGGAGTCTTAGGAGCCTCCCACTTTTAACAGCATCAATCTTGGCGGAATCGACATGTATACCTGCCTCATTAACCATGTGTCCTAGAAATTGGACTTCTCGAATCCAGAAGTCGCATTTAGAGAATTTCGCATACAACTGCTCATTTCTCAAGAGTTCTAAGATCAGCTGCAGGTGTTGCTTGTGCTCTTCCCTGCTCTTAGAATAAATCAGTATATCATCTATGAACACTATGACGAATTTGTCCAAATAGGGCTTACACACGCGGTTCATCAGATCCATGAACACAGCCGGTGCATTGGTTAGCCCAAATAGCATCACCAGAAACTCATAATGTCCATAACGGGTTCGAAAGGCTGTCTTCGTTACATCCTCCTCTCGGACTCTCAGTTGATGGTATCCCGACCTCAAGTCAATTTTAGGATAGAAACTCGACCCTTGAAGCTGGTCGAACAAGTCATCAATACGAGGCAAGGGTAGCGGTTCTTAACCGTTACTTTATTCAACTTCCGATAATCAATACACATGCGGAAACTCCCATCTTTCTTCTTAACAAACAGAACTGGAGCTCCCCATGGCGAAGACTAGGTCTAATAAAGCCCCTATCCAATAGCTCTTGGAGTTGGGTAAACAGTCCTTGAAGTTCGCCTGGTGCTAGGCGGTATGGTGCGCGTGCAACTAGAGCTATTCCAGGTACAAGATCATTTTGAAACTCCACTTGACGAATAGGTGGAAGTCCAGGTAGTCCCTCTGGGAAAACGCCTAAGAATTCTCGGACTACTGGGATGTCCTCAATCTTAGTTTCAGTTTCAGCTCGAGTGTCAGATATGTTAGCCAAAATGGCTGGACAACCCTTACGAATACACTTCTGGGCTTTTAAGAAGAGATGATGCCCACCATGGCACCACCATTATTACCCTGTATAAATAAAAGTTCTCCACCTGGGAGGGGACACGAACAATCTTCTCCCGACAGAGAATTTCAGCGGGATGCTTGGTGATGTGTTGCAAAACACATCTAATTTCCTATGTATTTTGTATATTATTTGGTCAACTTTGTATTCGTTTCGTGTCAGTTTTATTATTTATTTATTTATTTTACTATTATATAGGTGTTGGTGGGAAATGAGCTCAAAACGAAAGAATCTTAATCAAGACACGAATACTTGAGAGTAGGTGTTCATGGACGTTGGAACCTAGACGAGAAACTTTGATCAAGTCAAGAACACCTGATACGAGATCATGGAGCACCGAATAATAATAATAATAATAATTATAATAATAATAATACGTAACTAAAAAAAAAGGAAAGCACAAGGGCTCGAGGCCCAAGTGACTTTTAAAAACAAAAAGCCTACGTGAAGTATTGCAGAGAGGACAAAGGGAGGTTATTAATATTGTTCTTCGACGGCAGCAAAAAAAAAGAAGAATCGCACATACAACAAAAGTAGCGACCGGTCAAGAACGGTGACGAGCGGAAGGGCACGGAAGGAGAAAAGGCCACGGGCACGGTAAAGATCAAGAGCCAACGAGCCTTGGGTTAGGTTTAGTTTTTATTTATTTTCTCTATAGACATGGTTAAAGCTATATTTATTTATTTTGTGAAGATGTTTTTAAATATTATTGGCTAGACCTTTATTGGTAACTTGGGATGATGAACTAGATTATGGTTTTTAATTAAAGACTTATGTTTTCCGTTTTGGATGTGTTGGGTTACATGATTTAATTTTTATGTTTGATTTTGAATATTTGTGTGCTGGCGTTTTTTGATTTGATTACTTGTTTGTTGGTTTTGATGTTCTAGGTATATAGGAATATCCCCTAGATTTAGAAATCATTCTAGTTTGATTTACTTTTGTTGTCGAGCTAGTTCTTGCAGTTAGGAATAGCGCAAGTTTAACAGGTTTTTAAAATCAATTAGCTAAGGTGTGCAATCCCTTCTCGAAGGTTAGGAATATAATTCGGGATTGCTAGGTTGACTAACTAGGCATTGTTTGGTAGCTTGGTTATCGCTGGGGCAAGACCGGTTACTTATTCGTGTTTAGAGTTTTCCTAGGATTTCATTCGTACTAGTTAAGTCTGCTTCACAGTTTGGGAGTTTTCGATCCAAGAGTGGTCGATTAAAGGATTACTGTGGGATTTGGTTTCGCTGGGGCGATCCACTTTCATTTTAGCATCTCAATACTTGTCCCGCCTTGAGTCTAGTCAGCTATCCTTGACAGGAGGTTTATTAGATGAGAACAGGGTCTCCAACCGGATTACATAAGTCAGCTTTTATAACCAGAGTCTAGGGATTCTACCCAGGTTACCAGTTTTCTCCTCATTAGAGTTCCAACCCAGTTCGGCAGCTTTTGTTTATTTTCAGTTTCTTAGTTAATTAGTAATTTAGTTTTATTTAGTTATAATTAATAGTTAATCAATTTTTATATTTTCAATTTAAACCCCCCCCCCCCCCCAATCAATCAACCCAATCAATTAATCCAATTTAATAATATTTTATCAGGTAATTCATTAGGAGTAATTTCAAAAGTGTTAGATAAAGTCCTTAGGTTCGATACCTGGTCTTGCCTACTTGCTACTTGCGATCGGTACACTTGCCGATAGTGTGTGGTTTTAGAAAAGTCTAGGATTTTAACTTGATCAATTTATTTATATACCTATTTGCACACATCAAGTTTTTGGCGCCGTTGCCGGGGACTTTTAATTGGCACTTTTTGATTTTACTTGCTTTGTTTTGCTTGTTTACTGCTTGCTGGATTTACCTTCGATTATCTGTGCTACTTGTGCTTTTAGTCTTAGGTTATTTGCTATCCATTAGTAACTCCAGCGTGGTTTGCACTTTCAGTGTATGCCACATACTTGTTCACAGGGATCACCACAACTCACTAATTCTAAACCACCCACTCACTTTCCACTCACCCCCATTCCACTTCCTACCTTCGATATGGCTGATGCGAACGTCAGACGTACTGTGCACTCTCATGCTACTGAGGGCTATACTGGGATTCGTTCTCCCATCACTCGTCCTACCATTGCTGATGCCAACAATTGGCAAATCCCATCCCATGTATTGACCACTATCATTAATGTCACTCAATTCCATGGTCTTGATGAAGATGATGCTCATGGACATCTGTCCCGATTTGTGCGTATCTGTGACACTTTCAATCTTCCCCACATCACTAAGGAAGCCATTTATCTGCGTCTGTTCCCATTTACTTTATCTGGTCGTGCCGCCACTTGGTATGACACTCTGCCTAATAGTTCCATTGCTACTTGGGAGGACATGCTTGGAAAATTCCTAAGAAAATATCACCCAGCTTCCAAGGATTCCCGCATTAGGGAGCAGATTCACTCTTTCCATATGGATCCTGATGAGCCATACTACATGGCTTGAGAGCGTTTCCAGACCCTACTGAGCCAATGCCCTCAGCATGGCCTTTCTGACTGGGCCCTTGTGGAGAAATTCTACAATGGCCTCACTTTTGAGACTCGATTTCGTTTTAATACAGCTGCACAGGGTAATTTCATGGAAAAAATGGATATTGATGCAGCTAATGAGTTGTTTGAGAGTTTTGCCTATTCTGAGAGACCACCAAAGCATACTATTGGGAATTCCATTCCCATGACTAGTAACACCTGTCCTACTACCCGAGGTGTTCATCAGATTGCACCTGATACTGGTCTGACTGCGGTGATTGAGAATTTAACTAGGCAAGTGAGAGATCTTCAGATGAAGTTGGATAGGTGTGAAATATGTAGAGGGGTCATAACACATCTGAGTGTCCAGTTCAAAGTCGAGAACAGGTAGATTCTCTTAATTCTGGGTGGCTTGAACCACCCTATCAAAACTATAGCCCTGATTCAAACTCCAATTGGAGATATCAAAACTCCAACTGGCAAGGTGGTAGCTCTTCTAGATACCAACCTCGTCAGAATCTGTTCCAAGCTCCCAACTCTGGGGGCCCACTAGTCGTACTGAGTCTGACCTTACCACCATTCTACAGATGCAGTCCCAGATGCTTAGTACCATTCAGTCAAAACTTGATGAGCAAGACACTTTCAGGAAAGGTCAGCAAGCTGCTTTCCAGAACCTAGAGGCCAAAGTAGGAGAATTAGCTAATCAGGTTAGTCAAGGACCTCAGGGAGCCCTTCCTAGTAACACTGTTCCTAATCCTAACTCAAGTACTTCTACATTTAGGCATGCTCAAGTTAAGGCAGTAACTACTAGGAGTGGGTGGAATGTAGTTGGTCCATCACCGGGAGAAGATGAAGAACCGGTTGATGAGGAAATTGAGTTAGAGCCACCATCTGCTAAAGTGCAACCTAGGATAGTCTCAAAGAGTACAACACAACCGAGTGAGTCGAGTGAGAAGAAGAGAGAAGAGAGTCCAGTTCGTGTCTATAAGCCTAAACCACCATTCCCTGGTCGTCTAGTGCGTGCTGATGATTCTGAGTTGTATGCTAAGTTCGTGGAGATGCTGAAGAAACTCCATGTTAACCTCCCATTCATAGAGGCTCTTTCCAAAATGCCAAAATATGCCAAGTTTCTTAAAGATCTGCTGACTAATAAAAAGAAACTTGAGGAGCTCTCCACCGTTACTCTTTCTGAGGAGTGCTCTTCTGTCGTGCAGAATACACTTCCTCAGAAAATGACCGATCCAGGAAGTTTCACCATTCCCTGTTTGATCGGCCACCTCACTCCTAGAAATGCGCTAGCCGACCTAGGTGCTAGCATAAACCTGATGCCCTACTCTCTATTTGGGGAGCTAAAACCAACTAGGATGTGTATTCAGCTAGCTGACAAATCTGTGAAAATTCCTAGGGGCATATTGGAGAACTTGTTAGTGAAGGTGGACAAATTTGTGTTCCCAGTCGACTTTGTGGTTCTAGACATGAAAGAGGACGACACTGTGCCGCTCATTTTAGGACGACCATTCTTGGCAACATCGAGAGCACTAGTCGACATGGGTGAAGGAAAACTGAGGCTACGGGTAGGTGATGAGGAGATTGTGTTTGGAGTTCGGCAGAATTCATATGAGGAGCCGAAAGAGGAGGTTAAATCTATTAATGTGCACCTAGACTATGAACGAGACAAAATCAGAACAAAAGAGGTGCGAGATCCACGAAAACGACCACAGTACGGTGTTGGTTTGGAGGCGGCTTTTGTTTGGTGGACTAGATGGGGAGGCGGTCAAAGTATAGGAGAGGTGATGGATCACACTGCTAGGAATTTAGCTTATCAGGTTGCCAAGGATTGCAAACGGGAGCCACCAGATATATTTTGAAAAGAATAGAGCGTACTTGGGATTTGCCCAAGTTGTACAGTTTGTAGATTCTTGCTTATTTTATTTTTCTTTTATGTTTTGGTTTGTGTCTAGTGTGGGGATTGTCTGTATTATTAATTGCAGATTTGGAAGGGTCCTGCCTGTACTCAATCTCCATTCAGGCAGGGTCAATCCAATAATATTTTATTTGTAAAAGGACATTCCTAGTTCGTCGGTTTATTTTTATTTCACTTTACATTTTGTCTTTTGAGTTTTTGTTTGCAAGATTTATTGCTTACAACCGCGAATGAAATGCTATACGGTTGCTTTGCACTTGGATGGGACAACTTAAGACACGCTTTGCGAGGATTACACCACAGTATTACCAGGGGAGTCTGTTCCACTTTACTTTTTAATTTTTTTTTCTACTTTATTTTTAGTTCTTTGTCGCTACACATTGAGGACAATGTGCAATTTTAAGTGTGGGGATGAGAACTGCGTTTTAGTATAGTTTGAGTCTTTATTTCAAAAAAAAAAAAAAAGAAAAAAAAAAGAAAAAAAAAGAAAATGTCCCTGATTTTTTGTGCATTTTATATGTAAAATGATAGTAAAATTGGGATTTTTGGTTTTCAAAATATTATATATATATATATATATATATATATATATATATATATATATATATAAGAAAATAGATAGATTGAAAGCGTGTTTGCTTAAGATGTGTCGGTAGGCCCAACTAGCTTTGAAAGGTCCTAGGATTGTTCTTAATATACCTTAATAAATCATGAAATCTTGTGGGTTCTCATCTTAGGAGAAACGGTAGAACTGAAACCGTTGATAGTAATTAGAGGTACCACTGTAGGTTGAAAGCCCATATGTATTATTAATTAAATGGCACACTTGATCCTTTTTATGAGAATAAATCCGGAGAAAAGTGGCGCCAAAAAAAAAAAATCCACGTGTCCATCAATTGAGCTAGACCAAAAAAAAAAAAAAACTGAAGCCTCTGATCGAAACTCCCTTGAGGTCAAGTTGAAACAAAAAATACCAAAGCTCATGCTGTCGCTCTTGGGGATGGTGACTCTGATTGAGACAACCTCTAGGTTAGGTATGAAAAAAACAAATGTGTCTAAGCTCATAAACTTCATCCATCATCCATCATAAATTTAATTTCTAATACATTAGGGAGTTTAGTTTGCAGTGGTTGGTATATCTATATGGTTTAACCTTTGCTTCGAAAGCTTGAGGTGGGATTAGGTGAAGCAGGATATCTTGAGTGTGAGACCCATAGATTGATTGTAATAATATGAACTTAATTGCTTTACATGATTGGGGCCTGATTAGCTAGTGGTTGGGTTTAGGTGGACAACAATACCGACAGTTTTGGTTGATGCGTAATTAGATCTCAATTAATTAACCTAAAAGTTTTTGAAACCAAGAATTCTAATTATGATTCCATTGCAGTCTTTTTCAAGGACGAAAAAGGTTTAAGTGTGGGGATGTTTGATGTGTTGCAAAACACATCTAATTTCCTATGTATTTTGTATATTATTTGGTCAACTTTGTATTCGTTTCGTGTCAGTTTTATTATTTATTTATTTATTTTACTATTATATAGGTGTTGGTAGAAAATGAGTTCAAAACGAAAGAATCTTAATCAAGACACGAATACTTGAGAGTAGGTGTTCATGGACGTTGGAACCTAGACGAGAAACTTTGATCAAGTCAAGAACACCTGATACGAGATCATGGAGCACCGAATAATAATAATAATAATTATAATAATAATACGTAACTAAAAAAAAAGGAAAGCACAAGGGCTCGAGGCCCAAGTGACTTTTAAAAACAAAAAGCCTACGTGAAGTATTGCAGAGAGGACAAAGGGAGGTTATTAATATTGTTCTTCGACGGCAGCAAAAAAAAGAAGAATCGCACATACAGCAAAAGTAGCGACCGGTCAAGAACGGTGACGAGCGGAAGGGCACGGAAGGAGAAAAGGCCACAGGCACGGTAAAGATCAAGAGCCAACGAGCCTTGGGTTAGGTTTAGTTTTTATTTATTTTCTCTATAGACATGGTTAAAGCTATATTTATTTATTTTGTGAAGATGTTTTTAAATATTATTGGCTAGACCTTTATTGGTAACTTGGGATGATGAACTAGATTATGGTTTTTAATTAAAGACTTATGTTTTCCGTTTTGGATGTGTTGGGTTACATGATTTAATTTTTATGTTTGATGTTGAATATTTGTGTGCTGGTGTTTTTTGATTTGATTACTTGTTTGTTGGTTTTGATGTTCTAGGTATATAGGAATATCCCCTAGATCTAGAAATCATTCTAGTTTGATTTACTTTTGTTGTCGAGCTAGTTCTTGCAGTTAGGAATAGCGCAAGTTTAACAGGTTTTTAAAATCAATTAGCTAAGGTGTGCAATCCCTTCCCGAAGGTTAGGAATATAATTCGGGATTGCTAGGTTGACTAACTAGGCATTGTTTGGTAGCTTGGTTATCGCTGGGGCGAGACCGGTTACTTATTCGTGTTTAGAGTTTTCCTAGGATTTCATTCGTACTAGTTAAGTCTGCTTCACAGTTTGGGAGTTTTCGATCCAAGAGTGGTCGATTAAAGGATTACTGTGGGATTTGGTTTCGCTGGGGCGATCCACTTTCATTTTAGCATCTCAATACTTGTCCCGCCTTGAGTCTAGTCAGCTATCCTTGACAGGAGGTTTATTAGATGAGAACAGGGTCTCCAACCGGATTACATAAGTCAGCTTTTATAACCAGAGTCTAGGGATTCTACCCAGGTTACCAGTTTTCTCCTCATTAGAGTTCCAACCCAGTTCGGCAGCTTTTGTTTATTTTCAGTTTCTTAGTTAATTAGTAATTTAGTTTTATTTAGTTATAATTAATAGTTAATCAATTTTTATATTTTCAATTTAAACCCCCCCAATCAATCAACCCAATCAATTAATCCAATTTAATAATATTTTATCAGGTAATTCATTAGTAGTAATTTCAAAAGTGTTAGATAAAGTCCTTAGGTTCGATACCTGGTCTTGCCTACTTGCTACTTGCGATCGGTACACTTGCCGATAGTGTGTGGTTTTAGAAAAGTCTAGGATTTTAACTTGATCAATTTATTTATATACCTATTTGCACACATCACTTGGACAACCAGTCCATGCCAACCACGAGATCAAAGCTACCTAAGGTGATAGGTAGGAGGTTGATAGCAAAACAATTGCCCATCCAATTCGAGCTTACAGTCACGATGTATATAGGTTACCTCAACAGGCTTCCCATCAGCCAATTCTATAGAGTACGGGGTATCAAGAAGAGCAGGAACCACCCCAAATTGTTGGCTAAGTTTCGATGACACAAAACTATAGTCTGCACCAGTATCATATAAAATAGAAGCAAGAGTGTCGTATCCGTCACGACATTGTTATCAATCCTAGCTTCCTCAGAGCCAATCACAATTGCTATTCCACGAGCCCCATTGTTGTTGTTACCGTTGTGGTTATTGTTTGTTGAAGGACTTGTACCTCACACTATCCCACGTTCTCTTTCTATTACCAAAAGTAGAAGATGAAGCACCATGCTTCGGAAAAGTACCATGCTCAACAGCCTAGTCAGTGTGTTTGCGAGCCAGATGAAAGCTTTGTTAGATTCTGGGTAGGTGAGCTGCAGTGGCCATGCCACGAATCTGAGGGACCAACCCTTTTGGTAAGAAACTCGATCCGCTAGTAAGGTTGGTTAAATATATTTGAGCATATAGTTTCTAACTCCTGTAGGTGTCGATCTCAGATCCAACCGTCTTTATATAACAAATTTCTAGGTTTCACCACAGAGTGTTACGTTCTCCATCCAAGTATTTGTAACTCATCGAGTATGCATGTAACATACATTACCCCATCCTGCCTGGGGCAAATGCACATGGCAAAGATTTATACTATCGAAGCAATCAGACAGTCTCCTTCAATTCCGTTGGAGTCATCGAGGTTTATGACCAATAAAAAGGCTTGAAAATATGATGGCAGGTTGTTGTTGTGGCATGTGCGTTCAAGGAATAAGAAAGTTCAAATGTGGAAGTCAGGGGAAACGAATGATTTAGCAAGATGGATCTTTACTAGCTTGGAAAGATGTGAGGGCCTCAACCACCCTATCGTTGATCATAAGAACTCGGTCTTATCTAAGTTAACAATGGAAAAAGAAAAGAGAAGGCGGGTAAGAAAAAAAATAGAAGCCAATCGTCGCCACACTCCGTCTACATAGTAGAGCCTTCATCCTCACTTTCTATGTGCTCGTCCTGCTCAGGTTCTCCTTCCATCCCTTCTTACTCCTCTTTCGCGGTGTCAGTGTTATATGGATCTCATCACGTACAGTTTCCTTCTCCGGTCCTGTGTTAAGTCAGCTCAATGGTCAACAACACCATTCGTTCCTCCAATCGTGACTGTCAGTCACTAGTAGATTTCGTCTTCCTTTGAGATGTTGCACTGCATCGCAGACCTTCGTAACTCCCCAAGAGTGTGTGTAACAAGCCCCAATCTAATGTGTTCCCATGAATCTACCATATACTTATGAGTAACAGGGATATGCAGTCATACGTCTGCCCGCTCATACTAGGTGTAAGGTACTAAAGTAAGAAATAAGTTCTATATGTGTAACCCAGTCCCGTTTGAATTTCAAATGGAAGTATGAAAGATCAAGTAACAAGGAACAGAAACTAATTGTCTCCTTGCTCAGTGAAAAAGGATAAGTCTCGGTATTTGAATTTCTTCACAGTTGATTCGGTTTGATGGTATCACGTCATGCGCATCATGCATCTTTCCTGTGTACGTGCGCCACAACGCTCGCAAGGGCTTTCTCCCCTGTACAATTGTTGTTTCCTCATCCATGAAGTTTGTTAGGATACTACTCCCAGTAATACGCCACCTAGTCTAACCCTGGGTTCCCACCATTGACGTGTTCAGAATTAGGTCTAGAACTAGAAGATAACATATCTCCTGAAATCATATGTCGTAGATATATGTAGCTAAAGGCTAGTTGTGCACTTACGTTGTGAGTGTACTTATGCTATGATGATTATAGACTAGACTCAACATGCAGTCCTAGTTCACTATAACCAATGGCTCTGATACCAATCTGTCACACCCTCAAATTTCCACTGGGAGGTTTATACCACGAGGCGCATGACATACCAGGATCCCATAGCCATAAGTCATATGAACGAACTCTAAATGCCTAAACCATTTAGTTCGTTTTCAAAAACCAAGTTTAGTTAAGCTGCGGAAGCGTAAACCAAATTTAAACCTTTTAAAAAAACATGCGCAAAACAACGCACCCAAATTAAAACCATATGAAAGAAAATGTAAAAGCATAACATGTAATTTAGGTGTATGCCCAAGACCCCAAATGCAGTGAAGTGTGCAGTGCTTTCTAATCCTGGCACCGAAAGCTAACTACCTGCAAAAGCATGTAAATCGTGGGTCAACAAACAATGTTGGTGAGTTCACTAAGTAAAGTAAATGAGTATGTAAATGCGCTGGTTTCCAAAACCACGTAAACAAGTATTGAGTTGGTTCCAAGAACCGTGTAAACACTAGTTCATCGCATGTCAAGGGTAGCTAACCCATTCATGATAACTAACACCGATATACCGAACTGCTGATGTACGTGTAGCCACAAATGTGAGCCGCATGCCTTACATCATTGCCTATCAACAATGATAAAATCTGTTAAGTTATAGTTCACTCCCGCACTCTCCGAGCCGGTGTGAGGTTTGTCAGACCTAATAGCGCTATCAACTAATAACCCGCTTACCATAACCCGGCAACTCATTCGGTATGTGAAGGACTTACAGATGATAGAGTTGGTTTAGTTCATCAAGGACACAGTTTGCGAAGTAGCAAAAACCGACCCACACAAGGATCCATAGCATCCCAACCCGGGATGTGTAAGTAGTCCCAAACCGGACTAGAAAGTAGTAGTCCCAACCCGGACTAGAAAATAGTAGTCCCAACCCGGACTAGAAAAAGTTAAGTACGTTGTCTCAACCCGAGACGCATGCTTTTGAGAAAAGAGTAGTGAAACTCACCTTAGGTTGCACGTGAATAATCCAAATTCCTCAAACAGAAATGAGCTACGGACTCCCTATTACAAATGTCACTAGGTGAGTATATGTGCATAATCAACACACCATATGACTCGTTTGTCCATGACTTTTAAAGTTCAATCCGTGTAGTGACACCTAATGACTCTACATGCACAAGTAAGTCCTATGTATCTCGTTGGTGATCATATTGATTATTATCAGTTTAATACCTCATACACATCTCATATAAGTATTCATGCAAGTTCATGTCAAATACATACCATATAAGACTCCAAATAGTCATGTAAACATCCCTTACACAATCTGCGTTTTCAGGGCAGATTGTACGCTGTGAAAAACGAATTATTAAAAATACTTAACGAACGAATTAAACTCCTAAATTTATACTGAATATTCATTGGGATTCATTTGATAACCCATATTTTTTTTTGTCTCACAACCAAACACAAAAATTATTAAAATTCGTACAACACAGCTATGTCTAGAAAATTTCCACAGCAGGTCAGTTTAGTAGAAAAATTCCCAAAAATTGTGTATTGACCCAAACGAGATGAAAATTTGATATGACCTTTAAACTTAAAAAATCATGAATACATATCAAAACAAGTCCAAAACGCATGATTTTGGACTTTTTGAAAAGCTAACATCATAAGTTATGTTTTAGCATCAGAAAACAATCAGATTACACATGTTAATCACCCTATAACAGCCCTACAATTTGTCACAATGAATCTGTCAGAAAATCAGAATTCTAATAACATGCTTCTCATGAACCCCAATCATCCACAATAGCCTATAATCATATAGTAAACCCATATTATCACAATCAAATCCATGTTATCAGAATTAAATCCATATTTTCACAGCACATTACTACTATCATAAAGCATGTAAGATTATAACTATCAATGCAATGATCCTTAAAGCTCAAAGATTACACCCAAACTAATTTGAATTAGGGAGGAAAGTTGTTGGAAGATTGATAATTGAGAGGATTGTGGTGGTGATGGTTCACGGCGCATGGAAGGGTCTAGGGTTTCTTCTTATTTTTTTTTTTTGAACAATAATATAATAGGAATTGGATCATGGGCCTAGGTTACGGGTTTCTGGGCCTTTTCTTGATAAACGGACCCGTTACAAGGTTTTAATCCCAAGAATGGTCCCGATAATATTAATCATACTAACTTATATGAAAACTATATTGTTTTTATCATCTCATATCATATTAATCATGGGTGCACATATTTCGCAGGGTTTACGTACTGATTATCTATTACTCAGTAATTCACATAAACTTGTAATTCACATACACATGTTAGTTCACATTCATCATCACTCAATTGCTCATATAATCATGCATGCTTGACAAATCACCAACGTTTGGGATACATGACTCGTGTGTGTGTCAAGACAAAGACTTTCCTAATTATAACGTACGTTAATACCATCTAGCATATGTTATTGTTCCATAACACATTCAAATGCCCTATTAACTAACCCTAGTTAAGTGTTTAGCCACATACGAACATGCAAGTTAACTAGAGTTCAGTTAAAGTAGGAACCTGAAAATGCGGGGTGTCACATCATGCCCAAGTTGTAAAGAATTTCGTCCCGAAATTCAGCAAGTAAACAATAAAGCCAGCTAGAAAAGTGTGTACTTGGTTCCCGGATGTCACACATATAATAACACGTAAATATATTACATAACATAATGTTTGTTGTGTGCGCCACCTTTCCCAGTGCTCTTCCCGTCCGTATTCCAGCTTCTCAGCATCATCGGCAAAGCGAGGTGCCTCATCAAGACGTTTCTGACCCAAGTCGATCCTGACGACATAACGTGCTCCGAACCAGGGATACGAGACCGCAGATGCTGCAACAGTCCCTTTGCCAACTCGTCCAACTAACGTGACACGTGTGAGCATTCTAGATACGTCTAAGCTTGAGTCGACAACAATTGGCGATACGTACTATATATACTTTATAAAAATGCACACGATATATAAGCAAGTAAATTGTTCCTCATACCCAGAAACAATGACTCAGCTAACTCTATGCGAATAACCACTCTGATATCTAAAGCAATGACTCGCCAGTCACCAGTGAGGTATGCCTAACCACTACGTGTTATTATCCTTTGTATATACCATTATAGAAAAATACTGACTATTCACATAAGAAAAATAAATGTTTCTTACGACGAAGAAATGTACGTTGAGCTAGTGTAACACACCACTAGTCATGTCACTGCTTTGGCAACGGTAGGAATTTCAGTTCCTGGGCGTTCATGCTAAATATTGTCTTAGAAGTTTTGGTCCCTATCTCAAAACAAACTCAGGTTAAAGCCTAGATATCTATACAGACAACTAATTCGCTAAAACCTATGGCTCTGATACCAAACTGTCACACCCTGACTTTTCCCTCGTCGGTTGTGACGTTTGGTAGCTTCGTCGTGCTGCAGAAAGATGCATCTAAGACTCTTACTTCCTGAACGCCATTGCTAACCCTCTAGGATCCCCGATCCCAATACGTCGACTACTCCAACCGTGCCGTTACCAAAGTTTAAACCTGAAAGACATACTTAAAAAGTCAACATAAAGCTGGTGAGTTCATAAGTTTGCGAAACCAAAAGTTAAGTTTAATCCGAAATCATTTCAACCCGAAATCTATGTAGTCCAAATCCAGGAACTAGTTGCGTAACCCCAAACCAGGGAATAAAGTTATGTTATTCCAAACCAGGAATAAAGTTATGTTATTCCATACCAGGAATAAAGTTTTACAAAAACATTGCCATAAGTTTTGAAAGATCCATCATGTTACTACTATGTTAAGATGATAGCGTTAGCTAGACGCATGAATGATACTACTACGACCTGGAAACCATTACAGACAATGATATATGAGTTTGCCCAAAATGATATGCACTACCGTCCCACGGTAGCGTTATGACCGAGATAATATGCACCCGCCCGACTCCCAGCCGACGAGTGGGGTCTGTCAGTCCCAATAGATCTATCCACATTTCCCCCATTGTGCCCCGCACATTCATGGTTTCCCCGGGACTTTACGTATCGTATAATACAAATGAATTTAACACTAGAATAACATGATATTTTATGAAACAAGTATAAAGCATGTGTCTCCCCCGAAACGCAAAGACTTAAAGTGGGGCCGAGACACTCACGCAACCCATTTGATTTCCCATGTACGATTTTTCAAAGTGTTTGAAATGTTAAACTTTTCCCAAAACTTGATCACTTTAATTTCATCGGATTTTCATAAAAGAAGCATGTCTTCCCCCCGAAAGCATTTATAAAAACGATAAAAAGTGGGGTCATGACTCACCTTAATTTCCATGTTAAGATAGCAAACAAGCCTGAAACCTCGACTGACTTCCTCGTGCCCTAATTACCAACAAAGGACACCTTAACAGTCTAACACACATAAGCCTAGCTTATCAACCGCTTAAAAGATAGCCTATCCGGCTGTTTAGACTCGTGTGTACCAACACGAGTTTCAATACGTTTCAACTCGACGAACCGATCATGACTTAACTTAATTCCCATATACAACATAGCACTCAAGTTGCACACTTGTTACTATTTGTGAATAAACCATGTTGGACTAGTACCCCGAAACGTATAATTATCCTGAATCGTAGCTTGTCTCATAAATCATATAAATGTATTTGTTTTGTGTAATTATGTTTTAGAAAATACTTCTTGAGGAAATACAAATTTAGTTATTAAAACCGATTAATAACATTTGTTACTTTTTCTCAAATATTGTTTGAAAATCATCTTTATTGCTACGAATAAATAGTCCTTAAAAGCATTTCGATTTGTATATAATAATGCATTTGTCCAAAGCATTTAGGGGAATTTATTTATAAAAGTGGCAGTTCGTTACGCTTTAATTTTATAAAATTTTGGGCAGAGTTTCCCCTGTTTTTGTACAAACCAGAAAACACCCGTTGTCTTCAATTTTCCCCAAAAATCAACTTTCAAACACAATTCCTCAAATCCTTTTATCCACAACTTTGATTCACGAGACTATATACGTTTCGTCACCTATGTATACTTATATATATATATATATATATAGCAATATATATATAATATAGTCCGACGATATAGTCCAATGTTATTTAGTCTGATGTTCGATATCATAAGTCATGTTAAGTTAACCGTTTACCAAATCGTTCGTAATTATAGTTCCCGTTTATTATTATTATCATTCGGTCCGTTCGCGAGTCAAAACTATTTTATCCATATCACTATATTTATAAATATATAATATTCATAAATATAATAATATTTACAAATACATAACATTTATAAATATATGATATCTATAAACAAGATAATAATTAACACGAGATCAAGTATACTTAATCGCACACCGAGCCGTTGACAGAGCGTTGACCAGATCTGACTGTTGACCCGACCCGAACTCGAATCTGAACCGTGATTCTAACCGGACCATAACTGACTCGAGGCCCAGACCCGAAAACCTCAAGAACCAAGACCAAACGACCTGAATCTAACATGGTCGGACCACCAAGAACTCACGTCAACGCGTCACCAATAGACCTGTCGAACCAATCGAACCCTAAAACCATCCTCGTGACCACCACAAAACCACAACCGGTCTTCATCAAACCCGACACCCACACAAGCCGTGAACCACAACAAAAACAGAGCCTGAACCCATAACGTTACACGCGACCACCATAACCACCACTGCAACCATCGGTTACGCCGCACCACCTCCGAACCCTCAAAACTGACACCCAGCATAACCAGACCGAAAACCTCCAAAACAATCGCCACCACCTGCGTCTACTGCCTGAACCGGCTTATCACTTTCACGCAGCCTTGAATCACCCTGAACGACCACCACATCTCGTTTTTGGCTTAGAACCACACGCCGCCACTGTTGCTGCTAACTTATGGCGTTTCTTCGGGGTCACAGGGCTGCGCCGCCACCACCAGGAACTGTGGTGGTCGGCCGGTGTTGAAACAAGGGGAGGGAGGGAGAGTGAGTGCGAGGGAGATGAGAGGGAGGGTAGAGAGAGTGACGGTTTTAGAGAGAGAAAGTGAGTGGCTACGGTTTTTTAGTTGGATGAATAATGAGAAGAAGAAGAAGAAGAAGAACATGATGCTTTTATACCTAGGGTTCACTTGGTAGGTGGATGTCGCGCATACGAGCCTGTTATAACGTAAAATGTCTCGGTCTCTATTTAGGCTCGGTTATTGGTTATAAAAGTTAGTCGGTTTTGTTCATAATTTTAAAGTATAGTAAACCGAGCAAAATATAAATATTTTCGATGTCTGACGCGTGTTTTCAGAACACGCGTTTAAATCGCATTAATTAAATCGGTCGCAGTTTTGATTGTTAAAACGATCAGTAAACTTCTGAAACTTTATAATTAACAATATTTATAATAAATATTTATTTTAATAATAAAAAATTACGTCAGTGTAGATCGGAAGTTGCCGGGTGTCACAAATCAGTTTATTGTTTATAAACAGATTCTTTTTATGAACACTTGTTTTAAGATCTATCAAAGTAATTTGCACAGCGGAATAAATGTAAAGTGTTCACGTTAAAGCTTCACTTTAAACAGGAGTTATTACTCCTCTTTGAAGTTTGAACTAAAGCAATAAATGAGAATTTATGACATTTAATGAATAAAACAGTAAATGCTTCAAATGATTCTCAAATATATTGGAAATTATAACTACACGAGGGATGTCTAAAATAGTGGGAAGAACCCATCTATTTATAGACCAAGAGTATACGTACAAGAGAAGTATTGAAGCAATATAATATGTACAAATACTACAACAAGCTGTAGCATTGGTACTTGTACAAACATTTGTGAACTAGGGCCACATGCTTCTTAATTTCCAAGTCGTATGATTTCGGTCATTATAATATAAGCATTCTAAGTTTCTTAGTTGTAAACTAGGGCCACATACTTCTTAATTTTCAGTTGCGATCGGAATTCGTCTTTCTCATGTGCCAATTATGTACTCCTTTTGTTCTCTATTTGAAAATTTCATAAGTTTGGTATTTGTTGATCTTGTAGAACATTGACGAGTTTAGTATTTGAGGATATCCAGACTTAATTTTTTTTATTACTCTTAGGGGCTGTTTGGTAGCCTCTGAATGGTCATTAAGAGGCTACATCTGAATGGTTCATAGTCTCTTAATGGTTAAGATGTAATTTTAATTATGGACAGTTAAGAGGTAACCTCTTAATGGTTGCCTCTTAACCATTCAGACTTAAGATTACCTCTTAACCATTCAGAGGTTATGGATCATTAAGAGGTAGCCTCTGAATGATCATTAAGAGGCTACCAAACAGCCCCTTAGTTGACTTAATTTTTTGTACCACTTATCAAGTAACATAATCATGTCTGATGATGTCTATAACCATTTAATGGTTGGAATTTTTGAATGACTACCTCTGAAATCCATCATACGACTCAGACCAGTCTTCAAATATTGTCGTTCTCACATCGCTAGCCGAGATTTCATCCACAATCATGGGTACGCACTTACACTTATGCTCAATTAACAAGAAATAAAATCTTTAGGGGTCACTATAGTGTTGCATCTTTGGCTAGGGGAGGGTGGCTCGACCTGACCAAGCTTCAAAATACGGCTATAGTTTAAAAATGAGAGCCAAATACGGTCTCCATATTGGGCAGATCTTTCCTGAGCATGGATGGTGCCATCGAAAAGAAAGTGCATGAAGCCCATGATCCCCAATTCTATCTTAATCGAATCTTAATAACCACCCTCATATCCGATATAATTCAGTAGGTTTTCAGTGAGCTCATCAACAAGCAAAATTCACTTTTGTGTTCTATAACTAATTAATTGATTTAAATGTAAACTGGCTGGAATTTTGATAGTTTATTGGTTACATTTTACAATTACTTGCTTCATGGGAGGGAGAACAACAATCATATACTTGCAACAATAAAAGACATTTTTGGCTCGAAGCATTTACTACACTACTGATATTGACAAAATAAGAATTATATTTTATATTATAATTAGAAAAATGAAGTATATGAATTTAGTACATCAATATGTCACGTTGGCAACAATTGTACTAATATAAGAATGATAATCTTTTTTTTAAAACAAAAGAAACCGAAGCTACAGTGTATATCAACAATAGTTCCAATGGTCGCTTTTCATGTTGTGTTTATTTTGATTCTGATGCTACTAATATAGACCCTTTTAAGATGTTATTAGTTTTTAATATGAATAGCTGGCTGGGACAACTACAATAAATACAGATTGACTTGATGGGATATTGCATTAAAAGTATGCAGTTTATGCTTGATGGATGGGATTGGATAAATGATGTTATTCTTCACAAAATTTTGGGCAACTTAAATTGTGAAAAAAAAAAATATTAAACACTCGCGGCAACTCGCGGGCATTTCCACTAGTTTTATTAAAAACGGATTTACATTTGTAACATAATTTTTTTTTATTAAGAATAAAACAGGCTATGTAACTTATTTGTTATCGTAACATCTTATATATTATAGTTTGATAAATAAATGCACTTATCACGTTTCTTACCTACATCCCGTCGCATAGCGCATGTGCCTCACCTTGTCCTTCTCAAGTGATTCTCCCCTAACTCAATATTATCACATGTTCTGTTTTAAGTTCATGTTTATATCATCACAATCATGTTCAGTAATGTATCAATAAAAAAATGTTTTGTAACCTATGAAAGCTTATTAAATGAAATCGTAATGATATTCTAACGTCCCTGATTAAGCTATGTGTTATGGTTTAACATTCTTTCACTCAATGTCATTGACACGTATAGATGAGCTCTCACTCCTTTAATTTCACATTTATGTGTAATGGCTTTACATATTTTCACTACAACTACTTATTAAAATAACATTTAAATGAAAACAAAAAATTAAGAAAAATGGTGATGTTGGACAAATGTTTTTTCTATTGGTTTGTTTTGAACGGCTAATTACACCCTCACCTAATATTCACCCTTATCATTTGTGAGGGAATTCAAATTCCTGACCTAATCTTGAACATCATCACCACACCACAGGGCCAAAGGCTTAGTGGCTTTTTTCTATTGGTTAATCAAATAAATTGTTGGCCGCCTTTTGAACTTCACAGGTTTTAGAAGCGCGAGCATGGCCAAGCCCATTGGTTAACGCCTTTTGTTTTGGTGTCTAACACCCAAAGATATACATGTAGGCATCAGCTTGACACTATAAGGTCATGTGTAGTGGATAGGCGTTATGGGGCGTTCTGGGGATTAAAATATTATAAAGTAATAGAAGGGGGGTTACGGGGCGTTATGGAAAAAGAGGGTATAGTGAGAAGGGCGTTATGGGGCTTTATAAATGATTGAGTAATCATTGGTTAATTATTTTTTTTATTTATTCTTTATTATTATTCATTATAAACAAATTAAAAAACAATTATTAATTATAAAAAATAATATTAATAATAATGAGATTATTCTTTATAAGAATTATTAAATTAAAAAGATTATTATTTAATAATAATAATAATAAAACAACAACCCCACCTACCCTTTTCCCTCTTCACATACACCCCTTCTTTTTCCTCATCTTCAACCTACCCCTGCAACTCTTCTTCTACAACCTACCTTCTTCTTCCTCATCTTCTTCTTTTTCTAACAGACATAATAATAATAATAATAATAATAATAATAATAATAATAATAATAATAATAATAATAATAATAATAATAATAATAATAATCGTCAGTGCACAGCGCTCGTTATATTTTTGGCGCCCAAGACAAAACGCCCCCATAGGGCCCGGGGGGCGGTGTTCCCAGCGCTATGGGTGCAAAACGCTCCACTACGGGTGAACTAACAGACGGTCTTAAATTTCGTCTTCGAGAATAAAAGAAATTCAAAAACCAAGTAAAGAAAATTTAAATAATTGTACATGAATTCTTTTAATATAATATCACATCAAAGACTACAAATTAAACTAGTTTTCAGCCAACGGTCATATTTTGCTCGCTAGCCTACACGGGGCTCGATAAGTGAAAAGCTTAGCTCGGTTCGGCTCATTGATATTTTCTCAAGCTTGATTCGTTTAATATTTATTAGTTGATATATATATATATATATATATATATATATATATATATATATATATAGGATCCGGATATTTTGAAAACTCCTCTGAATTGCGAGAACTTGAGAACTCCTCTAAACCAATCAAAATGTGACACATCTCCTATTTGTAATATTTTGTAATATTTTAACATGGGGATAACAATGTCATTTTACACTATGTTGAATGGGTATTTTAGTAAATTAAAAAGTGAAATGATTACTTCTTTTTATAAAAATTTGTGATCTCATTCTGTCTCTCTAATTCAACTCAGTATTCCAACCCCTTCACTATCTCTCTCATTCAAAACTCTCTCTCTCTCTCTCTCTCTTCTACTCTTTCTCTCTCAGTTATTAGATCCAAACCTCAAGAACCCTAAAAAAACCAACCAAACATGGAGAAATCCTTAACCTACACCATCTTCATATCCTTAATCTGCTTCTTAATCACACTCACACACTCATTTGGGTGGTGGTCGACGGTTGTCCAACGAAGGGGCTATGGTGGTTCGGTCTGAGGGTGACGGTGGGGGTTCGATGTGTGGTGGTTTTTCAGCGGTGGCTCGATGTTTGGGTGGGTTTCAGGGGTTATTTGGAGGGTGGTTTCAAGGCGGAGGATGGCGGGGAGACAGCGGAGGGGGTCTGAACGTGGGGATGGTGAGTGGTGGTGTTGGATCTGAAAGTGGAAGTGTGAATAGGGGGTTTTCGAGTGTGGGTTTTCAGGTTTGGATGGGTTTTGATGGCTGATGAGGATGATGATGACGACGGTGGTTTTGGATGGGGGTTGAATGGCTGATGGTGATGATGAAGATTGAAGACGGTATGTTTTATTATTATTATTTTTATTATTATTATTATTATTATTGTTATTGTTATTGTTGTTGTTGTTGTTGTTGTTGTTGTTGTTGTTGTTGTTGTTGTTGTTATTATTATTATTATTATTATTATTATTATTATGTAAAAATTTGGTTTTTGTTGAAAAGTTGGGTTTTTGTTAGGATTTTTATGATGTTTTGCTACCTCTTCTTGATCTGATTTCAGTTTATATATGTCTGTTCATGAATGACTCCTAAGCAGTTTATTTTTCTCTATGAAATAGTCATTGCTGTGAAGATGATGTCTTTTTTGGGGTCAATAAGATGATGTTGTAAAGATAAAGAATGATGGTTTAGTATGATTTATGAAAACACTGGTGTAAAACACCAGTTACACCAGTGTAAGTATAAATGTATAGAAAGTTTGATGTAAGAAAACACACCATCATCTTTTATAGTTTGGTTTTTTACACTAGTGTTTGGTTTTTTACACCATCATCGAGCCGGGAGTCTCACTGGAAGCAGCCTCTCTATTCTAAGGGGTAGAGGTAAGGTTGTCTACATCTTACCCTCCTCAGACCCTACCTTAGCTTTGCTATAGGTGGGATTAACTGAGTATGATGATGATGATGATGATTCTTGTTTGGTTTATGTAACACCCCAACCGATAGCGGAAACATCGGGGTGCCACGTATTGATGATTGTTTTCAGTAGCACATGGTATAATATAAATTTTAAATAATTTATTCAAACATAATATCCAAAATGTGAAACGATGTCTAAGAATTCAAATACATAATATCAAATAACAACTTCAATAACTTCAAATAAACTTCAAGTAAAATCCTCATGCTAACTCAAGCCTCAGCTTCATTGTTACCTGAAACATGTTAATTTTGAAAGTATTTTGGGTCAACATAAGTTGGTGAGAATTTCATAGGTTTTTGATAATAAAATGAATAAAATGTTGTGCAATTCATGTGTCATGTTAATCTAGCCCATATGTGAGAACATACTAGAAATAAATCGAGTGCATAATCAACCCTGTTGACTGTTATAAAATGATACATACCATACACTTATGGTCCAATTGAATATGTTATGCGATAACAAACACCCACGTAACCTTTGTAGGAGGCACGTATCCGGGTGGGATTGTCAGTCCAATAGATCTATCAATGTATACCGTCGGCTGATCAATGTTAATGATTATGCTAGAATGGTGCTTACTCTAATCATGCTCAAGACATAATGCAACATAGAAAACACATAGACACATTGATGATTGAATTGCAATGATAATGTTATAACATGTTTCACCCCAAAAATGGTGATAAATAAAAGGGGCTATGTAAAACTCACCTTAGCAAATGTTAAACTTGTTGAAAAGATGAAATAATTGTGTTGCCCAAAATGATTCCAAATATCACCCTATAATAAGGTAATATATAATAAGTCTAAGTCTAATTAACTTACAAGTGTATCCTAGGGTTTCGATTTGGGGATAATCAATTGTTGAATTTAAATTAAAATGTTAATTAATAAAGGAAAATTTGATAATTGATAAAAGAAAGTCTTTTTATAAAATTTGAATTTTGAATGTACACATTAAAGTGTTTGAAGCATAAAAATAATTTTTATAAAATTATTTCATTTAAAATAGATTTTTAAATCTATTTATTTATAAATAGTCAATATTTAACTTTAATATTCAAAAATACTAAAATTAAAGAATTTCAATTTTAAAAATCATATTTCTGTTCTAAATAATTAAAAATAATTTGTATAAAATTTTGGTGCAAAAATGATGAAAATTGGATTTATTATGATTTAATTATGATTAAATCTAACAAAAATTGATTAAAAATATAAAATAAATGATTTTACTGAATTAAAAATTATTTCAGTAAAGTTTGACTTTATAAAAAGTCAGGATAAATTTTGGAGAATTTAATAAAATTGTTTTGATATATAAATGGATTTTTATAAATATAATAGTATAAAAATGATTTAATTATTATAAATATTAAATAAATGAATTTCTGAAAAATAAAAATTGTAAATAAAACTTTTATCTCAGATTAAACAAATATAATTTTTTTAGAATTTATAAAATAGTTTTGATATTTTAAAATGAATTTAAAAGATTAAAAAGGTTTAATATATATATATATATATAATTGTTGTTTAAAAAAAAGAAAAGAAAAGAAAAGAACAAAAAGGGGTCAGAGCCGGGACTCGAACCCGGGTAACCTCTGTGGTGGACCAAGGTCACAACCACTTGGCCTAGGCCGGTGGTTGTGATGTTTTCTGTTTTGAATTTAATAAATACAATACGCGAAATCAAGTTTATCCCCAATTCAATACGGACGAACCCTAGATTTTGCAATTGGACAAATCAGCCAACTTGAGCCCGATTAATGTTGGGGCTTTTGTTGGTTGATCGCCGATAAATCAAACCCACAAAAGAACGAAGACTCACAGTGTTGAATTGAGTATGATTGCCGGGTCAAAGCAATAGTCAAACTACGAACAAGATAATAATATTTAGTGTGTTTCAGAGAGAATTGGAGGTTGAGAGAGAGTTGTGAGCGAGTATACAAGGTTCGCAGAGGGTCTATTTATACTGAGGTTCAATGGTTAAGGTTAATTGGAAGGTTTGACCCCGTTTAATATTATACGCGTAGGGTTTTAAAAATTGGTCAACGATTAGGTGTAATTGACGTGTAATCGTGTTGTATAGGGCCGGTAATCACAAAAATTTACCAAATAAAGATCAATTACGAGTTAATTCGTTGGATTGATCAACAAGCTAACCCACAGTTGACTTTCCTTGTCAACTGTGAAGGTTTTTAAAATGTGTATAA
This sequence comes from Ambrosia trifida, assembly GCA_028751855.1. NCBI lineage: Eukaryota > Viridiplantae > Streptophyta > Magnoliopsida > Asterales > Asteraceae > Ambrosia > Ambrosia trifida. Next base: position 49,093,085 of record CM054131.1, on the reverse strand, counting down.
ATATAATAGGTGTCCGGGTTATTTCCAAAAAGATGGTCCAGCCCAGTTGGTTGTGCATGTGTGTGTGTTTGGCTTTGGCGCGGGTTCGAACCCCGGCCAAGGCAGAATATATTTTTTTGATATATATACAATCCAACACACATATATTATAATATATATATAGTATTAGGGTTCCACAATCGCGACAAAATAATTAAATGCGAATATAAGATGAAAACTTGACGTTTTATTATTGATGAACGTGTAACGTACAAGTTTTTAATGCGTAATGTTACAGTCTCCCCTACTTTTAGGAACTTCGTCCCGAAGTTGGAGTTGGAGAGTCTGGTGGAAAAAGATGTGGATACTTCGACTTCATCTGGTCTTTACGTTCCCAAGTGAACTCTGGGCCTCGTTTAGATTCCCAACGAACCTTAACGATTGGAATACGACTGCGCTTGAGTTTCTTGACTCCAGTGTCAACAATCTCGACGGGTTTCTCGATAATGTGCATGCTTTCATCGATTTGCACATCCTCAAGAGGAACATGAAGGTTCTCATCTGCTAAGCATTTCTTGAGATTCGAAACATGGAAGGTCGGATGAACATTGCTTAGCTCAGGTGGAAGATCAAGCTTGTAAGCCACTTTTCCAACTCTGTCAAGAATTTTGAAGGGGCCTACGTAACGAGGAGCTAGTTTTCCCTTTCTACCGAAACGAATAACTCCTTTCCAAGGGGATACTTTAAGTAGCACAAGGTCCCCAACTTGAAATTCCAAGGGTTTACGACGTTTATCAGCATAACTCTTTTGGCGACTTCTAGCCTTGAGAAGATTATCCTGAATAAGCTGGATTTTGTCTGTGGTTTCCTGGATTAGTTCGGGTCCCGTAATACGAGCTTCACCAACCTCAGTCCAACAGACAGGAGAGCGACATTTCCGACCATAGAGTGCCTCAAAAGGAGCCATGTTAATGCTGGCGTGATAACTGTTGTTGTATGAAAACTCAACCAAAGGAAGATGAGAATCCCATGCGCCACCAAAATCGATGACACATGCCCTGAGCATGTCCTCAAGTGTCTGGATGGTTCGTTCAGTCTGACCATCCGTTTGAGGGTGATAAGCAGTGCTCAGGTTCAACTTGGTACCCAAAGCATCTTGTAGAGATCCCCAAAAGTGAGAGGTGAAACGACCATCGCGATCAGAAATAATGTCCAAAGGTATACCGTGACGACATACGATTTCACTTACGTACATCTTTGCCAACTTTTCCACAGAATACTTCTCACGAATAGGTAGAAAGTGAGCTGATTTGGTCAAACGATCGACGATTACCCAAATACTGTCAAAACCTTTGGGTGTGCGAGGGAGTTTGGTGATGAAATCCATAGCTATGCTCTCCCATTTCCAGACAGGAATCTCTGGTTGTTCAAGCATACCAGATGGTCGTTGATGTTCAGCCTTAACCTTGGAACAAGTGAGGCATTTTGCAACGAAAAGAGCAATGTCTTTCTTCATACCAGGCCACCAATAAGAATAACGAAGATCTTGGTACATCTTGTCAGCTCCAGGATGAATAGAGTAACGAGACTTATGAGCCTCGTTCATGAGAAAAGTACGAAGATCATCACGGTCGGGAATCCACAGTCGGTTAAGGAAATAAAGGAGACCATCGGGTTTGGTTTCAAGTTGAGTTTCAGCACCACAAGACATTTCATCGTACATGTTACCTTGGGTGACTGATGTGTGTTGAGCCTGGAGAATGCGATCTTGAAGATCAGTACGAACTCTCGCACATTGGAGTTTGATACGCTCTTTACGACTAAGTGCGTCAGCCACAACATTCGCCTTGCCAGGATGGTAGCGAATTTCGCAATCATAGTCGTTAAGTAATTCAACCCAACGTCGTTGCCTCATGTTAAGATTCTTTTGATTGAAGACATGTTGGAGACTTTTGTGGTCCGTGAACACCACACATTTGGTCCCATAAAGATAATGTCTCCAAATCTTGAGTGCAAAGACGACAGCGCCCAATTCAAGATCATGGGTGGTATAATTTTTCTCATGAGTCTTGAGTTGTCGAGACGCATAAGCAATAACTTTTCCTCGTTGCATGAGAACACAACCAAGACCTTGGTTTGATGCATCACAGTAGACCACGAAATCATCATTACCATCAGGTAGAGACAAAATAGGAGCTTCACAGAGTTTCAGCTTAAGAGTTTCAAATGCTTCCTCTTGCTTAGGTCCCCACTCATAGGGTTTACCCTTGTGAGTTAAGGTAGTGAGAGGAACAGCGATCTTGGAGAAATTGGCGATGAATCGACGATAATAACCAGCCAACCCAAGAAAAGAACGGACTTCCGTTGGAGTGGTAGGAACACTCCAATTCTTCACAGCTTCGATCTTTTCAGGATCAACATGAATTCCGTTCATATCAATGACATGTCCCAAAAATTGAACTTCCTTAAGCCAAAATTCACATTTTGAGAACTTGGCGTACAGTTGTTCTTTCTTTAGGAGACTCAAGATAGAGTGAAGATGTTGCTCGTGATCGGATTTTGATTTAGAGTAAATCAAAATATCATCGATGAAAACGATCACGAATTTGTCGAGATAGGGTCTACAAACCCGATTCATCAAATCCATAAATACTGCGGGAGAATTGGTCAACCCAAAAGGCATAACCATGAATTCATAGTGACCGTAGCGAGTGCGAAAAGCTGTCTTGGGAATATCTTCATCATGGACTCTAAGCTGATGATAACCAGAACGGAGATCAATCTTCGAGAAGTGGGTTGCTCCTTGAAGTTGATCGAAGAGATCGTCAATCCTAGGAAGTGGATAACGATTCTTGATGGTGAGTTTGTTGAGTTCACGGTAGTCAATACACATCCGAAGAGAACCATCCTTCTTTTTAACGAATAAGACAGGGGCTCCCCATGGAGAAGAACTAGGGCGAATGAACCCTTTATCAGAAAGTTCCTGTAATTGACTAGCAAGTTCTTGCATCTCGGAGGGTGCAAGACGATAAGGAGCTTTGGCGATAGGATTAGCACCAGGAACAAGATCAATACGAAACTCCACTTGTCGAGCAGGAGGCAAACCAGGTAAATCCTCTGGAAAGACTTCAGGATAGTCTCGAATAATAGGAATGTCTTGGATACTTTTGCCTTTGTCCTTCTTCTCTATCACGTTAGCTAAGAAGGCTGTATACCCCTTTCGTAAGTACTTTTGGGCAGTAGTACAAGACATAAGCTTAAGCTCACCACAGGGTTTCTCACCATAGATCTTCAAAATCTCACCAGATTCGAGAGGAATGCGTATGACTTTCTCGAAGCACAGAATTTCGGCACGATGAGTTGACAACCAGTCCATGCCTACTATAACATCAAAACTACCAAGATGCATGGGAATGAGATCGATAGGGAAGGTATGATCATCGAGATTCAACAAGCAGTTACGAATAATAGAGTCGATCGAAATAGACTTCCCGTTAGCTACCTCTACCACGAAAGGGTCTTCTAGATTAGTGTGGGGTAAGTTAAGTAAAGGTTCAAACTTCAGTGACACGAATGACTTATCAGCTCCTGAATCAAATAATATGGATGCATAGTGGTTATTAATGAGAAACGTACCATTCACCACTTCGTTGTTGTCACGAGCCTGGTTAGCGTTGAGATTGTAGGCGCGACCTCGAGCACCTTGGTTCTGGTTGCGGTTCTGGTTTCGGTTGTGGTTCTGATTTTGGTTTTGGTTACGGTTACGATTAGGGCAGTTGTTGATGTAGTGATTAGGGTTACCACACTCGTAGCATTGACCACGAGTAGGCCTGTTGTTTTGTTGGTTGGGAGCTGGGTTGTTGTTGTCTTGGGTAGCAGAAGATCGACAGACGTTCACCAGGTGACCATATCTTTGACACTTAGTACAAAATCGACATGGCACCTGCGTGGGATGGTGGTACTTGCAAGTGTTGCACAAAGGGTGAGGTCCGGTGTATGGTTTCTTGGCGGGGTTTTGGGCAGCAGGTGGAGTAGCAGCAACCATATAGTTTCTAGCTTTGCGCTTTTTGTTGCTTGAGGTCTCAGGCTTGACTTCAATTGCAGGCTGTGGAGTGTCTTTGGCAGTAGTCTTCTTAGTGCCCTTGCGAACGAGAGTACCGTTCTTCACATGATTATCAGTAAGAGTGGCCGCTAGACGTTTGGCCTCTTCCAGAGTTGCAGGATTTCTACCCCAAACGGTGTCCTGGATTTGCATGGGCAGACCACCGATGTACTTCTCGATGGCTACCGGCAGAGGAGTAACCTTGTGTGGCAACAATAAGCTAAGCTCATGAAAGCGGGTGTTGTAGGCAAGGTTTTCCCCACTATCTTGAGCTAAGGTGTGGAACTCATCCTCAAGCTTTTTAACTTCATTGCGAGGACAGAACTCCTCTTTCATGATCTCTTTGACTTGGTCCCATGTCATAGCAAGAGCAACCTCGGCCCCACGAGTACGCTTTTCTTCATTCCACCAAGTGAGTGCTCGTTTATGGAGAACACTCATGGCGTAACGAACCTTGAAATTGTTGGGGCACTCACTGTTGATGAAGGTATTCTCAATACCCTCAAACCATTGGAGGAGTCCAGTAGCTCCTTCTTCACCGCTGAACTTTGGAGGGTTACAAGAGTTGAAATGCTTAAGGGTGCAAGCTTGGGGTCCATTTCCATTGCCATTGCCATTCCCGTTCCCATTGTTGTGACCATTCCCGTTGCCGTTCAATTGGATGACCTGAGCAAGTAAATTGGGAACCAGAGTTGCGATTTGCTGCGCCATTTGTTGAGAAATGATCGCAGCCAGTTGAGCATCGACCCCATTGTTGTTGTGGTTAGGAGCTTGGTCATGGTTGTGGTTATGGTTATCACCACCTTCTTCGTGGTTCTCACCATTGTTTTTGCGAGTGCTGCGACGAGGAGGCATGATCTGTAATAGACACAATGAAATGAATGAGAGTTTATATAAGGAATGTAATCATTTATTCATTAATTAAAACGAATAAACGAAAACGTTGACTTATCAAAGATTCTAAATTCTAATAACATATGAAGACATGCTTTAGCCTATAAGTGAACACTCATCCCGAGAATTCCCAGGTAGGCATCCGGGTCCCTCGTCTGATTGGGATATATGCGCAATGCCAGCCTAGACAGAAGACTCAGAATACAGGCGTTCACCCTTCCAGATTGCACGTGTTCGTTATTAAAATCTAGAACTTCGACGAGATCTCAAGGGGGTTCAGGTTAAACCTGAGGATTTTGTCCTATAAATCTAATGGTGGATCAGGATTGCAGCAGACAATTAAGAGTAGTCACATGTAGGTTTAGGGTTATAAGGCATAGGATAAGGATAGGATTAGGGAAGCAATTAGGGTTACAAGTAGGAGAAGCAAGTACTGTTTTAGTCCCTAAGGTTATAGTCTAGATTATTTCTAATAACCTAATTCCCTATAACCAAGGCTCTGATACCAATCTGTAACACCCCAACCGATGGCGGAAACATCGGGGTGCCACGTATTGATGATTGTTTTCAGTAGCACATGGTATAATATAAATTTTAAATAATTTATTCAAACATAATATCCAAAATGTGAAACGATTTCTAAGAATTCAAATACATAATATCAAATAACAACTTCAATAACTTCAAATAAACTTCAAGTAAAATCCTCATGCTAACTCAAGCCTCAGCTTCATTGTTACCTGAAACATGTTAATTTTGAAAGTATTTTGGGTCAACATAAGTTGGTGAGAATTTCATAGGTTTTTGATAATAAAATGAATAAAATGTTGTGCAATTCATGTGTCATGTTAATCTAGCCCATATGTGAGAACATACTAGAAATAAATCGAGTGCATAATCAACCCTGTTGACTGTTATAAAATGATACATACCATACACTTATGGTCCAATTGAATATGTTATGCGATAACAAACACCCACGTAACCTTTGTAGGAGGCACGTATCCGGGTGGGATTGTCAGTCCAATAGATCTATCAATGTATACCGTCGGCTGATCAATGTTAATGATTATGCTAGAATGGTGCTTACTCTAATCATGCTCAAGACATAATGCAACATAGAAAACACATAGACACATTGATGATTGAATTGCAATGATAATGTTATAACATGTTTCACCCCAAAAATGGTGATAAATAAAAGGGGCTATGTAAAACTCACCTTAGCAAATGTTAAACTTGTTGAAAAGATGAAATAATTGTGTTGCCCAAAATGATTCCAAATATCACCCTATAATAAGGTAATATATAATAAGTCTAAGTCTAATTAACTTACAAGTGTATCCTAGGGTTTCGATTTGGGGATAATCAATTGTTGAATTTAAATTAAAATGTTAATTAATAAAGGAAAATTTGATAATTGATAAAAGAAAGTCTTTTTATAAAATTTGAATTTTGAATGTACACATTAAAGTGTTTGAAGCATAAAAATAATTTTTATAAAATTATTTCATTTAAAATAGATTTTTAAATCTATTTATTTATAAATAGTCAATATTTAACTTTAATATTCAAAAATACTAAAATTAAAGAATTTCAATTTTAAAAATCATATTTCTGTTCTAAATAATTAAAAATAATTTGTATAAAATTTTGGTGCAAAAATGATGAAAATTGGATTTATTATGATTTAATTATGATTAAATCTAACAAAAATTGATTAAAAATATAAAATAAATGATTTTACTGAATTAAAAATTATTTCAGTAAAGTTTGACTTTATAAAAAGTCAGGATAAATTTTGGAGAATTTAATAAAATTGTTTTGATATATAAATGGATTTTTATAAATATAATAGTATAAAAATGATTTAATTATTATAAATATTAAATAAATGAATTTCTGAAAAATAAAAATTGTAAATAAAACTTTTATCTCAGATTAAACAAATATAATTTTTTTAGAATTTATAAAATAGTTTTGATATTTTAAAATGAATTTAAAAGATTAAAAAGGTTTAATATATATATATATATATATAATTGTTGTTTAAAAAAAAGAAAAGAAAAGAAAAGAACAAAAAGGGGTCAGAGCCGGGACTCGAACCCGGGTAACCTCTGTGGTGGACCAAGGTCACAACCACTTGGCCTAGGCCGGTGGTTGTGATGTTTTCTGTTTTGAATTTAATAAATACAATACGCGAAATCAAGTTTATCCCCAATTCAATACGGACGAACCCTAGATTTTGCAATTGGACAAATCAGCCAACTTGAGCCCGATTAATGTTGGGGCTTTTGTTGGTTGATCGCCGATAAATCAAACCCACAAAAGAACGAAGACTCACAGTGTTGAATTGAGTATGATTGCCGGGTCAAAGCAATAGTCAAACTACGAACAAGATAATAATATTTAGTGTGTTTCAGAGAGAATTGGAGGTTGAGAGAGAGTTGTGAGCGAGTATACAAGGTTCGCAGAGGGTCTATTTATACTGAGGTTCAATGGTTAAGGTTAATTGGAAGGTTTGACCCCGTTTAATATTATACGCGTAGGGTTTTAAAAATTGGTCAACGATTAGGTGTAATTGACGTGTAATCGTGTTGTATAGGGCCGGTAATCACAAAAATTTACCAAATAAAGATCAATTACGAGTTAATTCGTTGGATTGATCAACAAGCTAACCCACAGTTGACTTTCCTTGTCAACTGTGAAGGTTTTTAAAATGTGTATAAATATAATAGGTGTCCGGGTTATTTCCAAAAAGATGGTCCAGCCCAGTTGGTTGTGCATGTGTGTGTGTTTGGCTTTGGCGCGGGTTCGAACCCCGGCCAAGGCAGAATATATTTTTTTGATATATATACAATCCAACACACATATATTATAATATATATATAGTATTAGGGTTCCACAATCGCGACAAAATAATTAAATGCGAATATAAGATGAAAACTTGACGTTTTATTTTTGATGAACGTGTAACGTACAAGTTTTTAATGCGTAATGTTACAGTGTATTCTTGTGATGGTGACGAACAGATATGGATGGTGACGAGTGGTAGTGACGAACAGAAGACGATGCTGATGGTGACGAACAGAAGACGACGACGGTGGTGTTGGTTTGGATGGTTTCAGGTTATAGAAGACGACGACAATGATGTGAATGTATAGATGTTTGTTTGGTTTTTACACTAGCGTATTTGATTGTAATAGTTTTGTGTATGGTAGATTTACACTAGTGTAAATAATTACGACGTATTTTGTGGTGTTTTACACCATGTAAAAATTATGAATTTTGAACTTTTACACTGGTGTAAAGAATTCTCATATATGGGTTCACTGAATACTCGATGCACATGTATATTTTAATTTTTGAATAAGTGTTATTTTTTGTTTTAAAAAAATTAATGAATTAAAAAATAAATGAAAAACTAATATGATATTATATTATTATTTTCTCTCCCATGACATTTTACCCAATTACCCTTCTTTTGACTTTATCATAATAAAAAAATACATAATAAACATGTCAATACAAAAAATCCCATCAGTCGATCTCAACCATTGGATCATCAAGATCAATGTCTCAAAAGAGTTCCTATGGTTCTCACAAATCACATGAGTTTTCAAAGTATCTTAACCCTATATATATATATATATATATATATATATGTATATATATAGGGTAAGGATCATACGAGAACCAACTTTAGGGAGAGAACCAAAGAACCAATGTGAACAGGGGGCATTATTGTAAATATCCAATTGACAAAAAAAGGACGGTAAGCCATCTTCATCAACAGATTGCTTTCTTCTTCTTCTATGTTCATAATCTCCATTTAATTTCCAAAACATTATTCTCCATCTAACTTTCAGAGGTACTCTCTCTCTCTCTCATCTCTCCCTCTCTCTCTCTCTCTCTCCGGCATGGCAATCACATCAGAAAACAAACACCACAGACAACATTTAACCTAAATCAGTAATCGTAGACGATGGCTCCATGTACGGTTTCCAACGCAAGGGTTTTTTTAACTACACGCAGCAACTTCTCCGTCACAACAGTCGTTGAGAGATCCGTACGAGGTTCTTTGTGTATCTCGTAAATCTACAGATCAGGAAATTAAAAGTGCTTACCGTAAATTGGCTTTGAAGTACGTTTTCTAGCTGTTTTTTTATTCGTTTAAATTTTGGTTAATTATGTTTGAAATTAGGTGTAATTTTGTTTCATTCAGTTGAATTATCTATTGATGTGGAGTTTAGATATATAGCTGGATTCGGTGTTTATGAATTGCTTAAGCCAGATTTGGTATTTGAGGTTTTTTTTTTTATTTTTTTTATTTTTTTTGATTTTGCTTATTTGTCTTAGGTAATTAATACATTTGGTTGTTTGTGTCGGTAGTAATATGAGGATGGGTTAAGTAATTATGTGGTTCAAGGTAAGTTATATGGTTCAACATACTAAGGACTTCAGCTTCCGTTTGAATTGATAAGCTACTTGTTGTTGTTGATTTTGTTAAATTTTAAAGTGAAATAATACTTGATATCATGTGTAAATTAGTATGAGTGTTTTATCGAACGCGTGTAATTAATGTGAAGCTTTTAATAATGATTTCATGTTTGGTGAATTAGGTTTGAAATGTGTTTGTTGATGAATTGTTTGCATATATTAGTTAGGAGGATAATTTGTGTTTTGGACGAGGTGCCATTTCTGATATGCACATGTGCATTAAGATTGTTAATGCACATGTGCATAACGTAGGTTCTAATGTTAAAAGTAATGTTAAAGAACATACTGTTATAATTAGGCCATTAACAATAATGCACATGTGCATTTGTTTTGTTGTAGTTAACAAAGTAATGTTGTTGCACATGTGCATTCAGGTTGAAATATCAGTTTTCTTATACGTTTATAATGATTGTAGCTAAGAGATGGGGAAAAACATCAAAGAAAGTAACATTTGTATTATAATCGAGGGACAAAAGAACAAAAAGGTTACCGGATGCAAGTGAAGATAATGACACGATTGTTGATCAGAAAGTTGAATCAGGTTGGCATTATTTATTTAGTTCGAATATACTTAGTATTACCTTGTTCTCTGTATTAGTTATGTTTTTTATTTATTGTATAATCGAGATCCATTTGATATCCCAGAAACGGAAGTTGATAATTTGACGGATGTTTATCAAGAAGTTGAATCAGGTTGTTATTATTTACTTAGTAAATTTATATAGAAATGCACATGTGCAGTTTTGCTTGTGAAATATTAAATGTTGACTGTTTAAACACACAAATTATCCTGGATGCAGATATAGATTTAAGAAGAAAGGTTTAAACGAGGTCAAATAAGAGGAAACATATTGTGACGGTGAATAATGATGGTATGTTGTTTTGCATGATATTTAACATAGATAGTTGAGTATGCACATGTGCATAATTGTGGATGAACATGATATAATGTGTTTTTTGACAAATGTGTGTGCAGATACAATTACAAGAAAGAAAAAAACAGCAAAGAGTGTTAAAATGGTGGTAATGAAGTCAAATCAAAAGAAGGTTATCAATAAAGCAAATTGGCGTTCGAAACAAACACGTGTTACACCATATAAACTTTGGTAGGGGATAAGGAAATTGTCAAATAAACAAAGAAGTTTGTATAACATTTTGTGTAATGTATGTTTGGATTAACATTTTTGTTATGTTGGTGAACGTGAGATTGTGAGAGAATTAGAATGTTGTGTGTAGGTGGTTAACATAGTTGGTTTGTAATATTGTTATCTTTTTGTTATCGTTTGTTTTATTGAGTTAATACGTTTGTATAGACTACATGTAGTTGTATGATAAAAACAAATTGGTATAAAAACTTTGTTATTTGAAGGATGATGCATGCATATATGTATGTCCGAAAGTTAAACCACTAAAAAATTCTAACAATATTAGTGAAATGCACATGTGCATGCAGTACACGTTTCCTATTTTATAGGTCTTATATAGAGGTGTTTCAAGTTTATTCATGTTTGTTGTCATACACGTGTTTTATTTTCAATTTATGTTATAATATGCATGACTAAACACTTGACGAGTTCAAGTGTATTTTATATCTCACTTTGTGTCCATTTAATGATCATTGAATAAAATTTGTGACCCCTTATATATTTGTATCGCGTTCATTTAATAATCATTTAAGTATGGTAATTGACAATTCATTCAAAAGTGTGATTTAATAGTGAAATGCACATGTGCATACGGTGTATTTCGGTATATATAACAGCGAAATGCACATGTGCATCAGGATGACGTCATACGACGTGACAAGCCATTTTTTTATTTTTTTTTCGAATTAATAATGCAAAATAATCATTTTGGTTTTTTTACATTTTTTATTTTTTTATTTATTTAGGTTATATAATTTTTTTTTTGTTTTTTTTATTTTTTTATGGGGGGTTTTTTGTAAGACACCTTCATATTTACAAAAATGCAACCTGTTCACACTAGTTGTTTGGTTCTCTCCCTAAATGGTGGTTCTCAAATGATCCAGATCATATATATATATATATATATATATATATATATATATATATATATATATATATATATATATATATATATATATATAGTGTAAGTATATAGAGAAAACCCCCCAAAATGAAAAAAACCCCAAGAAACTCATTACTTGGCTCATGTTGTGCCACATCACCCATTATATTATGATATTCTATAATATTAAAAGGGCATAATAGACATTTCTACTATCCCCTTCTCTCTCTCCATATATATATATATATATATATATATATATATATCTTTACCCCCTCTCTCTCTCCATTTTTAAATTTAAATCAGATCTTATCTCCCCCTACCCTCTCTCTATCTCTCTCTAGAACCACCACCAGCACCACAACAACCACCACCATGACCTGTCTCCTCCACTGAAACTACCACCACAACCCGTCTCCTGCTCCACTAAAACCACCACCACCACCATGACCCGTTAGAAGTTAAAGGGGGGTTTTTAAAGGCTTCAAGCTCTTCTCCCATGAAAGTAATATTATTATTCATACTATAATAATAATAATAATAATAATAATAATAATAATAATAATAATAATAATAATAATAATACACATTGATAGTTCCAATGAAAGCCGTGTTTGGTATCGTCCACATACATAACATCAGGGGTGAATTCGTAAGTGTGATTTTGAACCTTTTTATGATTTGTAGTGCTCATTTTTTGTTCCAGTTTGTTCTAATAATAACTGTGCAATCATTATTAATGTAAGTGAGTATTAAAAATGCAAATCCTTTATACTATAATAATAATAATAATAATAATAATAATAATAATAATAATAATAATAATAATAATAATAATATTGTGGATTGGATTTTGTTTTTCTACTCTGTTCGTTTGAAGCATTTTTTTACTATATTTTTTTTTTGAACTTATATGAAAAAATATTATAAAAACACTATATCTTATTGTTTGATAAATCATATATACAAAATGTGTATTTTGTTAGGTTTTGGGTTTTGTTAGAATAATAATAACAGTTTTGGAGATAGTTTTTGTTTGCATACCAAGTGTTCGATCAAATGCTTGAATGAAAAAAAAACCTTATGTTAACCTTTTTGATTTTTTTATTATAATTTTTTTGTTTATGTTAGATTTGTTATTGGATTGGCCACATAAGGTTGATAGATCACATGTGATTGATGAATAAATGTGTAGTCTTTTTACGTTAGTATATGCTAATACATGTTAATGATGTCCCATTATGTGTTTGAGGATTCCGACTAACATGTGTATCTGTTCCAGTGATGCTAACACATGCTAGTATGTTCCTAACTAACAGGTGTTAGTTATACACATATTTGAGTATGATACACTTGGCACTGCAGATTTAGTGTTATTTATACATATGTTAGTGATGCTAACACATGACATACATTATTTCAGCAAAACATATTTTTTTAGAATACACTACACATGTCAGTGATGTCTCATTATGTGATTTAGAGAGCCCAACTAACACGCGTGTTATCTTTTTTGTAGGTGAAGAGATGTTTTGTGTTAAAGATGAAGATGGGTATCAGGAAGAAGGCGGTGTTGATGATGTGGCTGTGGTAAGTGATGTTTTTTTTTATAAAGATTATAAATTTTTAATCTTTTGGTGAATGGAGTGTTTAAATAAGCTTGATCAAATTGGATTCTGGCTTTGTGAAAACTGAAACTAATGGATGATGGTATGTTTTTGTATTCTATTTAATATTTTTTTGGCAAGTGAAAGTGTTATGAACTCGTCTAAGGTGCATGTCTATTTTTTGCGATCCTGTATGCTATCACACGTTAGTGATGCTAACACATGCTAGTATATACCCAACTAATAGGTGTTAGGGTCCATATGACATACGTTATTTTCAGTAAAACATATGTCTTAGAATATGCTAACACATGCTACTGATGTCTCTTTATTATATTATATATTTCATGAATATGAGGATAATTTTTTGGTATATGGATTTAGATTGGTTATGATTTGGTTTTTTAAATTTATTGTTGTTGGATTTCAAACCCTATTAATCGTATTTGAGTAGTTGTATTAACATAGTTATAAAATTGAGTATGATACACTTGGCACTGCAGATTTGGTGTTGTTTATACACATGTTAGTGATGCTAACAGACGCTAGTATATGTCTAACTAACAGGTGTTAGGGGTTCATATGACATACGTTAGTATATGCCCAACTAACATGTGTTAAGGTTCATATGACATACGTTATTTCAGTAAAACATATGTTTTAGAATACACTACACGTGTCAGTGATGTCTCATTATGTGTTTTGGAGAGCCCAACTAACACGTGTTATCTTTTTTGTAGGTGAAGAGATGTTTCGTGTTAAAGATGAAGATGGGTATGAAGAATGAAGCATAGCTAGATCTTTTTTATGTTGTCATGATAGTTTTTTTTTTGTCATTCACAAATAATTATATTTGTATTAAACATTTTTTAATACGTTTTTATTGTTGATTGTATTGATCGTTTTTATCATTTCTTAAATAAATATACATTTTAAGTGTACAATAAGAAAAGTGTGATCCATGGCTTGTTAATATATATATATATATATATATGGGTAGGGATCCATAGAAACCCCTTGTTATATGGTAAACTCTGGAAACTCTAACTTCCCGACTTTTTTTTATATGAAAAATTTAGGGTATGTAATATACATGATTTTAAGCATTTTTGGCCAAAAAAATGGAAAAAGCACCGAGCCATTTTTTTTTTAAAAAAATAAAAAAACCGTCTTCGGGTAACAAATGGTTAACACGTGTTAGTTTCACTTAACATGTGTTACTCAAAACTTTATTTTTTTTTTAAAAAAAAAAAAAAACTACGCGGCGCTTTTTTGATTTTTTTTTTGGCTCAAAATGCTTAAAATCATGTTTATTACATGCCCTATTTTTTTCAAAATTAAAAAAAATTGGGAAGTCAGAGTTTCCAGAGTTTACCATATAACAAGGGTTTCCACATTATCCTTTCCCATGTATATATATATATATATATATATATATATATATATATATTAAATAAAAATAATATAAATAATAGACTCGTTTAGGCTCGTGAGTTCGATAAGTGAAAAGCTTGGCTCGACTCGTTTCCTAAACAACTTTAAATGAGGGGTAAATAATATAATATATTAATAAAACTAATATTACGAGCATGACGAGCTTCACATGATTGGCTCGTGCTCAGGCTCGAAAAATAAACGAGTTTTGTTGTAGGCTCAAGCTTGGCTTGGGCTCGCCAAGGCTCGGTTTATTTCGAGCTTTTTATTAAGCCGACCTCGACTAGCTTGTGAGCTGTTCGGCTCGCTTGCACACCTATTCAATACTTTAACCATGGTCAATGGGCTTGTGTATTTTAATCAAGAAATTACAAATGGAATGGATTATGGCCTATATGTTTCTATCTATCTATCTTTTTTTTTTTTTTTTTTTTTTTATGTTAGGCTTATATTAAAAGCTTTGAGGGCGTGTTTGGTTTTTTTTTTTAAATTTTGAGGTAACGTTGCACAAATTTCAAGGGTTACGTAATACAAAATGCGTAAAAATTTACACTACGTAGGAAAAGTTGAGGGGTAGCGGACGCCACCCCTCGTTATATTGTATGTCCGCCCCTGCTTATGGACTTATGTTGTGATGTTCACGAGCCACACAAATCAGCTAGTGGCTCGCCCCTGCTCGCTCGCACCACACAAGTTGTATGGAAACATGTGTGTGCCTTAATTCATATGTATCACGATGTACGAGTATGTTTTAAGTGAATTTAATGATTATGAATGTGTATGCAGTATATCATGTGTTTGTATTAAATGTCCACGTATATATGTATCTTTTTGTGTAAAAAATAATAAATTATTATATTTTATTAAGTACTGATACATGTGTCAATGACCTCCAGCCCAGCTGGGGAGAGGTGGGAGGGTTTACCTCTTCGGAGGGTTCCCGCACGAGCTTGATCTTGAGTTCGAATCCTGCACACCACGAAAAAAATTCCCTGTAACGATTTGAGATAACTTCAAAGTGGACACCGGTGCGTGGGTAGTGATTCGAACTCGGGTTGAGGGGTTGTCTGTCGATTGGTTTCACCGCTGAAGTACACCTTCAAAAAAAAGTACTGATACATGTGACCAAAAATTAAATGACAAAAATAGCCTCCCTAAACCAGGTTATTACGATGTTGCCATACTACTGTTCAAAGTTGTGTGCTATCTAGATTTTACCTTATTAAGGAGGAAGCATGTCCATGAAAGTAATTTCCTCTCAATTTTAAGATGGCATATGAAAAGCCTCTTTACAAATCTCTATATTTTTGTCATTTCCTACCCTTTTTGCCCCTAATGTATAACATATTATGCACATTGTATATGTGTGTAATACACACTTTATATGTCTCTCAAGATATAACCTACATTCATAACACCCAATAAAACCCATTTCCTTACTCTTGAATACTCATTTATAGTCATTGCTTTCTGGTCTTCTACACTTGTTTTACTTTTCAAGAAACCCATCTTCATCTTACTAATATCATTACTTGACATGTCTAGGTTACTCATGATGCAAACCATGACAAAGTTCATAGATTTCGCATACAGAAAGAAACGCCATTTAACCAATTCGAGGTATTTTTCATTGCTCGATTTGTTTTACTGTCGATTTGTAATTTTTGTCCTTTTACATTGTTAATAATATACCTTTAGTTGTTGGAAACATACACTTACTTATATTCATCAAATATTTATGGTGTACAGGATGAGGTTGCTAAAGAATTGGTGCGCCTATTCAATTTCAACAATTCTTGTATGGCCAAAGAGGCAGAACCATACACATCGTCCTAATCGACCTTCAACAGCCTTGTAGGAAACCCAATTGGAATTTTTTTCTTTAATTGCTAATATCTTTTATAAATTTTAAAGTGTTTTATCTATAGAGTTGAGATCAATATTTATCATGTTGCTATTGGTTTTATTAACAAGCTGAACTCAAAACTGTTATTGGAACTGCAGGCTGAGCAATTGAGGGAAGTTTCCAATCAGAATCACAAAGCTAAACTGAAAATGTTCTTGGAGATCAAGATTGGATCGGTAATATCTTCCCGTCGTTTTATTTCACTACTGCTTTAATACAGTTTGTTTGGTTGAAATAGGCCGATTCAGGATTTGGTTGCCTTGCATACAATTTGTTTTTAGTCCAAGTTTTACCTTTATATAGTGTCCAATATAGCATATTCGATTATTAGGAAGTTGTATACATTGTAAATAGAATTTGAGTGCCTTTCAAAGAGTTTGATAAATATTATGTCCAAAGATGTACACCATTGTAATTTTGTATTGTGTACAAATATTTAAGCATAATTTACAATACACTTAAAGCCAATTCAGAGGGATTAAAGTTGGACATTCATCAAACTTTTAAGACACTTTAAGGCCATCTTAGACAATTCAATTCATACTAACCTTTCATCTTCCTTGGTGGTTCATCATAACGAATACAATATTAACGTACTACACAAATGGTGATTAGTTCACATTCCAATCATCATTCGCATAACATTGTTATAAAGAACAAATCCACTTTAACCAAAAATTTAATTCGGAAATTCGAAATCATCTCTTCGAGATCCATAACTCCATCTTCTTGAAACTATAAGTTCTTCCATACCCATCACACTCAGATGTTCGCATCTTGCTGGTTCTTCTCTTCGATTGACAATCTGTTGATGCTGCTAAGGTTGGATTTCTATTTTATTGTTTTTATAGTTATATGTTCTTGATTTTTCTTGTTGTGTTTCTTTGCTTTTATAATACAAATTCAGTGCTATTTTTCAGGTGAGTGGTCTAAAGAATTCGCCAAGACCGAGTAAGAGGAGTTCCAGTTGGAAGCAAGCTTTGTTGTTGTTGTAGAAAACAAATTCTAAATTTGTAGCAAACACATGAATTTATATGTTTTTTTTGCTGTTAATTATTTATTTTTTTGGTCATTGATCTATGCTATGTCTGGTTAAGACTATAAAAATGTTTAAATCTTCAATCATGAGGATTGGTTCGCCCATTTAGTTGTGTTGTATAACTATAACTAACAAATTTGATTAATGATTTATTAACATATTTCCTGTTTTGTTTTGATTGGTAACATCAATCTTTTAGTCTTCACTTAGACTAGAAATTGAGCTTTTAATTGGTTATTCATGCATGTTATGCTTTTTAAAATAACTATATCAAAGGTTACAATCATTTAGGTGTAACTCATTTCCTGTATTGATTAATAACATGAATCTTAAATTGAGCTTTTAATGGGTTATTCATCTATGTTATGTTTTTTTTTTAATAAGTATTGAAACATAGGGAAATTCATTCTCATTTAGAAGTGATAATTTCATTAGAAGCATGGTTAGTTTTCTACATGGTTCTAAGTGTTTTGCACACACACTGGAACCTCGTCGCAACGACAGTCACAGACGACCCTTAAAACGGATGGGGTTGGACATAATATTGCGTATAAAAATTTAGGCCGATGACACGTAAACTTACACTATTGAGCAAAGAAAATGAGAATGGGGCGGGGCACCCTCAATCGACCACTAACCTCCACTCCTAATTTCAAACTTATTTAAACATGGAATTCGATTCTGAATTGATTAAAAAACTTATAATTTGAATGGTGGACATAATGATTTAGAGTATTTATAGTTACCAACACATGTATATGCATTCCACATAGTTTTAGCATATTTTTAAGGCTCGGTTAGGGTACATAAATCCTCATGGACACGATACACGAGAGAATTGATAAAACTAAACATAAAATATTACATTTTATGTTATCGCTCCCGCGGCAACACGCGGGCTTCCTACTAATAAATATACAGATAACACGATGTACGAATATGTTTGTAAGTGAATTTAATGATTATGAATGTGTATGCAGTATATCATGTGTTTGTATTAAATGTCCACGTATATATGTATCTTTTTGTGTAAAAAATAATAAATTATTATATTCTATTAAGTACTGATGCATGTGACTAAAAATTAAATGACGAAAATAGCCTCCCTAAACTAGGTTATTACGATGTTGCCATACTACTGTTCAAAGTTATGTGCTATAAATATATAGATAAAGTTGGAATAAACTACTTATAAGGGCGGATGGGGTGGTTTGTGATGGCCAACCCGTGATGGTTGTGATACCGTGAAACACCGCCCCTCCTAGCCTATCACGGTCGCAATGATTCGAAAATGTGATATGCATCATGACCAAAAACTGATTTTGAAAGCTGGTGGTGGTCCCATCCCAGATAAAAGCAAATCTTGCGGATAAAATCTGGAGAAAAAAACAAAACTGGTGGTCCCATTTTTATTATAAAAAAATAATGATGGGTGTGTTGAAATGAGATGTCCAAGGTGATTGGGTATGATAGTTTTAGTGGTAATTCTGAATACCACCACATGTGTTAAGTGATGAAATGTAATAGAATGTGATGAAATAATATGGCTCAAAATGATTGGGTGTGATAGTGTGATAAATTTATTACCACACCATGTGCCCTTATGGACCAATGCCACATGAAGATATTTGTGATCTTAAATAAATTGAACAAGGATTCTATTACCCGCGCTACGCGGCGGGACCTCCTGTTGCGTTGAGGGTTTGGTGGACGTTAAAGATAGCGCGTCGCTGTGGGAGCTCCTGTTGTGTGGAGGGTTTCGTGGACATAAAGATAATATTAAGTGACTGTTATTATCGCGTGGGCTACAGAAAAATACTCGCGGCTAAAAGCTAAAAGTTTGGTGGTCAAAGTTTGAAGTCCTAAAAGCGAAAAGTTTGGCCAAAGTGCAATGCAAGTTTAAAAAAGTTGGGTGGCCAAAGTTTGAAATCCTAAAAGCTAAAAGTTTGGTGGTCAAATTGGAAGAAAATAAAGTTAAGCTAAAAATTAGTGGCCAAAGTTTTAAATCATAAAAGCTAAAAGTTCGTGGTCTAAGTTTGGTGGTCAAATTAAAAGAAAATAAAGTTAACCTAAAAGTTAGTGGCAAAAAATAAAGTTAACCTAAAAGTTAGTGGTCAATATATATAATATTATTTAATATTAATAACAATGAAATGTCTCATATTATATAGTAATAGAAAAGTGGCGTAAGTTAGCTATTAAAGTAGAGCTGCAAGTTAGAGCATTGACACTATTGAAGTGTCAATGCTTTAATATTATATTAGGGTTTTTGTTAACCCGCCGCAAAGCGGTGGGGCACATGTAGAAGTGTTTAGTAGCACTATGGGCAACGATTTTCCTTCATTCTTTCGCGTAATTGTGGATGGTTTCGTGGATATAAAAAATAATATTAAGTGACTATTATTGTTGTGTGGGCTTCAAAAAAATACTCGCGGCTAACAGTAAAAAGTTTGGTGGTCAAAGTTTGAAATTCTAAAAACTAAAAGTTTGGTGGTTAAATTGGAAGAAAAGAAAATACATAAGTTAGTAAGAAATTTACTGGCCAAAGTTGAGTGGTCAAAGTTTGAAATCCTAAAAACTAAAAGTTTGATGGTAAAAGTTTTAAATCCTAAAAGCTAAAAGTTTGGCGGTCAAAGTTTAGTGGTTAAATTGGAAGAAAATAAAGTATATAAGTTAGTGGCCAAAGTTGGGTGGTCAAAGTTTGAAAGCCTAAAAGCTAAAAGTTTGGTGGTCAAAGTTTGAAATCTTAAAAGCTAAAAGTTTGATGGTCAAAGTTTGGTGGTCAAATTATGAGAAAATAAAGTTAAGATAAAAGTTAATGGCCAAACTTTTAAATCCTAAAAATAGAAGTTTGGTGGTTAAATTAAAAGAAATAAAGTTAACTTAAAAATTAGTGACAAAAAATAAAGTTAACTTAAAAGTTAGTGGTCAATATATAATTAAAAGAAGGACACTGTTAAGGTGTCCTTCAATTAATATAGATAGAATTATCTATCTATCTATACAACTAATATATGAAACTCAATGTGGACACATGACACTCCCATGTTGATCCTTCAATTTCTTAGCCTATCATATTGTGCCAAGTGTCCAAGTATGAGAATTTATAAAAATTTTAATTTTTTTAAATCAAAATTCATTTATTAGTTTGGTCAAAATCGATCATTAATATTAATTTTTCCATTAATAAGTTTCCTATTTGTTAATCAAAACCAATCTTTCTAATAACTTTCTCTCTCTAAACCCTTCTCTGCAGCAATCTTCTCCATTACAATTTGAGAGAAACCCTAATTCTTATTCAACATCCATGACGCTCATCTTTTCCTCCGCAATTGTCTCTATCCATCATTTCTTTGTGATACCCTAAAATCGATATCGTTATTGATTATTCAACAAACGTTTTGTTTATCCATCGATCTGAACAGTTAGGGATCCTATCAATCCATCGATTTTCTTCTTATATCCCTAAAATATATCATGTTTTTAAGTATTTAAGTTTATCGTCTTTCTGGATTATTTCAGGTTAGTTTTCTATCATTCATCGATTTTCAACAACTGTTTTGTTTATCCATCGATTTGAACAAGTTAGTTTTCATTGTTTTTTTTTTCTTTTCGATTGTTTTGGTTCCAGATCCAGGTACTTTGCATACCCTTTTTCGGTTCATAATTCAGGCGGCCGACTAAACATTCAAGTTACATATAAGGTCTGTGGTTACGGTAATTTTAATTGTATTAATCGTTTCCCTAATTCAAATACTTTTTGTTTAAAGTGATAGGATCAAATTAGGCTTGGGATTGTGTTGGATAGTAAGAAATAAAGTCACGTTTTGTTAATTGCTCTCACTAAATGAATTTGTCTGTGATTTTGGTTTCAACTCATAAAATCGAACGTTTATACATCATTTTAACGCAACATGTATTATTAATTTTCTGTTTGTTGTTTTTATTTCAGATCTGATTGATAATTCATCTTTGATTCTTCATTCGTCGTTCAGTTGCTGTGTTTCTAATTGTGTGTTTACGGTTATTTTGGCATTATTCGTTAGCAATATCTGGATTTCGTATCCAGTTTTCATCCCTTGTCAGTGTAAAATTTGCTCAGTTTTTCAATAATCAATTATGGATGTTTCTAGGTTTGATCTGTGTGTATTGATTTGTTTATAATTATACCTATTTGGATAACTTTGTCTCCTAGTTTGAATTTGAAAGGGGAGAAGTATAAGTTTCTATAAATTGTTGTCTGAGTTTTTGTGCTACTTTCTTTCAGCATTAAAGAAACAAAATGTGATTGATAAGCTTGATGGAATATTGATTTAGTAATTATATCCCGTGATGATTCTAAACTGAAGAATTTGCAGGTATGTTTACACTCTGATTGCTGCGAGTATCATGTTTTTTTTGGATATGAGGTAATTGAAGTGATGATGGTTAGAGTGATTCTTAAGAATGATTATGTTGTCAGTTAATCATGCCTTCATCTAAACATTTTGATATTTATCTTTATGCCCATTAAAATACTTGCAGATAAATGGACGCCATAGTTCAATGATATTATCCGAGAACCTCTGTAAGTGGATACTGTATACCCTGCTTTGAGTATGATTTTTTATATAAATATTCAGTTTTATTACAAATTAACCGGCTCTATTATACCCATTAAGATGGATAATAGGATGATTGGCTCAGTTTTTACACAATCGTGTTGTATTATATAGAATTAAGCATTTGTGTTTTGGAAATATCAATGTTTATTGGGACGAGTCTTGCTTCAATGTGCACCCTCTGATCCCTGATGTGGTTGCATAAAAGGATAATAGGATGATGGATCAAACTTGTATGTTCCTACATGAATATTTGGTTTATTTTCATTCCTTTGGGGCTTTGACAAAGTATGCTTCTTTAAAGGCAATAGTAACTAGATTACATAAGTGTAATATTGTCTTTTTATATGATTGCAACTGTATGTTTGATTATATAACAAAGAACTCTTTTTGGTTTAGAGGGGCAAGTCTTCTCTTATTCATATGTCTATTATTTTATAACTTGAAAATCCTTTTAGTTCAAAACAGATGACTGTAATAGGTTAGTGAAGCATGGTTATACCTTGCCTTAACAGACCATAGACACAGTGGGTTCGAGTCACACCCTATGTCTGTTCTAATGTTTATCGAGTTGTAATGATTTCAGGAGGTTTACAAATGGGATGTGTCATACCAAAATCAAGATATTTGCCTAAAAGCAAGTGTGGCGAATTTGGTGGCAGGGGTGACCGACTTATTTGTGAATTTCAAATTAGAAGCAATTATGAACCGAAAAAGCAATTTCATTGATAGGTTGCAGTAAATTAGTTATACAGGTTTGTGGGTCAACTCAAGACACCCATTTATTAAAATGGTATGTGTCGTGTCTCAGGTTGAATCGGAAATTATCACCCTTATGTGTGCTCATGTTATTTTTTTAGATGAGAAGGTTAGTGATATACTCGGGGATTCATGATCCAAAAGCCAAAGTCAAAGTCATATTATTCCGGGAAGGCGTTCAATGGAGATTACTTCAAAAGAAAATGAAAACAAGAAAGAGATGAACTTCTAATGGGCACATTCCTGTTAAGGTACTCCTGTAATTTTTTAAAATATTATGGTTATTATGTTTGAAAAACTCTTTAACTAAAGTTCTTAATGTGCATAATATAACTTGTAATACTTGAATCGTGATTTGTTGGAATCTCAGTTCAACATCTTTATTTTTTAAAAGAATAACAACTTTGCTATTCTGTTTATTAGAAATCGCATTTGTCTGAAGGACTCTTGAATCAGCATTAGTGTAGTAATCTCATTAGTATTCTGTCTTCTTATTTGTGTTTTATGTAGCATATTGACATGCTTTTATCCATTTCTTAAAGAAATAATTAGAATGCTTCAAGAAGTGGTTTTTGTACGACTAATCATTGTGTTCACACTTCACAGGTAACGGGTCACGGGGCAGCACATCATGGGCTTGATGGTCTAAACCAGGTTTATCGGGTATGAGAAGTTGAGTTGAAATCTATACGGATTTTGGTCATAGCTGATGCAAAATGGAGCTTCGTGGGTTTAGTTTCTTTTTTTTATGTTACATTTTTATTATATGTTTAAGTTGTGTCAAGTAAAATAGCAGTAGGTCAAAATCATGGTTTGTTTTCCTGGCACACATGGTAATTTACTTTCAGGAAGTAGAATGTGGGTATGTTAGTTTACATTTCTTTTGGAGCAAGCTTAATGGTTTTTCTATTTAATGTATTCTATTTGGTAAATGAAATTGTGGAGTTCAAGTAGCAAACTATTTTTGTTTCGTGAGTTCTATGGTGTTCTTTCTTGAACTGGAACAAGTAGCCAAAAGTAGCTAACCATTTTTTCCTATTCGTACTCTTTTGCTAATATCTACATTTCAATATTTTCTATATGAATTTATTATTTTCATACTATTTTAAAAAGTAAAGCACGTTCAGTTAACCGAAAAGTCAAAGCTGCTCATTTTTTGGAGTCAGAGCACAACTGCTATTCTGCAGGTTTCCGATGGATTTTCATCATGCTCATGAGCAAGGTTTCCGATTGATTATTTATTTGGTACACGTTGAAATTTGTTTTTATTATTATTTTATATGTTTTCGTAAAGTATATTAATCACTTTGAATGTTCATGTTCATTTGGCTTCCATTAGAATAAATATGGTATTGTTCATTTGATTCCCATCTTCGTTTATAAATTTTGTCAAATTAAACTTTAGTTGATCGATAAATTTGTAATAGAAAATGGAAAAAAACAGATAGAGACGTCAAATTGGAAACAACGTTCCTATCGCTATAAAACCATTCACATATACCATACATTTTGGACAACTTAGAAAGAAGCAACAAAAGATCATGGGTTCCTTACCCATCTTAACTGTTCTTGAAGAGTCCCAAATATCGCCACCAGCCGCCACCGTAGGTGATAGGTTGTTGCCACTAACCTTCTCCGACTTCCTTTGGCTACGGCAATCTCCTATTCACTATCTCTTCTTTTATGAGCTGTCCGTCACACAAACTCAATTCACCGAAACTGTTATTCCCAACCTCAAACACTCGTTATCAATCACTCTTCAACATTTTTTTCCGTTCGCTGGTAACTTGTACGTGTTTCCTACTTCTACCCAAAAGCCCGAAATCCGTTACGATGAAGGTGATTCTGTCGCGGTTACTTTTGCAGAATGTAACCTTGATTTTAATCAGCTAACTGGAAACCATCCCCGAGACTGTGAAAAGTTTTACCATCTTATACCTCAACTGGGACAGGCTCATAAAACTTCAGATGTCACAAAGATTCCTTTGTTTTCTATTCAAGTGACGCTCTTTCCAAACTATGGAATTTCTATAGGAATGACAAATCACCATAGCCTGGGTGATGCTAGCACCAGATTTTGTTTCTTGAAGGCGTGGACAACGATTGCTCAATTTGGTTCAGATGAGTCGTTCCTAGCTAATGGAACTTTGCCGATTTATGACAGACTCGTCCAAAACCCTAAACTTGATGAAAGTTATCTAAGGTTTGCAAAAGTTGAAAGCTTTAAAGAGGAGTATGAACCTCAAAAACTATGTGGACCAAGTGATAAAGTTCGAGCCACCTTTATATTGACTCGGCCTATGCTCAATAGGTTGAAAAATTTGGTTTCAACACAAGTACCAACATTAGCATATGTATCATCTTTTACCGTTGCATGTGCTTATACGTGGAGTTGCTTAGCAAGTACACGAAACGATGAGCAGCAAATATTTGGTTTTGCAATTGATTGCAGATCACGTATGAATCCCGCAATCCCAGCAACCTACTTCGGCAATTGTATTGGAGGGTGTATGGCTTTGGAAAACGCCAAAAACTTAACCGGAAAAGAAGGGTTCGTGACCGGTGCCAAATTGCTTGGAGAAAGTCTACATAAGACGTTGAAAGATAACGATGGAGTCTTTAAAGACATAGAATCATTAGGGGACTTGTTTACCGATGGAACTCCTACAACAATGATCGGGGTGGCTGGAACGCCAAAGCTCAAGTTTTATGACATGGATTTTGGGTGGGGTAAGCCCAAAAAGATTGAAACAGTTTCTATTGATTATAGTGGATCGATATCGATGAATGCCTGCAGAGAAAAGAGTGAAGATATTGAGATTGGCGTTTGCCTGCCGAGTAGCGAGATGGAGTGTTTTGTCCGTATCTTTGAGGATGGCTTACAAAAATATATCTAGATGCATCGTCATGTTATAATTCTTATTAAATTATTGACATATGCTGTTTCATATATCCTTATGTGTTTGTTTCTAGAGTTTTGAACTTTCATTTCAAATTGGACACTTCGTAGTCTCTATGTAGCCGTCCTTTTGGATTTCTTCAACAAGATTTATTTTATTCTAATAATATTTAATAGAATAAATATTATGTTTTTTTTTTTTGAACGGCCAACGAATCAATTCCGAGCACTCTCGGGCACCCTTTTGGCGAATCAGGTACTCGAGAGTACCCGGGCCACCAATTGCCACCAATTCCTGGGAAAACCCGACCACTCACCCGCCCGAAGGCACGACGGTGAAATAGTCGGTAAAATCGGTCGGGATCAGGACTCGAACCCAAGCCAATGGCCGGGTCATCCCTCATTTCCCATCCACCAATGTCCTCCAAATGTAACTAGTGAGAATTGAACCCAAGCCTCCCATAGGCTACTAAGTGTTGGACAGAATAAATATTATGTTACCTTGTGGATTTTGTGCATATCGGTCTGGAATGTTGATATTGTTACAAAATGGAATACCCACAACGGAATTCATAAATATGTACCATTTCAGTTAGTTTAAAACTGATTTTCATCTCTTTTGCTAAGATGCGAAACAGTTAGAAAATCATTTTCAATGGAGTGAGATTGACATAATTAATATGAGTTGGACTACAATTTGTTTTGACAAGCATTTGTGCTTATACGAAGGGCTTGTCTTTAAGAGTAATTGCAAACATAAGTTAATTTGAATACGTCTTAAGAGTAAAACAAGGTCACTCTGATTTAGCAAAAATAACCATTTTAAACCAAACTTCTAATTTCCCTTTTTTTACGTCACTGTGTATACGAGTCTAACACTGTTCTTGTTAGGTTTCTCCTCAAATTCATTTTTTTGTCTCGACCCATAGCCTTTCTTCAACCACGACGTACCGCGTATTATAATATGAATCATACTCCATTCAGCCTGCACGTGAGTTAATTGGCCGATGCTGTGCACCTGGTTGTTTTGTTTATTTAATTGCTTTTGAATAAGTCTTGAGGATATGGACGTTGCTATCAAGTCCTGTTCCTCAGGCATCAGTTAAGTTGTTTACGGTAGCTAGTTCCCTATTTATAGTTTGTGTTTGTTTTCTTTGTAATTCATTCAGTAAGGGGGCTCGGGGTAGTCCGTGATGTTAAAATCTCGTGACACACATTGCGGGCTGCTGGCTAGCCGTTGGCTTTCAACGGTGATGTTGACCAACCCAAAAAAAAAAAAAATTTTACCTACCTATATATATACATACATATTTACCCATTCATACCCACACTTACACAAATTCTTCTTCTATACATAAAAAAAAAATCACAAAATTCTAGGCATCATCCTCATTCACATTCACAAAAAAAAAAAAAAATCACGTAATGGTTGCTTGGACGCAAGAGGAGGAAATTGCGCTAGTGATCGCGTACAACACCGTACATAATAAGGACGCATCAACTAGCATCGGTCGGGGTCGGGGTCGTGTTCGTGGCCGGAGCAACGCTCCGAACTGGAAAAGAGTTTTAGCCAAGTTTGGTGAACTTCTCAGGGGAACACAATGTACGTGTGATTCAATCTCTAACAAGTACGCGGCCCTCCAATCGAAGTGTCAAATCTTCAAAACATTTTTTAAGCAAGTGGTAAATAATCACCCCGACGAAACAGAAGATGTGCAGGTAGCATTTGCTCACATCGACTATGTGGTTGAGGTCGGGGTTGCACTAGTACAGAAATCAACATTTAGTCGCGGTCATTTGGGCCTTTAGACGCGGAGTCTAACCGCGTCTTTATGCGGCGCGTCTTCAGGTGCGTCTAATACTGGCAGGACAACCGCGACTTCAGATAACTAGCCGGAAAAAAAATTAATGCTCCGGCATCTCACCGGAGCCTGTTAAACAAGAACACTGTCCATATACGTTCAAATTAAACAAAAACAATTCTAGAGCATACATATGTTCGAAGTTTATGGTTCAAAACCATTCAAAGTCAAACACTAACTATTAATAAACTTACAGCTCAGATCAAAACTTCTTCAACTTGATGTTCGAGCTCCTGCCCGTGTTAGATCTGGGGAAGAAGGAATCAGATCTTGTGATGTTCGAGCAACAATACATCAAGGCCTTTATATAGGCTTACATATGACTAACTCTGGCTAAGATTATGGAGTCAATGGTTGACTAAATATAATGTACAATATAAATACTGAAGAAACAATAAGTACACCGGAGATTAGGACTAATCACCGGGGGGATTATACTTACGTAACTACAAGATTAATCCTTTAACCAAACCGTGATGGTAACCCGTGTGGAGAATTAGTGTGTGTGAGTGTGTGCTAGAAGTGTGTGAGAACACGAGAGTTAAGTGGTTCGGTCTTTAATGACCTACGTCCACTGTAAGTATACCGGAATGTTATTAAGAATGAGAGATTACCAGGATTGTATGTGGTTGTTATGGTTATTTCTGAATGAATACAAGGGTTGTATCTGATCCTATTTATAGGCTTAGTAGTGGGCTGCATGGAGAGGCCCATAGGTGACACCATTGGCTTGGGCCCAACGGAGGCCCAAATCCATGGTCCTTCTGAAAATGGCAGGAAAAGGCAGGTTACTGTTGATGACGTCACGCCACAGTGTGGTCGTTGTTGTAGCTGGACACGTGGCGGATTTCTGATGGTGCATAGTAACGTCGTACTTGCTACAGTGTTTAGGCTATCTCTGCTGTCTGATGTGACGTCTGACAGTTGGCGAGGTAATGCCTGTTGGTCACTGTTCGCGACAACATGCACAGTGTAGCCGTTCACCTTTTGTACTATCTGCCACATGTCCCTCTCCTACTGGTGTGTACTCTAACATGGATCTTTATGAATCTTCTTTCTGTCGTTCTTTGTACTTCGTATGAAAAGTGCTAAGGGAAGATTCCGCGCGTGGTTGCACGCGCGTATCAGGTATTGTTTGCTGCTTATCATCTGTCTTGGCGCGCGAGACATGTTGATTGCTTGTCCCCGCACGGGTGCGTTCCTGCGCCGTGATCTTGCGTAGGGTTGTTGTTTCACGGGGATAGGGACGCCTTTCAGATTAGGCTCCCTATCCCTTCAAGTACCCCTAGTCTAGGACTTCTCCTGCTCGCTGATGAGGAGGTGGAGTGCTAGACTCAAAATATGTTAGTCGCGGATGAAAGCTCATCCGCTTGTGTTGTAGAAGCTCTTGGAAGTGTTCTTACGCGGATTCTTGAAAAGTTCGGCGGGGAACGTCTTTTCCAGTTTTACGTCAAAGTTGCGCCGAGGAGGACGTGCTCCGCCTTACCCTTGCAGGCGTTGGGCGGGGAACGTCTTTTGCAAACTTACGTCAAGTTTCCGCCGTGAAGGGCGTTCTCCGCCTTAACTTTGCAGGAGTTGGGCGGGGAACGTCTTTTGCAAACTTACGTCAAGTTTCCACCGTGAAGGACGTTCTCTGCCTTAACTTTGCAGGAGTTGGGCGGGGAACGTCTTTTGCAAACTTTACGTCAACCTTCCGCCAAGAAATTAAATGCTGTTGGAGTGATTTAATGCGGGTCTGGAGTTTGTGATAAATTCTAAATCATTGACATTCAATTTGTCTCTCATAAATTGGAGTAAATGCGCCTGGAATTCGAATGATCAGTTACTTCTGATGGAAGTTTAATGGTTGCTGACGTGTTCAGTGACTGTCTGGTTGTGCAGACTGAGGCACGTCACGTCGTGGTTGCAGTTACCAACATCTCGTCTGTGTCAGGAGCGTGGGACGTCACGCGTCTGACGTTTTGTCTTCGTGGTTAAGATTGTGCCACGTGTCAGTGGGCACGTGCTTTCTGTCAGGCGCGTGGGTTATCACGCGCTCACTTTACTGATATCGTGAGATCTTTCGACACGTGTCGATCATCCGGCGTGTGTGTAGCGTATAACTGTCACACACTACCATCCGAGCCGTCCGTTTGTGTTATTGACACGTGTCGTCATCTGGTGCTTGGAATTTGAAAAGGTGTGACGGTTAGCGCTTCCCTGGTGGGTCCCACTGTCATTAATGCGATGAGTATATAAACCTCATCACGGTTCATCTGAACGGTTACTCTCTCATAATTTTCTTCTTCCTTTCCTTGCTTTCATTTTCCTCTCAAACTTCCGGCCAACTTCCTTTGAAGTTTCCGTTTAATCTTCAAAGATCTTTCTAATCTTGAAGATTCATTGTTGAAACTTCAGGTTTCTTTGTTTCTGCTTCCTTTTCGTTCCTTCCTTTTCACTTGTTAGTTTTTGAAATCCATTTTTCTTTTCACTTTCCGTTGAAGATTCCGGTGAATCTTCATATTTTCCGGCACATTTTCCAGATTTCTTGAGTTTTCTTGTTGTCATGTCTGAAGTTCCGGTGAGTCCGTCGCCGTCCACCGAGGATGTTAGGGTGGAGCCAGTTGTGGAGGAGGTGGTGGAGGAAGAGGTTCTTGTCGAACATGGCAAGATAAAGGAGAGAAAACTAATGTCCAACACCTATTGTGTTTGGAGTCAGGAGGCCTTCAACCGGTTCTGTATTATGTATGGGATTCTGCCGGAGTGGGAGCCCACCCTTCCGTCTCCGACCAGCACTGTTCTCTCTGCCGGTAGCGGTCAGTTGGCATTGTACGAGGCCCACTTTGCTAAGTGTGGGTTCTGCCTGCCCTGTACCCGTTTCCAGGTTGACACCATGGTGGCCTATGGTGTTGGGCCTACACAACTAACCGCCTTCGGGCTTCTGAGGTTAGTTCATTTTGAAGCTTCATGCCGCGCCCTAGACATTGAGCCTACCGTTGAACGGTTCAATGTCTTCTACTTTATGGCGCGAGACGAGATGTGGTTCTCGTTCAAGCCACGCCCAAAGGTGCCGCCTATGGCCACTCACACTCCTAAGTCCTTGAATTGGGCGAAGGAGAAGTTTTTCTTTGTTAAGAGGGGTGTGATCCCCATCAGTCTCCCCTGGAAGGTTATAGGGGATGGGCAGCGTGTAGCGGACATTGCTGTGCCCAAGAATTTCAAGAAGCAGGCTTGGTTTCTTACCCTTACCTCCAATGCCACCAAGCTGGAATTCAACAATCTGACAGAGGGCATCTTTTTCCTCCTTGGAATGAGCCGCCTTGGCATCCGCGCAGGCAAAGAGCCTTACATTGCGGAGGAGGGTATGTACTTTATTTTTTCCTTTTGTGTTTTCTGCGCATTTTCCCTTATTGTTTATTTTTGTAGGTGTGGACAAGTTCCAGTTTTATGCTGCCCGCAAGGAGAAGGGTATCAAGTGGAGGCCTTTGGCGGAGGGTCAGACCTCTTGTATAGATGCATTTGCTGACCGCTTCTACTATCCTGATCTCACCACCGCGCCCAAGCCTTATTATACAACCGGTGAGTCTTCGGATCCTTTCGGCACTAGTGTCTTTGGAGATGATTCTGCTGAGCTTTCAGTAGAGATCGTTCCGCCGCTGAACTCGTCCGCGGGGTGTGGTCGTTGGAAACACGCGCCGCGGAGGCATGGGTATCGAGCAAAGGTTTCTCTTTCTGACTCGGGTTCTTCCGTTTCAGCAGGAGAGGCTGTAAGGGGGCGCCGGCGGCGAGAGGATGGGCCGCCCTCAGAAGATGAAGAGGAAGCTGAATCCTCTCAGCTAGAGAGGAGGAAGAGGGCTCGTCCTGATAGCGCTACGGCCAGCAGTGCTGCTGCTGCGGAGGGTGTGTCTCCTGCCCCGGCTGGTGGGGGCGAGAGTGGGGGTGCCACTCAAATCTCTGAGTCAGTGGCGGCTTCAGAGACTGCTGCTGAGGGCGCTGGCAAGCAGAAAGTCAACTTTGCTGGGGAGCAAAGAGGGAGCGCCCCTGTTTTTTCTGTAGGGATCAGCGCTGCCCCGACTAGACAGCCTCTGTTCCAAAAGCTGATAAAGAAGAAAGCGCCTGGTAAGCAATGCTTATTTTCCTTTTGAATTTTTAACTTTGAATTTTCCTCTTAATATTCTGTTTTGCTTTGATAGTGTCGCCCAAGATAACTCCTACTCCTCCTCCTGTGTCTCCATCCGCGGAGGCAGCTCAGGTAGAGGAGGAGAGGCTGTGGAGAGAACAGGAGGTGGCTCGAGAGCAGGCGGAAGCTGATGAAGCCTTGCAAAAGGCTGAGGCCGAACGGGCCGCTGCCGCTGCAAGGAAGCAGGCGGAGGCTGATGAAGCCCTTCGGAGGGCAGAGGCCGCAAGAGTAGCTGCTGCCAATGAGGCCAAACGAAAGGCTGAGGCAGAGAAGCAAGCAGAGGCGGAGCGGCTTCGTCTTCAAGAGCAGCTGTTTCTTGAGGAGAAGGCTCGGCTTTTGAAGGAGCGCGAAGACCGTGAGCGCGCCGCTGCTGAGACCCGAGACCGGATCCAAGAGTCTGATGGGTTTGAGAGAGCGCTCATGGAGCAGGGCGCTGCTGGTGTTGGCGGTGGCTCACGCCAAACTCGGCGTGAGTCATCAAGGGTTGGTGAGGGGCCATCAGGAGTTTATGATGGTTCCTGCTGGGCTGGTGGTGATGCTATCTGGCGGCCTCGCTGGGCGATCAGGGAGAATACTTCCTTTTCGAACTCCCTGGCCGCCCTCGAGTTTGTCAGCGAGGTGGTGCCTCCTTACGAGCGCACTCACCAAGATTTGTTGAGTCGTCAGGACCTTATTGCCGCCCTGTGCGTTAATCAGGCGACTCAACTTTCAATGATGGACTCCTTGCGCCGCCGAGATTCGGCGGTGTTGGAGGATATCGAGAGGGTGGAGGCGGAGAAGGCGAGCCTTGCGGAGAAAGAGGCTGCCTTCAAGGCAGAAATTGCCAAGTACCGTCGTCGTGCCCATGACGCAGAAGCAAAAGTCTCCAAGCTTGAGGAGGACGCTGCTGCTGCGAAGCGCCGTTGGGCAGAGTGCTGGAAGAAGGCCAACCTTGAAACAATGAAGGTAAAGGATACTCTGGCTGAGGTGCAGGAGGAGAGACGGACGGCGGTCCGCAAGCTGGAGGAGAAAAGCAAGGCCCTCACCGAAAGGACCGCTAAATATGTGGAAATGCGCAAGGAGCTTGAGTCCAAGGACGCGGCCCTTGTTGCAGCCACGGAGCGCGTCTCTTTCTTGGAACAAGAGAGGGTCCAGATCCTTGGGGCGAAGGAGGATTTGGAGCGGGACTTGGATTTCTCGGACCAAGCTCGTGTTGCGGCCGTCAAGGAGTGCCAGGCGGCCCAACAATTACTGGAGGAGGCGGTCACTGCTCAGACCCAGATGCAAAATTCCATCCACTGGCTGATGACGGATGGAATGAATGGGGTAAGTTCTTGCGCCTACTTTGTTATTGATTCTTGTTGCTTGCCAGTAGTTAACTGTGTTTTCTCTTCAGGTCTTTAAAAGATTTTGGCAGGAGCCCAAGTTGGGCGATCAGGTTGCTTCCATTGCTGCCGCCGCACAAGCTTTTGGATATGGCGAGGGCTATGCGGATGGTTTCCTGAGTGCCCAAGGTGATGGGCGGCTTGAGGATGCCGAGCATTATGGCAAGCCGCTAAAGGAGGAATATGAGGCGGAGTTGGCCAAGTTTGAAGAGATTGACTTTCCTATCCTCCAAGTCATTGCTGAATGCAACAACAACGCGGATCCCCTTGCTGCCTTGAAATACTTTATCGACAAATCTGATGAGTGGGCAAGGGCTTCTGGCGAAGGAACCTCCGGGGCGGGTGGTAGATAGGCGTTAAGTTTGTTATTTGTAATCGTTCATGTAAATACAAAAGGGTTTTTAAGTCCCTTTCTTTAATGAAATTTCAGTTTGTTATATCATATTGTCTCGTTCCTAACTTACTTATTTAACCAAGTCGTCACCCGGTGTGTAAGTAGAAGTTAGGACGGGCGCTCGGCTAGACAGTCCGGCGTTCAAGTGTCAACACTTTTTTGCCTTGAAGACTGTAGCGGAGGTCGACTTGTGCCATTGAGTCCGACTTAGGCGCATGATGGCCTTGCCTAGAAGACCTTTCACCGCGTTTCATGCTGCGCGTTGTTCTCTTGTCCGAGTTGCAACGACTCTAGAAGACAAGAGTTTATGCGCGTGCCGTTGTTATGCGGGGTTATAGGTCCGGCAAGTAAATCCGCCTTGAAGACCATGCGCTGTGTAAGGAGTGTAAGCCCGACGCGCACGCGGCGCGCCTTAAAGGCACACCTTGCTTTATTAGCTAGCGGCTTTGGTCCGACGTGATTTTGCCCAAGTCTTGAAGACCCTGGCGCAGAAAATACAAGTAGAAACACAGATATAGGAAACGTTTTCATTGATAGTGTGGCATGTGTAGCCATGTTACATGATTACAAATAACAACGCCGCAGCTGTGCGCCGTTCCATGATCGCGGAATAGGAGTGCCATCTAGCCTTTCTAGCGCGTAGGCGCCTTTGCCTAACACTTCTTGTATCTTGTAAGGACCTTCCCAAGTTGGGGCAAGTTTCCCCGGCTTTTCAGCGTTGGAAGCTTCGTTGTTGCGGAAGACTTAATCCCCAATCTTGAAGGTCTGTTCTTTGACGCGCTTGTTATAATATTGTTCCAGTTGAGTCTTGTAGCTGGCTTCCTTTACTGCCGCGAGGTCACGACGCTCTTCTAGTAGATCGAGGTTCATGCGGAGCTCTTTATCGTTATCGGTTGTGTCGGCCATTAATACCCTTGCCGTGGGGCTAGTTATTTCTGCGGGAATCATTGCCTCGGAACCGTATGTTAAGCTGAACGGTGTTTCTCCGTTACTTGTTTTTGTGAGGGTGCGGTAGGCCCACAAAACGTGTGGAAGTTCGTCTACCCACCCTGTTCTTTTGGTTCCCAGCCTTGTCTTGATGCCTTCTACAATTGTGCGGTTGGCCCTTTCCACTTGGCCGTTGCCTTGCGGGTGCGCAACGGATGTGAATGTTTGTTTGACCCCCATCTGAGCCAACCATTGTTGAAGGGATTGGTCTTCGAATCGTGTTCCGTTGTCGCTGACCAATTGCATCGGTAAGCCGAACCGACAGATGATGAACTCCCAAAGAAATTTCTTGACGTGCGGGCCGTCGATCTTGGCTAGAGGCTTGGCTTCGACCCACTTAGTGAAGTAGTCGATGGCAACAATTAAGTATTTCACATTACCCGGCGCAGTTGGGAATGGCCCCACCAGGTCGATGGCCCATTTTTGGAAAGGCCAAGCCGCTGTGATCGGCACCAGGTTGTTCTTGGGGCGCAGGGTATTTGGAGCGTGGCGCTGGCAGCTGTCACATTTGCGTAATTCGTTGACCGCGTCGACATTCATGTCAGGCCAGTAGTACCCTGCGTTCATCAACTTCGCTACCACCATCCTTGGGCCTGCGTGTAGCCCGCAGGTTCCTTCATGTATGTCCCTGAGGAGAAAGGGGACTTCTGCAGGGTCTACGCAGCGCAAAAGCGGCCCTAGGTAAGAACGGCGGTACAGGGTGCCGCCTGTCAGTTGATATTGTAAAGCCTTGTTCTTTATCTTCCGGGCTTCTAACTTATCGGCATTGGCGTCATCCATGACGCGTTGCCCGTTTGAGTGACATTCACTTGGCGCGGGGAGACGGACGGTTTGTCTCGGACCTCGATTCAGACCTCTTTGGCCATGTGCTCGAAGACTGTGGACGCCATTTTGCTCAGCGCATCGGCTGGTTTGTTCTCGCTGCGCCTGATGTGTTCGACTGTGCATGTGTCGAATCGGCGCATGAGTTGCTTGGCTTGTTCCAGGCACAGAGCCATGGTCTCGTCTTTTGCGTCGTAGGTCCCGTTGATCTGTCGCGCTACTAACAGTGAGTCCACATGCGCCTCCACGTGCCTGGCCCCCATTTTTCCGCTATGCGGAGGCCTGCCAGCAACGCTTCGTATTCCGCCTCGTTGTTTGTACTTTTAAACTCTAGGCGGATGGCATATGTGAACTCGTGCTTATCTGGGCTGATAAGGCGCAATCCGGCGCCAGCGCCATCTCCGTTGGAGGCCCCGTCAGTGTATAAGGACCATTTTTGTGATGGATCGTGCGCTGGCGCGGGTGATTCTTCTTCAAGGCACTCTTGTATTTTGTCGGTAGGAATCTCAGTGACGAAGTCTGCTAGTACTTGACCTTTGACTGCGGGTCGGGGCTTGTAACTGATTCTGTGCTCTCCCAGCTCGATAGCCCATTTCGCCAGTCTTCCTGACAACTCGGGTTTGGCCAGGATATCGTTTATCCGATAGTCCGTGAGGACGTTTATCGGGTGGCCTTGAAAGTACCTGCGCAGTCTTCGGGATGCATGAATGAGGGCGAGGACCAGCTTTTCCATTATTGTATACCGAGTTTCCGCATCTAACAGCGTGCGGCTGATATAGTAGATTGGCGTTTGCACGCCTTTACGATCAACCATTAGGACTACGCCTATTGCCCGCTCCGTGACTGAGAGATAGAGCGTGAGCGGCTCTTTAGGGAGCGGAGCTGTTAGTGTGGGAAGGTTCATTAGGCATTGTTTCATTTGCTGGAATGCTGATTCCGCCTCTGGGGTCCAGCGGAAATTGCTCTTCTTTAGGCAGTTCTTCAAAGTGTCCACGAATAGGAATGACTTTGAAGCATAATTGGATAGGAAGCGGTTTAGGGCGACTAAGCGGCCCATCAGTGTTTGTACCTCCTTGACGGCGGCCGGTGATGGCATCCTTTCGATTGCCTGTACCTTCTCTGGGTTGGCGCGGAAACCATCCCGCGTGACAATGACGCCCAAAAACTTTCCTTCTTCCATCCCGTACGAGCACTTGCTGGGGTTCAACTTCATGCGCACCTTGCGCAATTGACTGAGCGTTTGTTGGATGTTCCGCAGCATGTCACTTTCTTCCTTGCTTTTAATCACCAAATCATCGACGTACACTTCAAGTCGTACGCCGATTTCCTTCACAAAGGTCGTGTCCATCAGACGCTGGTATGTTGCGCCCGCGTTTTTCAGACCAAAAGGCATCTTTGTGTAACAAAAGATACCCGCGTCTGTGCGGAACGCTGTCTTGTCTTCATCCTCTTTGGCCATCTGTATCTGGTGGTACCCCTTGTAAGCGTCCAGGAAACACTTGAACCGGTAAGGGGCGAGAGAATCCACTTTTAAGTCGATTTCAGGTAGAGGATAACAGTCTTTTGGGCACGGCTTGTTGATGTCTTTGTAGTCAACGCACATGCGCCATCCCCCATTCGCCTTGGCGACCATGACAGGATTGGCCACCCAGGTCTGGTATCTGATGGGGCGGAGGATGCCCGCATTGAGCAGCTCGGTGACTTGTTCGTTCATGGCCTTTGTTTTCTCCGGGCCCATACTTCGTTTCTTCTGCACTATTGGCTCCGCGGAGCGATAGACATTGAGCCTGTGTTCCGCTATTTCTCGGGGAACACCCACCATGTCCGCTGGTTGCCATGCGAAAATATCCATGTTATTGATCAAGAGTTGCTTCATGTGATTGCGTATGGTCTCGGAGATTTCATGGCCAATGGTCACCGTTTGCTCCGGAAATTTAGGGTTGAGTACCCATTTTTCCGGCTCTATGCGGGCGTTTGTTTTGATCATGGAGTCAATGGTTGACTAAGAGACTTGACTTGACTTGACTTATGTTAGGGAGTCAATTGTTGACTAAGAGATTTGACTTGACTTGATTAATGTTGTTAATACGCCCCCGCAAGATGGAGGATCCGTTGGAGACTCCAATCTTGGACCGAAAATATAGGAAGGGTGCACATGAAAGCGGTTTGGTGAGCACATCCGCGAGTTGATCCTTGGAGCTGATATGAAGAACTTTGAGTTGCCCGGAATTGATTTGTTCCCGCACAAAGTGATAGTCCAGAGAGATGTGTTTCATGCGGGAATGGTAAACAGGATTTGCACATACATAAGTAGCTCCGGTGTTGTCACAGTAAAGCGATGGGGTGCTCTTAATTGGGAGCCCGAGTTCACCAAGTAAATTTTTAACCCATGAGAGTTCAGCCGCAGCATTAGCGAGTGCTTTGTACTCAGCTTCGATAGATGATCTAGAGACAGTTTTTTGTCTAGTAGATGATATTGGACCCAAGATATATGAGATATGCTATAGTTGACCGTCCCCCATCATTAATACCGCCCCAGTCCAAGTCCGAAAAGGCCTGCAAGTTTAGGTTAGTATTGCGTTTCAAGAACAACCCATGATGGACCGTTCCTTTCAAATAGCGGAGTACCCGTTTGAGAGCTTGCCAGTGTGATTGTTTAGGTGAGTGCATGAATTGAGATAATTTATTGACGGCAAAGGAGATATCGGGACGTGTGAAGGCAAGATACTGCAAAGTGCCTACAAGTTGGCGGTAGGGAGGGGGATCGACTGGGGGAGTGGAGTCAAAGGAAGAAAGAGAGTCGGAAGTGCTTAAAGGAGTGAGAATCTCTTTTGCACCATCCATTTTAAAGGTGGTAAGAATATCTTGAATGTGGCGATGTTGGGAAAGAAATAGACCATCAGGCGTAGGAATGACTTCGATTCCTAGAAAATGATGGAGAGGGCCTAAGTCTTTGATAGAGAATTGGTTGCTTAGGGCTTGAACAAAGGAATCCATAAATGGATTATGATTGCCGGTGAGGACAATGTCGTCAACGTACACAAGGAGGTAGCAAGTGATGTTGTATACAAATAGAGAGGGGTCAGAAATGCATTTTTTAAAGCCAAAACGAGTGAGAAAGTTGGTTAGTTCGATATACCAAGCACGCGGTGCTTGCTTAAGCTCATAAAGGGATTTTTTGAGTTTGAAAATGTGACGTGGGAATTTAGTATTGGTGAACCCGGGAGGTTGCACCATAAAGACATCTTCGTGAAGAGTCCCATGAAGAAACGCATTATTAACGTCTAGTTGACGTAAAGACCATCCTTTTGAAAGAGCAATAGACAGAACTGTGCGAATGGTAACGGGTTTAGCAACGGGACTAAATGTTTCATGATAGTCTTTTCCATATTGTTGGTGAAACACTTTGGCAACTAGACGGGCTTTGTACTTGTCAATCGTGCCATCGGGTTTACATTTGATTCGGAATACCCATTTGCAACCAATGGGAGTTTGGGTTGTGTGAGGGACAAGTTCCCAAGTGTTTTTATGAAGGAGAGCATTATACTCAAGATCCATGGCATGGCGCCAATCCGGATCTTTCAAGGCTTGACTATTAGTGGATGGTTCAAGAGAAACAGGTAAAGGGTGAATGGTGGTAGAGTTGACAAAGTTGGGGTTGTAATACTTTGAGTTGGGTTTTGGTTGTCGACGAGGTGGTTAAAGGTTATTTAGAGGTGAGTTCGTGGGATCATCGGATGTTTTGGATGAATAAATTGGTGAACTGGGGTCGGTGGAGTGG
This sequence comes from Ambrosia trifida, assembly GCA_028751855.1. Taxonomy (NCBI): domain Eukaryota; kingdom Viridiplantae; phylum Streptophyta; class Magnoliopsida; order Asterales; family Asteraceae; genus Ambrosia; species Ambrosia trifida. The sequence continues at coordinate 49,053,968 of CM054131.1, read as the reverse complement.
GAAGCAGTTGGGGTAGGGGTGGTGCTATCGGATGGTGTCGATGGACCGGTTGGTAAGGGTGTCTCGGTGGGCTAGGGTGTAGGGCCTGTAGTGTGGGAGGTTGGGTTTTTTGGGCCTGTTGTGTGGGAGGGTGGGTTGTTTGCAGGAGGTAGAGGAGGTGGGCCGTGGGTTTGTGGAGTAGGAGTTTGGGCTTCGGGTGATGTGGGCTATGGAGTAGAGGTTGGATGATGCAAGATGTTTGGGTCTGGAGTGGGTTGGTTAGAAGAGGAGGTTGATTGGGCCGATTGGTATGTGGATAGGAAGGAGTCAAATGACATGTTTTTGGGTTGGGGGTTGGTGGTTTGAGATGGAAAAATATGTGGGATAAATTCAAGGTGGCGAGAGTGGTATAGTTTGTGACTAGTAGGGTCATAGCATTTGAATGCCGATTTCGAGGATGAGTACCCAAGAATATGCACGTCGTTGAACGGGAGTGGAGTTTGGATGTAGCATAGGGTCGTAACCATGGGTAGCAAAGACAATCAAACGGTTTGAGTTTGGAATAAGTAGGAGCGGTTTTGAACAACATATCGTAGGGAGATTTGTTGTTAAGGATCGGTGTAGGCAAACGATTGATTAAGTGGGTTGCGGTTTGAAAGGCATGGGACCAAAAATGTTGTGTTAAGTGGGAGTAGTGGAGTAATGCGAGGCCGGTTTCCACAACGTGTCGGTGACGTCGTTCGGCAATACCGTTTTGTTCCGGTGTGTGAGGTGGTGTCGTGTAATGGGAGATACCTTGAGAGGCAATATAAGGTGAAAGACCCGCATATTCACCCTCATTATCAGTGAACAACGCAACAATGTTGGTTTTGAAAAAGTTTTCAACAAGAGATTTAAATTGTGGAAAAAGAATTTTGACATCGGATTTTTGTTTGATTGGGTATAACCAAATGTATTGGAGAAATAGTCAACAAAAATAGTATTTAAAGCCATCGATTGACGTTTTTACGAGACCCCATACGTCAGAGCAGAGAAGTTGTAGAGGTTGATTGGCAACAAAAGAGTTTTTGCCAAAAGGTAGTTTGTGGCTTTTATTTACGGAACATGAAGTACAATGAAAAGACTCATGGGTCACCTTATTAAAACGAAGTCCCAATTTAGAAATTAAAGACTTGAACACTTGAAGCGATGGATGTCCAAGTATGTGGTGCCACATGAGAAGAGAGTTTGTTTGGGTGTTGTTGACTTGAGGAGACAATGAGATTGGTCCATAGTAGGCATCATTGATGTTCACTCCCCGCATGAGGCGCGCCCCCGTGCGTAGATCCTTGACAAAAAAAATGATAGGGAAAAAATTCAACGAAAACACGATTAGTACGACAAACTTTGGCAACAGAAATATGATTATTTCGAAGATTAGGAACAATTAAAATGTTATTTAAAAGAAGTGGGCGAGATTTTGTTGGAATAGTTGTTTGAGCAATATGAGTTATAGGGAGAGTTTTAGCATCACCTAGCACGATCTTATCGGGTCCTCCGTATTCGGAAAGAACGGGAAATTGTTGGTTGTTGTTCACGGTGTTGTTGGACGCACCGGTGTCCCACATCCAAGATGGAGTTGTAGCCGTTGGGTGGGGGGTGGTGTAGTTAACCACCGGGGTGTTGGTATTTTGAGATGAGACATTGTGTTCTCGTAGGAAGCGACTAAGTTTGCGACAATCTTTAGTGTCATGTCCGGGAATGTTACAATAGTAGCAATAGGTGTTATTGTTGCGAGTCGAGCGAGTGTTGGTATTGGTAGTTCGAGGTGGCCCTTGGTTTCGGGTTGTGGTGGCGGTAATGTGGGTAATTTGTTTGGCCATGGTGAATCGAAAGAAGAAAAAAAAGAAGCAGAAGGCGGACAGAATGTGTCTCTCTAGTAGGTTAGGATCGAAGATGGCTCAAGGGAGCTTTTAGGCTCTTGATACCATATAAAGTAATGAACAATGTTGTGTGTTTTTGTATTATGAAAGTTGTGTATCTATCAACAATATATCAAGGCCTTTATATAGGCTTACATATGACTAACTCTAGCTAAGATTATGGAGTCAATGGTTGACTAAGTATAATGTACAATATAAATACAATGGCTAAAATCATGGAGTCAATGGTTGACTAAGAGACTTGACTTGATTTATGTTAGGGAGTCAATGGTTGACTAAGAGATTTGACTTGACTTGACTTGACTTGATTAATGTTGTTAATATCTGTCACCGTCTCCTCTCCTTCCGCCACCAACATCCCACCGTCTTCATCTCCATCTCTATCGTTCCGCTGCCTTCACCGTCGTGTTTGAAGGAACCACCATCGTCTGCAACATCGTCTCATCGACCAACCTCAGTCTAGTGTTGATTTTCCACATGTTTCGCCGTGGCGAATGTTACACCCAAAATTAATTAGGTTTTTACTAATGTTTGTATTTTTTGTAGTAGTTCTTATTTTATTTCTAGTAGCGTGTTATTTTTTTTTTAATTTAATGTAATGTTTTGTATTTTATTTAATGTAATGTTTTTTATTTTATTGTTTTTATTTTTTTAAAATGGAATGGTTTTAGTTTATTTATTTATTTTTTAAAGTTTTGTGATGAAATGTGATGGAATGTGAACACCGTCACATGTGTTTAGTGATGAAATGTGATGGAATGGGGTGGCATAATCTGATTGGGTGTGATAGTGTGATGTGGTGATGGCCACCCCATCCACCCTAAGTAATAAAGCACTCTCAAGCATTAGCCTTCATTTTGTTCATGTTATTTTTGAAAATCAATACTGTTGTATAGGTTCAATACCATCAGTGGTATCAGAGCTTTGTGCGATCCCTTTCTCAGTCACATTGTACTTCACTAATTTTATTCTCATGGCTGATCAAACAAGTAACTTACCTACTTCTCAGACTCCGATACCAGTATTCAAGGAAAAAGGCTATGAGCATCGGAGCATTAGGGTGAAGACAATTCTTAAATATCGTGACTTATGGGATTTCGTGGAGACAGACGTGAATGAAGATGAAGCAGATCAAACGAAGCTCCGAAATGCTAAGTAGATCAAGAAGAATATTTCTCCAGAGTAATGGCTATAGTCAGTAAAAAATGAGCCTATGGTGAATTGTTGACTAATCAAGTCATAGTAGAAAAGATCCTTCGGAGTCTCACACCAAGGTTTGATTTTATTTTTCCTTCAATTGAAGTTTCATTTGATCTCTCAAAATTAACCCCAGTCAAGTTGTTGGGGTCCTTGCAATCACAAGAGGAAACACTGGACAACAGATCTAATGTGAAGAAACGATAAACAGAATAAACCCATATCGAGGTCCTAATTGTACGACTTTGGTATGATGACCTCTTTAAGATCTGGGATAGATCTTTCCGATGATAGCCAAGGCCCACCGGCCACCGCTCAATAACCTCTAATACTCTCTAAAATGTAGTCTTTCGCCTCATTCTTATTTTGGTTTTCGTCTCACGGATCTTGGTTCGTGCTTTATGCATTTCCAAAAAGAAAAAAAAAATCCAATCCCGCACTTCCAGCTCTGGGCCTTTTATTAGTTAGTCCTGGTAAAGCCCCCCATGCTCTTGATCTAAGGTGCTAGTCGGTTCCTGGCATCCGATTACGAGCTTTATTGATCGGTCTCCCTTCGAGTTGCTTGCCACCCCTTTTCCCCTTTCTCCCCCCTCTGCAGGCCGGAAAGTTTATTGGCAACATGTCGACACGAAGTGATTCATCATCCTTGAACATGCTCTTCAAGTGATTTAAGAAAATGATCATCCTAGATTTGGGAATAATGCAAGAGGATGTGGAAGAGGAGTCTCTAGAGGTTGAGGAAGAGGATGCGAAATGGACTGGAGCCGTGTCCCACAATGTTATAATTGCAAAAAATTTGGCCATATAGCCAAAGATCGCTGGTACAATGACGAAGCATACGCAACCGTGGCCACTGAAGGGAATGATCAAGAAGAAGGAGGAGGGGAGCAGCATTTGTTCATGACCTAAATTGAAGAACCATTTGCTCTCATGACAAATGTTGTTGTAAGTGAAACAAATAGCATATGGTTTATTGATTCCGGGTGCTCTAATCACATGAAAGGTTCACGGATGAGTTTTACTGAATTAGATGAAACCTTCAAGATTGAAGTTCAACTTGGGAACAAGAAGAAGCTATGTGTAGAAGGGAAAGGAACTGTTAAGATCAATACTGGTCATAGCAGTTATAGTCTTTTGGGTGATGTGTATTATGCCCCATCTATGGAGTAAAATCTCGTTAGTGTGTGTCAACTTATGCGAAAAGGCTATGCACTCTTATTTGATGATAGCAAGTGCATAATAAAGAACAAAGGATCTACTCTCTTGAAGATTCCAATCTCCAACAACAACATGTTCCTGTTGGATGCAACCAAGTAGCCGTTATCCTGACAAGACATCCTATCAGATTAGACTTGTGGCTAAAAAATATTATTACTTCAGGAGATATTAATGGTAACATATTTTTTGGGGACAATTGTTGGTGGTGAAAATCCTCAGGATGATTTTACTTCATATTCTTAGTGTAGCATCCTCAGGATGCTAAAAGACCCGACAGACTTCAGGATGTAACTAAACTTTAGCATAAGCACATCCTGAGGATTGACTAACGAATTATCTTTCTATGACATGATTGCAGGTGCAATTAAACTATAATATGGACTTGTAACTGTTCTCCAACGGCTATATTATGATACTCAGTCAGAGAAGTCAAAGATAGAAGAATAACTCTTGCAAGCCAAAGTCCAAAATAGAGGATGGAGTCAAGCTCGTAACTGATATACATTAAATATCGGCAAAGAACCAGGAAACAGCTGGAACAACGTATAGCTGAGGTGAAACTACCACAACGGTTATAGGAAGTCTTCAAAGAACTTAACTAACCAAGCGGATCATACGGGATCTCTTGTTTACTTTCATGTACTATAAATATGGGGATGATTGACGAGTATAGGACACTTCACAACACATTCACCTGAACTACACGTATACTCTGCTGCTCATAGAATAGTTCACCCACACTTAACACAAATCATTGTAATCTTAGTACACTCGCCACTCATTCATCCAAAGTTGTACTTATTTTTACCCTATTAATATTAACAAACAAGGCAGAGGCCTAGTCTCCTCCCGAGATTTTATGCCGGCAATCTACTACTGATCAAGGGCTTTCCTCGTACATCGTGTGTTGTTCTTCGTGTACTTGTGTTTAGATTATTTGATACTTCCATTTACTATACAATTGCATCCTCAGGATACAACTGTCCATCCTCAACTTTAACTTAACCATCCTGAGCATAGTTGTCATATTATTGTTCATTTACACTTATAAGTCACTATCCTGAAAATAACACTAAGTTTTTATCATACTTGCACTCTACCTCACTTTTACTAATTTGGAAAACAAGATTATTTCTAGCAAGTAATTTTTGACCAAAACAGTTACCACGTAAGAATGGAATGAATCACTACTTTTTAATTTTTGGTATGTAGGAAAAGACTTAGGAATAAAACTGTCGGTGGTGAGTGGTGGCGATGGCGGTTGATAGTGGGTGCCGGCGACGTTGGTTGGTGGTGGCAGAGGTAGTGGTGTCGGTGGGTGGTGGCGGTCGTGGTAGCGGCAACGATGGTGATCAATGGGGGCGGCAACAATGGGTGGTGGTGGTCGGTGGGTGGCGAAGTTTAGTGGTTATAGTAGCGGTAACGGTGGTGGTGGTCGGTGGGTGGCAACAGGGAGTGAAGGGGAAAGTGATCGGCAACGTCGGCGGTAGCGGCGGTGTTCAGTGTGTGGCGGTGTTCATGATGGAGAGTGTCGATGGTGGTGGTCGGTGGTTGGTGGTGAGTGGCGGTGGTCGGTGGTGGAGGTGGCGGTTGGTGGTGGTGGTTGGTGACTAAAAGTGTCGGTAGTGGCAGTCGGTGCTTGGTAGTGGGTGGCAGTGGTCGGTGGTGGACGTGGAGGTGGTGGGTGACGGTGGTGATAGTGGTCGTTGACGGAGATTGTCGGTGATGGCGGTTAGTGCTTGGTGGTAGGTGGCGGTGGTAGAGGTGGTCGGTGATGGCGGTAGTCAGTGGGTGGGGGTGGCGGTGGTCAGTGACGGAGAGTGGCGGTGGTGGTCGGTGGGTGGCGACAATCGGTGGTTGGTGGTGGTCGTCGACGATGGCGGTGGCTGGTGGTAGCGATGGGTGGTAATGGTAGTGGTGGTTGATGGTTGGTGGTGGTGGTCGGTGCTGATAAAGGGTGACAGAGGGAATGGAATGGAAAAAAAACAGGGGGGATGGATGTATTAAATTTTGGGGTTTTTAGAGGGAATGGAATGGTGAAGGTAATGGATGATTCCATTACCTTGACCAACCAAACACCTTTTTTTTCATTCCATCATAATTCTCCATTCCATTCCGCCTTCCATTCCTGCATACCAAACACTACCTAAAACTTCTGAGCAAACAAAACGTGAACTCCAAAGACAAGATTAAATAGTCACAGTTAATAAAAAAATTAATATTATTCTTCACTATTCTTGGAGAAACCATAAAATAAGGCCCGCAAAACTTAGAAAAACAGTAAAATTCGAGATAAAAACAAAAAATAAAATGAAAACAAACTTGAAACAATGATTCAGCCTCAAACACGTTCCTTGAATGATATATAGCCTGAAAGCTTTGGTACCACTTATAGGTCCATGTCCTTGAGGATCTTCACAATAACAATCAAACTAAACACGCACACAAGATGCAGAATGTCTTGTACTCGCAGATATCACACAAAGAACACAAACTATTACTTTTTAAATGCTTTTCCTATTGAACGAATCATAGATAACATTACAATAAGAACTACACCGAACTTGTAATCCTGCTAGCCACTATAAGAGATTAAACCGATCATATGAACTCGGTTCTCTCTATCTCGATCTCTCTCAATCTCGCGCACACTCTAATAATAACCAACAACCTTAAAACCCTTGGTTCATATGTTTATATATGTACATCCACAAGCCTATTGGGCTGGGGTTTATTGGGCTTTTACAATTGATAGCTAATTACATCTTCATGAACTAACTAGACAAGTTCTTCTAACAACATAGACAATAAATAATTTTCTGTCAAGTATCCCGAGTATCTGTTTGAGCGTCTGTCACAAACATTCACCAACAAACTAGCACTTTACCCGTTCGATAGGCGGAAACATTAATGTCATAATATCATAACTACATCAAATCAAATTAGCAACAAAAATCTTTTGTACTTGAACTATCTTCATTTTACATTCTGTTGGTGGTGAAATCCTCAGGATGGATTTACCTCAAGTATTCTATGTGACATCCTTAGGATAGTGAAGGATTGAGAAGACTTAAGGATGTAACAGCATCCTGACATATGTGCATCCTGATGACAGACTAACAAAATATCTTGTTCTAATATTGTTGCAGGTATAATCAATGAATGAGTAAGGCTTGTAACTCCTCTTCAACGGCAATAAAGTCTTACTAAGTCAAAGAGCTTAGGGATGCAAGAGATGTACGCATATAAGCTTTAAGAATGAGTCAAAGTGTAACCGGCAAAGTGATGAAAGCTAGGCGAAAAAGGTGGAAATTGTTATCCAATGTCCATATCAGTTGAAACACCCTCAACGGTCACCTAAAACAGTCCACAAGATCATTGAAGACGACGGATATCATGGGATCCTCTATTTATTTTCATGTAAACTATATAGGGGTATGATGAACGAAAATAGGACACATACACATCAGAGAACACCTGATACTAGCTAACCAATACTTGATACTCTCTTTACTCACACACAACACTACACAATCATTGTAATCGTAGTTCGTTCATCATACTTCCGAAGTTGTAACACTTTTTACCATTTTTAATATTAACAAACAAGGCAGGGGCTTAGACTCATCCCGAGATTTTGTACTGGCGATCATCAAGTGATCAAGGGCTTTCCTCGTACATCGAGTGTTGTTGGCTTTCTTTCTTTCATTTAGATTCAATTACTATAGTCTTGTTTCTGATAGTTACATCCTCAGGATATAACTGTCCATCCCGAACCATATCTTTATCACTATAAACTGCCATCTTGAAAATAACACTAAGTTTTTGTCATATTTCATAAATTTAGCACGCTATCTCACTTTTTCTAAATTGGAATACAAGATTATTTCTAGCAAGTAATTCTTGACCAAAACAATTTGGCGCCCACCGTGGGGTAAGTGGTGCTATTTTTAACAAAAACCTTGTTAAACTTCTTTCTCAATCAATTTATCTCAAAGATCTTGACAACTATGGACTCAAACCCAAAATCTGTGTCTTCTTCCACACCATCCACAACCTCTGCCAGAAACGTGACTTTACCACCCCCTCCTACCTTTCCTAAGAGTTCTGGACAAGTTACCAGAAGTGTTGCTCCTAATACCGCTAGATTTGGGATGGCAACATCTGGAACCACTTCTCCTGTTTTCGTGTCAAATGATTAGCTCCTTTCCATGTTTGAAATGGTAAAGGATCAAATAAAGCAACAACAGGATACCAACCAGATGCTAATGAGGGAGATACAATCCCTCAAAACATCCTCAAAGAGACCGGCTGAAGACATGGGGACACCATTACAGCCTAGATTGTTAGATTTTAACTTTGGAATCTCTGGAGGCATTCATCAAGGAGATTTCATCCCATGAGCACTGGATTCTCTACACCAAAAACTATTTCAGTACTTAGGATGGCAACAACTAGAGATGCGGGATATATTGCTAAGCCATATCGAGGATATGCTGTAGAGCCATCTCGAGGATATGCCACTGAACCATCCCGAGGATAGAACAATGGTAACAATTTAAGTTCAAGTACTTATGTTACTAATGATATTGCTTCTTTGCAGGATACATGTATAAGTCCACAATTGGCGAGAGAGCTTCAAAAGATCAAGGATATGGTGTCTAGTGTACCAGGGATAATACAGCCCGTCCCTGAGGTATCCTCAGCATGTCATAGGGTGTCTCATTTTTCACCTCCAATATGTGATGCTGAGATTCCAACGAGATTCCAGACTCCAAGAATGAAGCTTTATGATGGATCTACTAACCCTGAGGAGCATGTAGCACAGTACATAGAGAGGATGGAAATAAACCCCATTCCAGCAAACCTGAAGGAAGCATGCTTATGCAAATGATTTGGTTCTACCCTCACTAGTCCAACCTTAAAATTGCAAATAAGTGTTCCTCCCTATTCTATTACTTCTTTAGCTCATTTGATCAACATGTTTAACAATCAGTTTTCTTGTAGTCGAACATTTGAACATTTGACAAGTGACTTATACAGGGTGACACAGCCACAGGGAGAATCATTAAGGGAGTTTATCACATGGTTTGGGAAGGAAGCACTTGACATCCCGAACCTAGATGTCACAATAGTAGTACAAGCCTTCAAGATGGGACTACAAAAGGATTCACCTTTCTATACAAAATTGGTGATGAACCCTTGTAGGAATCTTGATGATGTTCGAAATAGAGCTTTGAGATTCATCTATCTTGAGGATGGCAAGAAGATACATGAAAGGATAGAAGCATCCTCTAGATACAACAATCCTAATCGAAAATCCACTCCCACATATGAACCTTACAAGCATAAACCATATGCTAGACCTGATAATAAAAAGGTCAATGTGGTTGAGGATGACGATGAAGAAGATTGTCCTAAACTATCAGATTATTGTTTTTCTGTGGATGTAACAGGTTTGTTGTATGATATGAAGGATCTTGGAGACAAAGAAAGATGGCAGAGGAAAGATAACAAGTCAGGATGAAAAGACAAATCCAAATGGTGTGCTTTCCATGAAGATTTTAGCCACATCAATGAGGATTGCATTGCCTTGAGAAAGGAAATAGCATATCTTCAAAGCAAGGGCCATCTTAAGGATTTTCTAGGGAGAAAGAAGTCAAAGATCCAGGATAGCACTCGCATCCTAGAAAGGGCAACATCTCCACCCAAAGATGTTGGCATTATTAATTTCATTTTAAGGAGGTTCAGATATTTGTGGGACATCTACTCAGCAGCCAAAAGACATGCAAGGGAAATAAAATCAGAAAAAGGAGAAAGACCCACAAAGACTACCATCCTGACGGAGGCAAAGGTGATTAGCTTCGAAGAATAAGATTGAGAAAACGTTTTAGATCATCACCATAATGGTTTGGTGATTACTTTATATATTGCTAACCATTTTGTTCGCAGGATATTAATAGATAGAGGGAGCTCATTCAACATAATACAACTGGAGGCCCTCAAAAGGATGAATATCCCTAAGACCGAGATAGTGGCTAGGTCATCTGTCTTGGTTGGATTCAGTGGAGAGACCAAGTGCACATTTGGTGATATTAAACTGCATGTGTATGTCGAGGGGGTAAACTCTCTCCAAAGATTTTGTGTGATAGATTCTTTATCCAGCTACAATGTTATCCTAGGGAGACCATGGATACATGACATGAAAGTAGTTCCTTCAACATATCACCAATGTGTTAAGCTACCAACCCCATGGGGGCTTGTCAAAGTCAATAGTGATCAACAGGAAGCCAAGGATTTCTACACAACATCAATGAAGGATTCATCACGATAAGCATAGCAATTACAACAGGATGCACAGTGTCATCCTCAGGATGTTAAAGCACATCCTGACCAGGATGTAAAGGCAGTATGCCTTGATGAGAATAACAAGGATATCACTGTGTTGATTGGTAAGAATATCCCTATTGACATTAAACAATCTTTAATCTCGTTTTTAAAATGCAGGATGTCAACATTTGCTTGGAAACATGAAGATATGACTGGCATCTCCAAGGATGTCATCACTCATAAGCTTGGGATCGTTAAGAGCTTCAAGCCCATCCAACAAAAGCGAAGGAAATTTGCACTTGAAAGAAATGTCGTCATACAAGAAGAAGTGGATAGATTATTGAAATCCAAGATGATAAGGGAAATCAAATTTCCAAGATGGCTAGCCAATGTAGTCGTACTGCAAAAGAAGAATGGAAAATGGAGAGTATTTGTAGATTACACAGATCTCAATAAGGCTTGTCCTAAAGAAATATTTCCACTTCCACACATCGACTCGATGGTGGATGCCACAGCTAGCCATGAAATGTTAACTTTCATGGACGCATCCTCAAGATTTCAACAAATCCAAATGAAACCGGACGACCAAGAGGATACTGTATTCATGACCCCATCAGGTATTTATTGTTATATTGCTATGACTTTTGGACTAAAAAATGCAGGTGCAACATACCAAAGGTTGGTCAATATGATGTTCAAAGACAAGATTAGGGACACAATGGAAGTCTACATCGATGACATGGTAGTGAAATCCAAGAAAGCTGAAGACCATCTTCAGGATCTCAAAGAAGCCATTGGCATCCTGGACACTTATAATAGGAAGTTAAATCCTGCCAAGTGCAATTTTGGAGTTGGTGCTGGCAAATTTCTTGGATATTTAGTAACCAAGAAAGGCATTGAAGCTAGTCCTGAACAAATCAAAGCCATCCTTGATTTAAAATCTCCAACCAATGTCAAGGATGTACAAAGATTAACTGGCAGGATAGCAGCTCTGAACAAATTCATCTCAAAGTCCTTAGAAAAATGCAACGAATTCTATGACATCCCGAAGAAGAACAATAAATTCGACTGGGGACAAAAGCACGAGGAAGAATTGAAGAAGGGGAAGGAATATCTTGGAGCAGCTCCACTCCTTATGAAACTTGAGGATGGTGAACCTCTCAAGCTATACCTTGCAGGTTCTGGAAATGCAATAAGTGCAGTCTTGGTGAAAGAATTCGAAGGACAACAACATCCTGTCTATTATGTAAGTAAAACTTTATTAGATGCTGAAACCAGGTATTCACATCTTGAAAATCTTATTATTGCTTTGATTATAGCATCTACCAAGTTAAGGAATTATTTTGAAACACATAGGATACATGTTCAAACTAACTACCCTATAAAGAATGTGCTTAGAAAACCAGAAATGTCTGGAAGAATGGCAAAATGGTTAGTAAAATTAAGTGCTTTTGACTTGGTATATGAGCCTAGAAATTCAATCAAATCACAGGCTCTAGCTGATTTTGTGGCAGATTTCAGTAGTGACATACTAAGTGAAGTAGAAAAAGAAGTACAATAATTAAACGAAAACTTGGGAAAATGGATTTTGTATACTAATGGTGCTTCAAATATAAGGGGCACTGGGTTAGGATTACTACTAAAATCGCCACAAGGGGACATATACCCCATGCGATTAGATGTGCATTTCAAACAACCAATAATGAAGCTGAATATGAAGCTCTCATTGCTGGTTTACAACTTGCTAAGGATATGCATGTTTCAAATTTAGAAGTGTTTGTTAATTCCTTGTTAATTACTAACCATTTTAACGGATCTTATGCAGTAAAAGGAAAAAAAATTAGCTGAATATCTTGAAACAGTCAAGAAATTAGCATCTTGTTTTGTAGAATTTACATTAACACAAGTACCTAGGGAAGAAAATGCTGAGGCTGATGCCTTGGCAAACTTAGGATCATCTCTGAATTTACCAGAAGGATCCAAAATCCCTGTTATCCACATCTTGAAGCCAGCAACTATAGAGGTGCATCTTAAGGATAACACTGCACATCCTGAAGATGGCACTGTCCTTGCTACTCGAGATCGAGATGATAGATCCTGGATGACTCCTATCATTAACTATCTTAAGGATAGTAATATCCCTGATGGAGAAAATGCTAGAGCTTTCAGGATGAAGGTATCTAGATTTGTTATTATAAACAATATATTGTATAGAAAGTCTCTTGCAGGTCCATACTTAAGATGTCTCAACAAAGAAGAAGCAAAGGAAGTTCTCAAAGATATCCATGAAGGAGATTGTGGAAATCACACAGGAGGGAGAGCTCTGCATTCAAAGATTTTAAGGATAAGATACTACTGGCCAACTATGACGAAGGATGCCATGCAATATTCTAAAAAATGTGAGGCATGCCAAAGACATAGCAACATCCTACACCAACCTGTTGAACCATTGCATCCCATCTTCTCACCATGGCCTTTCATGAAATGGGTAATGGATATAGTAGGAAAAATACCTAAAGCTCCTTGTGGAAAGGTGTTCATGTTGGTCATGACTGATTATTTTTCAAAATGGATCAAAGCCGAAGCATTTGTACAAGTTAGAGACAAAGAAGTAGTGTCCTTTATCAAGAGAAACATACTCACAAGATTTGGTCTACCAGCTGAGATTATATGTGGCAATGGATCTCAATTTATTAGCAACGGAACAACTAATTTTTGTGAAAGCTGGGGAATCAAGATGATAACTTCAACACCTGTTCATCCTCAAGCTAACGCCCAAGTAGAATCTTCCAACAAGATCATCGTCAACAACTTGAAGAAAAAGCTTGGGGAGAAGAAAGGAAAATGGGCAGAAAAGCTTCCATTTGTACTTTGGGCAGATAGAACCACATCCAAGAATGCAACTGGACAAACACCTTTTTCCTTGGTATTTGGAACAGAAGCAATGCTCCCAACAGAGATGGTAATGCCTACAGCAAGAAGACATCTTCAGGATGCAACTACCAATTCGGAAATATTGCTTCAAGATCTCGAAATAGTGGATGAGCTTAGGGATGCAGCTAAATTGAGGATAGCAGCTTATCAACAAAGAATAGCCAAAGCCTACAACAAGAATATAAGGATAAGAAGATTCCAAGTGGGAGATTTGGTCTTAAGGAAAGCCTTCCAAAACACTACCAAGCCAAGTGATGATAAATTAGCTCCTAAGTGGGAAGGACCCTACTTGATCGATTCTGAGACTGGAAAAGGAGCATATTGGCTCTCGACTATGGAAGGAGAAATTCTACCAAGGTTTTGGAATGCAATCCATCTTAAATATTATCACAAATGAGGTATGAAAGATTTCTATCCTAATTCATATTGTAGTTTCTTTAATGATCTCACAACTAAAAGTGGTCTAGTATATAGTCCATCTTCAGAATTTTTCAGGTCTATCCTGAAGATGCAGCTTTGAAGACTAGAGGGTTGGCCACCCTCTCCTACGTTAAGGTGTCTGACACCTTCCTAAAGTTTAAAGGTTTTCACCTTTCACATTGGGTTAGCAACCCCTCCTGGAGCGTACGTTTTTCATGTATATCTCCAGGATGGTGGGACCAGTTCATGTAAAAGTGGCTGACAATTTCATCATTTTTGAAATATACATTGAATCCTTAAGGTTTAGACATTTTTCAATGTCTCTTTCTCGTATTAGGCCTAGTCGCCAGTGGCCTTGACGCCAGTTATACTTGGCCTTGACGCCAGCTATCCTCAAGATGCTACATTAGGCCTTGTCGCCAATTATTCCTAATAATCATCTATCATTATGGGCATGACCTAGTTTATAAAAGGCTTTATCGCCAGTATGACAACTAAGATTACCTTTTTACAGGTTATTATCCAAAGTTTTTAATCCTTTATTGGATAGGGAGAAAGACTCCAAGTCTATCTGAAAGATACAACACTGAGGACATCCTCAAGATGTCAGACTGTTCTCATCATACATTGAAGACCAATTGAGGAATGAAGGTGTGGACTTATTTCATTCTTTATCACTTATCATCTAGTGGGGTTGCAGGATAATAGAGAAACAAGGAAGAAAACACAAGGATGTAGCATCAAAATAGATTACCATTTTATTTATTTATAGTTCAAAGTTGATATCAACCCCTGGCTTCATCCTAAAACCAGGACCCATCCACCAGGGGTCAACATCTGCGGTCCAGGTCAAGAGAAAGAGTTGGGGCTTCGTCTTGAAAACCAAGATCCCTCCACCCCAACTCTTTCATTGTCTATACAAGCATAAAAATAAATTGTTTGAAATTTTTCAAAAACTACCACCACATAAACTTTCACAAAAATTCTAAAAAAAAAAGTGGGCTCAGGCCTAGTCTTTACATCCTTCATTGCCCACTTGAAACTCCTTGGCTACAGCAGCTTCCTCCACCACAGGCTCTTTGGGTGCATCATCAGGATCAACATCAGGAATAGGCTCGTACACCACCTCTTTTCCTCCCAAGCTTCTGATCTTCTCCTGCCAGGCTTCAACGTCCCAATCCTCCTGCTTGATGTTAGGATCCTTAGCTTGTAGGGCAATCTTCACCCTAGCTTGGAGAACAGAAACCGTGGCAGATGTCACGAGCCCTTGCCTATTTTCTTCCATTTCCTTCTCATGCACCTGCAGCACCTTGGTCTTCTCACCCTTCACAAGTTTAAGCTCAGTGTTCACCTTGCCAAGTTATTTTTCAATATGTTTGCTGATATCTTGAGCAGCCTTCTTCGCATCTTCGAGCTTGGACTTGGTGTTATTCATTTCAATAGCCACCTCATCCAGGGACTTTAATAGATATTCGTGTCCTTATAAGAAAAAGAAAACAGGTGAGTATTTCATCTTTAATATATACGTATATGAATATGTTGTGCCATCTTCAGGATAGTCTCATACCTAAAGAGTAAACTGGGAAATCTTGCCCAAGGTGTCATCAAAATTAAGACCCTCAAAAGGGGAGGTCTCTTGGGTAGAAGCAGAGGTGGTAACAGTCTTCCTTTTCTTGGAAGAAGCAGGAGCCTTAGGCTTAGGAACAGAAGGAGGATGGCTTGTATCCTGGAGCTGAATGGAGAAGTAACCATGGTTGCCTTGACATCCTAACTGTCAATGTCATCAAGGTCGAAGAAGGCAGGTTTCTTTGCTAAAAAAAGTAAAAGAAACACGGAATTAGACAGGTACACATAACATGATATAAACATCTTCAGTATGTAACAGGTGGTACTTACCAGACATTTCTGTAGCTTGGCTAGTGGAATGACTTTCTTCTGCTTCAAAGATTCTAGCTTTCTCAGGCAAATCTAAAACAGCTTTACATCTGATGAAAGAATCAATCAAAGGAGGAGCAAGCGTAGCAAATGAAGTACCTGTCACAAAAAAAAGCTTTAAAATGTTAATGATATCTTCAAAATGTAACCACAAAAACCTTTTTATCTCTAAAAAATAAGCTTTATGATTTTGAAAAACTTTACCACTTTTTAACCAAAACATAGGGATATCATCCCCATAAGGAATAGAATCCCTCTTTACAACGAAAAATTTAGATTTCCAGGATCTGTCAGATTTGATAACATTGAACAGGAATGAATGGTCTTTATGTATTAGTTGAAGAACATAACGGTTGGAACCGTGAGTTTTCATCTTATAAATATAAGGTAGGTTACCAATCTGGAGATTGATGCCATGGTTCTCAATGATCTTATTACAAACCATTAAGATCCTCCATATTTCAGGCATGGCTTGGGCATATGCTATCCCAGTCACATCAAATAATTCTTTGATGAAAGGAGGTAATGGATACTTTCAGCCAAGAAGAAAAGGCAGGTATAGAAAGCAAACCCATACTGCGGATGCAAAATCAGATTTTGCACCCAGGTCATAGGGACGAAATTCTGCAGAACTAGAAAAGGCCCCTTAGTCCTTCAAAATTTGTATGTCCCTATCAGTAACGGAACAAATCTCTTGTTTGGATTACTAAGCAGGTTTTGAGATATGAAATCCTTTGAGATTCCAACACTGCCAATAGATTACTAAGCAGGTTTTGAGATATGAAATCCTTTGAGATTCCAACACTGCCAATAGATCTGGTTGATTTTTTGCCCATCTTCAGAATATTATGGTAAATGTTTTGAAGAAGTTAAAGAGAACAGGGAAGAGGAAGAATTACCTTTTCAGATATTCTTGGGTGATTATAAAGGAGAAAATGAAGGCCGAAATATAGGTGGTAGAAAGTGATGAGGTGTAACGGTCATCACGAAGTATCAGCCTGAAAACTAGCCGTTATCCATCCTAATATGTGTCTAATCATCTTCAGAGATAAGCTTGAGGCATTAAAAATATTATAACCGTTCGAGATATTAACGGTAACACATTTTTGGGGATAATTGTTGGTAGTGAAATCCTCAAGATGGATTTACCTCAAGTATTCTATGTGACATCCTCAGGATAGTGAAGGACTGAGTAGACTTCAGGATGTAACAACATTCTGACATATGTGCATCCTGAGGATAGACCTACAAAATATCTTGTTCTAATATTATTGCAGGTATAATCAATGAATGAGTAAGGCTTGTAACTCCTCTTCAACGGCAATAAGGTCTTACTAAGTCAAAGAGCTTAAGGATGCAGGAGATCTACGTGTATAAGCTTAAAGAATGTGTCAAAGTGTAACCGCCAAAGTGATGAATGCTAGGCGAAAAAGGTGGAAACTGTTATCCAACGTCCATATCAGTTAAAACACCCACAACAGTCACCTGAAACAGCCCACAAGATCATTGAAAATGGCAGATATCATGGGATCCTCTATTTATTTTCGTGTAAACTATATATAGCGGTATGATGAACGAAAATAGGACACACACACATTAAAGAACACATGATACTAGCTAACCAATACTTGATACTCTCTCTACTCACACACAACACTACACAATCATGGTAATTGTAGTTCGTTCATCATACTTCCAAAGTTGTAACACATTTTACCATTTTTAATATTAACAAACAAGGCAGGGGCTTAGACTCCTACCGAGGTTTTGTGCCGGCGATCATCAAGTGATCAAGGGCTTTCTTCGTACATCGAGTGTTGTTGGCTTGCTTTCATTCATTTAGATTCAGTTACTATAGTCTTTTGTCTCACAGTTACATCCTCAGGATATAACTGTCCATCCCGAACCATATCTTTATCACTATAAACTGCCATCTTGAAAATAACACTAAGTTTTTGTCATATTTCATAAATTTAGCATGCTACCTCACTTTTTCTAATTTGGAATACAAGATTATTTCTAGCAAGTAATTCTTGACCAAAACACATTCCCACACACATATTATATAAACACATGCTGATCTCTCGCAGTCTCTTAAGTGTAGTCAAAACAAACAACACGAAAACATCTAATAATTTTGTTTTGGTCAAAAATTACTTGGTAAAAATAATCTTGTATTCCAAATTAGTAAAAGTGTGGTAGAGTGCTAAATGTATGAAATGTGACAAAAGCTTAGTGTTATTTTCAAATGGCAGTTTAGGATAACAAAGAAATAGCAATTTGACAACTATGCTCAGGATGGTAAAGTATGTGTTCAGGATGGACAGTTATATCCAGAAGATGCAACTGTATGACAAACTGATGAAACAAGTAATATAAGTAAAAAGCAATAAAGAACAACACTTGATGTACGAGGAAAGCCCTTGATCACCGAATGATCGCCGACATAAAACCTCGGGAGGAGTTTAAGCCCCCGCCTTGTTTGTTAATATTAATAAGAAAAATGTTTTACAACTTTGGTGTAACACCCCAACCGATGGCGGAAACATCGGTATGTCACGTATTGATGATTGTTCAGTAGCTGATGGTAAATAATAAGTTTCAAGAATCGATTAAATAAATTACATACAATTGTTCTAAAAGAATTTGTACATCAAATGAGAAACACTAAATATAAATCTTCAAGCATTAACTCTAATCTTCAAGCAAAGCTATAACCTAAAACATGTTAAGTTTGAAAATATTTTGGGTCAACAAAAGTTGGTGAGAATTACATAGGTTTGAATATTGTATCATGAGTATAAAAGCTTGTACAATTCTAGTGTCATGGCAAATCTAGTCCATATGTGAAAACAAAACTACCCGGTAAATCGTTTGCATAATCAAACCTTGTGACATGATTATTGAAGTCCATCCCATACGCATATGGTTCACTCGTTTTTGTTATATGATCGATAACAATTACCCACGCTACCCATACGGGAGGTACACGTATCCGGGTGGGGTTGTCAATCCAATAGATCTATCATTATGCTAGTCTAATTGTGATTACCAAAGTATTGTTTAAGACATAATGCAACATAGAATAACACATAGACACTTATGTTGAATTGCAGTTGAAAATGTAACATGTTTCACCCTAAAAATTGTAAAATAGTGAAAAGGGGCTATGTAAACTCACATTCGATAAGTTGTATAAACATCTAAGCATCGTGAATGTATGTGAGGCGAAACTTGAAGACAAAACCTAAAGTTTCAAGTATCCAAAATGAGTGTCTAAACTTAAAAGAGTCTAGGGTTCCTAATCTAAGGTACCTAAGATGTATAGTCTATATTTGGGGTTTTAAGTCTTTATAAAATATGGAATAGTTGATCTAAAAGGATATAGCATACGCAAAATGTGAAATGAATAATATATGCCACCTAAGTTCATAATATAAAATATATACTTAGCTTATGTGGCAAAAATTATGACAATGACATTAATTAATAAAAGATACTAATAACAATTTATACTTATTGTATATATAACTATTAATTAGGTTATTAATATTATGTGAAAAATAATAAGAACTTTTTCTTTAAAAAAAATATACTTTATGAAGATAAAATAATAAAATTTATTCACCATATATTTTATAATTAATCTATAAGTTTTTATTGAAGTTATATTGATAAAAATAACATAAATTCATAATAAAATGTAAAACACTTTTAAAAATAAATATTTTTTTGAAAACTTAATCTACTAACCTAAAAAGTCACGAAATAAGTTTTATGAAATTTTTGTAATTACAATTGATTTAATATGAATTTTTATTATTTAAAACTAGATTAACAATTAAAAATGAGATAATATATAAAATAGTTTTAAAATAGAGGGAAATATGATATGAAAATTATTCTAACATATTGAGATATATTTTCACAAATTTTCATGTTAAAATAAGTTAATTACAATTTTATATGAATTTAACATGATTAAAAACAACATAAAATAAAAAAATATTAAATAGTCTCTAAAAATCATGAAAATATTTCTAAAACTTCAAATCATTAATATGAACATGTCTACAAAGTTTCATAATTTTTAGATCTGTAATGAATGAGTTATGGATTTTTTAAAGTTCTAAAACTTTTAAATCGAAATTCCCAAATATTCCTGAACATCCTAAACCCTAGCTTTTCAATTGGGTCCCTTAATGACTATAGTTGATAAAACAAATAGAGGGTTATTGTTCTAAAGACACAAATGGAATAATATACAAAAGTAATTGAAAAATACCTTGACCGAAGGTGATGAACCAAACACGAGAAGAAACCAAACAAAAAGAGCCTTAAATCTGATTGTTTGTAGTTTTAAAGTGAAAAATGAGTTAGGGGTTCTTATTTTCGGCCCCTATAGGGTGTGTGGGTGAGTTTAATTGTAGAATAAACGAGTATAAGTAACGATTTGAGAAATGGGTGTAATAAAGTTTGAAAACGAAAAAATCTCTTTAATTGGCCATGATTTATGGAGTATATCACGAAATTGACAGAGGGTTTTGATAGGAGAATGATTTTCGGAAGTTTCTGCTCGAAATGACGTGTCCAATTTATACTATCATTGACAAAATGGTAGGTCTCAATAGTTGACCATACTTGGTCAAAACCCGATTTAAAGTGCTAAATAATGAGCTATAACTACGTGGTTTAAAGGTCTTTAAAGGTGCGTCATTGATTGTCGGTCAACTAATCACATTTAATGGTTCCCATAAACAAGCTTAGGCGAGTTAAATTGCTTTGAAAGTTATATATATATATATATATATATATATATGTATATATATATATGTATATATATATATATATATATATATAGTAAATAGCTAAATTCGTTCCCGAGGTTTGTTCAATATTGCTAAATCCATCCAAAATAAGAATTTTTGACATTTGAACCACTAAGGTTATAAATGTAATGCCAAATTCATTCAAATTGCAAACTCTGTTAATTGCTAACATTAAATCAGGGGCAAATCGATCATTTTACCTCTTTACATTATCTCCCATTTTAATCAGATTATCAACCCCTTTCATATCCAGAAGATGAACCTTAACTTTATTCTCAAATCCATAATCAATAACCAAACAATGACGATGACGAATACCAAAATATCCTTCGACACAATCACTCCAACACAACGACGAATCCCCACACCCATACAAACCAACCAAATTATCCTTCGAAATACCAAAATAATCATTCGTCTGAAACCTAAACGACCTAAGATCATAATACCCTCGACACGATGACGAATAACGAGCCCTATCATTGCTAAATGCCACTAACAACCTGTCACCAGCCTGAAAGAATATCTATATGATCCAATATTAACAAACAGTGAAGTTGCATTAACAAAAGAGAGACGAAAAGCATCCAAAATTAACCCATCGCATTCCGAACCGTTGTTGATACGAAACGGGTATGTATGGAGTCGAAGCTTCCGCATTTCTCCGGCGGGCAACCATGGCTACCGTTGGCTGCAGCTGATGGCACCCCCAACAATAAAAGGAAGATGACATGATCATAAATCATAATGTTAAAAAAGTAGTTCAAGGTTCCAGTATATGCAACATTTCATTAACACATATCAATGCATATATGCATATAATATATGTATATATATTGGAAGGGTAGATCGAGGGGTCTTGGGAGCAAAGGAAATGGAGAAATATGGTCTGTAAAATGAGGTACCAGTCTGCATTGGTGATGGGTATACATCGTCATGTGAGCTCAAGGACACATTTATTCATAACTTGATGTATATTTAAAAAAAGGAAAGTTACCAATTTACCCTTGATTTAACGTTGATATTTAACAGAGTTTGCAGTTTGGATGGATTTAGCACTACATTTCTAACCTTGGTTGTTCAAGTGACAAAAATTCTTATTTTGGATGGATCTAGCTATAGTGAACAAACCTCAGGGACGAATTTAGCCATTTACTCATATATATATATATATTTTAATTATTATTACTATTATTATTGTGAAAAGTGTGTATATATATATGTATATAAATTAAGATAAAATTATAAAATAAATGTGAGTTGGACAAAAATGAATAGAAAATTTGAATTTATTAATTCAAAAATTTGGGGAAAAATACATAATGTTACAGTATCCCCTACTTTTGGAAACTTCGTCCCGAAGTTATTGAAAACACAGGGTTGAGGTTGGTTGGGTAAGTGTTAGGGCGTCCGTCGTTTAGTTTAGAGTTTGGAAAAGCTTACAGGTAATACGATAAAGTATTTTGAATGATATTGGATATGAAGAATGGTATGTATGAGTTATGAGGGTTGGATTACGTTTGTCTAAAATAGCTAGGAGGAATAATGGTCTAATAAAACACCATACCTAAGTTTCAGGAAGGCAAAAGGAATGCATGAGAGATGATAGACTATCGAAGGGTTAAATGAAGTACCAAATAACTGGGCTTCGTTATTGGTCGACCCCCAGTCTCACTTTTGATGTATCATTAGTGTTTATATAGGGTGTACCGCAGCTAACCCACCACACATCTGTTACTTCGAAAACGTACCGGGTAACTACCAAAACCCTAATAGAATTTCACACCACCTTAACGTACCTATAAATTCATGATTACGTTCCGGACCGCAATCACCAATTTACCTTACATTATGTTTTTGTGTCATTCTATAACTCTAAACACACACAATGCAAAATAACCTTGTGATTGAATCTTTGTATCAATGAGTCTAATAAATCTTTGTATCAAATTACGTGTACAATGTATCCAAAAATGAGTCCAACTATTGAGCAGGTAAAGACCTCTAAAAGTCAGTGAGTAGGAACCTCTACCGATTGTTAAGCAGGTGCGATGGCCTCTACCAGTCGTTGATCAGGCATGATGACCTCTACCAATCGTTGAGCAAGTTATTAGGTACTCTACCAACTGTTGAGTAGGTACTTCATCCTCTACCAGTTGTTAATGTTAAGTGGATAATTATTATAATTATTTTTGTAGTTTAACATATAAGTTGCCAATTGAAAATACACACGTGTAAGTAAGTTTTGTAAATTCTTTTCAAAAAAAAAAAGTAAGTTTGTAAATGTGACAAACAACAGCTATAGCATGCGACTTGTAATTGAGTTGCCCTAGACAATGTTACTGAGTCTAGATGTTGTTTTACTAGTATGGCATATATTTCATATTTAACTAGTCATGTTCACAAGTATCATGAATAATTAGACGTTCAAAGATAATACTGATAATCAAATCCTCATGTATCACTAAGAATCAAATTTGATGCAACAAACAATCAAGTTTTCAATAGTTTGGTTATTATAAGGATCAAGTTCCTGTTCAAGAAGGTAAAGGATATGAATTTAGTTTTTGTGAGGATGATGAAGAACTCATGGTATCATCAAGGTTATGAAAGATAGTGAACGTGAAGATAGTTAATAAAGGGTTTATTTTATAGGTTTTCAAGGGGGCACAAGTAGTAAGGAGATTATTTAGCAGCATGAATCGCAGGGTTTGAATCAAATATTAAAATCAAGCGTATCAGAAAACATGAATTGTGGTAAATACCAAAAATTGTAAAAGTTCGAACAAGTTGAAAATAAGTAGGTATCAATGGGGAATTGGAGATTAAATTTTGTTCATGAGGATGGAAAGATTTTATTTATTTATTTTTTTTTAAATTGGTTTTGTACATAAAACAAAAGTTATTAAATAGTACAAACTAAGTAGCTTTAGATCAGAATATTTCAATTAGTCGAAGATTTTAAACACGACATTAAGTTTTATAGATCAAGGTGACATTATATCGAAAATCCTTTGTTATGCTAATGAATAAACATTTGAATTTAGAAATTAAGTTTGAGTACATCTTTTGACAAAAATATGTATTTTCCATAGTTTATAGGTGATGAAAATTTGACTATATTAAGAAATTTTTAGTGTTGTGCTAGGGTATACTAGGTTATGAGGTTACAGTTTAAAAATATGTAACATGTTGAAAAAGGCAATAATATGATTTAGGTAGGGTGTTGAAAATAATCAAACAAGTGGCTAAGTTGGTAAGATGGAATGTGTTTGTGAAATCCATATATGATCTTGAAATGGGATTGATTTAAACGGTAAAACTTTAAGATTTAGAGCTTAGTTTTAATGAAAGTGAGTGTAATCATATATTCGTTAATTAAAACGAATAAACGAAAACGTTGACTTATCAAAGCTTCCAGATTTTAATAACATAATAATGACATGCTTTAGCCTATAAGTGAACACTCATCTCAAGAATGAATAAGTTTCACATATTTAGTTCTTAGAATAATCCCACTAACATATATTTTATGTCATCCTGATCATGTGGCCTAGTGGTAAAAGGGTCGGTTCTCTCTTTGGGGGAGCCGGGTTCGATTCTCACGGGAAGCATGTGATGGATACCCCCACCCTTGTGGTGGGGTAGGTGGTTGGGAAGTGATGGAGAGACCCTTGACCCTTGTGACACCCGGAAAACTCAGATTAGTAACGTTGACTAAACTAGTAAGTCTACCTTAGCAAGTCATGCATATTACGTCCTTAACGGGGTCAGTCGAGTCGGTATGATGATTCTGGGAATCATCGGGGGTCGTTATGATGATCCGCGGGGTCATTGGGAGTCGGTCCATAACTATGGGTACAAGGATCGGCGATTCGTGGAATCGCCGGGTTTAATGCACACATGAGTCTCGAGTCCCGGGAATTGGTGAACGGATGTAAACGTGTTAGTTATCATGCATTATATGTTTGAAATCATTATGTGACTTATCGGTATGTGAATACGTGTTTAAATATGTTAAAATAGTGTTTAACGCGCCAAAAACCCATTCCAGCACCTTATAGGCGATTAGGAGCCTGGGGGGACTCCTAATCGCGTGAACAGTAGGCGATTACAAGGGGAGTGGGGCGAGTAGGAGGCCTAATCTCATGAACAAAGGCGATTAGGGTCCCTACTTGCGAGTAGAAGGCTAATCGCATGAACAAGAGGCGATTAGGCCCCTAATCGCCTGATCTGGGCTGCTAATCGCATGAACAGCAGAGTCCGGGTCAAAACACCTATAAATAGAACCCTTAACTCCCCAAACACCTCTAGAACAACCCTAGCTGCTCCCAAACCACCCACACACCTTGAAACACCTCTGGAACTCTTTTTGCTACAAAAATCACCATCTCCAAGCTTACACACCTTCCTTTAACAAAACCCAAGGTGTGTCCTTCATCCCTAACCTTTGTAAAGTTGTTATTTTGAGTTCCCCAAAGGTCCAGACCTTGTTTTACCAAATTGTGTCTTTAAAAACCTTTCAAAAGAGTCCTAAACCAAGTCTACACCTTAATGCTTGTTATTTGTGAAGTTTACATGCATATGTTGGTCTTGTTGGTGATTATAACATGATTGTTTTCAAGATATGATTGTACTTCTGCTATGTAGAGATTATTAGGAAGGTTGTCTTAGAATTTTAGCCATTATTGAGGTGTTTTGAAGAAAATGTGTATTTTGACCCATTTGTATGTTCTTGAGGATTTAGGATGATTATGGTATGATTGTTGATGCAATGTTGTTAGGATTCATACTAGGAAGATGTTAGATCAGAGGTTTGATGATCTACATGTTTGTAGAAGTTGAAATCTGATTGTTTCCATTTAAGGAAAGATAAGGTTGGTAGGTGAAACCTAGTACTTTGCCATTTTAGGAAATAATTGCATAGAACATGCTAGATCAGTGATATGTTGGGGGTTTTTGCTTGAAATGGGTTGGTAAACGATTTAGGTTTGATATTGGGTGTTGTTGCATGTTTCGGATCTGATTTGGAGGGTTAAACGCGCGAAAACCCGTTACACAGCAGCTGCAGGCGATTAGGAATCCTAATCGCCTGAGCTGGGGGCGATTATGCAGACTTTATAGGCGATTGGGACCCTACTCGCCTGATACATCAGGCGATTAGGCCCCTAATCGCCTGTAGGCTGAAGCCTACTCGCGTGTGACTTTCCTAATCGCATGTACTGCTGTCGTGAACGCGTTTTGACATCCCGGAACACGATTTGACACCTAGGAACATGCTAGGAACCCCGGGATACACCCAATGACTTAGTAAGACGTATTCGGACCTGATTATGTGTTAAAAGGACATTATGCTAGACTAGGGGAATTATTGCGTGTACTAAGTGTTTAATTGCATATGTTGCATGATGTCTTGTATCTATTTAACACGTGGAATGTCGGGTCACCAATGGGATGTCGGGTCTTGTCTGGCACGGTCGGTTTAACAGTTAAAGGTGTTTTCAAACGTTTATGGTCACGGTCTGGACATTCGGGGACTAGTTAACCCACGGGTTATTAGTTCGGGTACTTATACACATCTTATGATAGGTCGCCGCTATTTGGGGCTATCATAGCTTAACTTCTTAACTGTTTTCAAGTAACGCAAACCAAGGTGAGTTTCACAGCCCAACTTTTACTGTTTGGCTTTCGGGGGGAGAAACATGCTTTGTACGAACGATTTAAAGGACATGTTATACTATGGGCACTTTATGTACTATACGGTCTTTATGGAAAGTCCCAGGGGGAAACCATGAATGTGCGGGAATGCACAACGAGGGAAATGTGGATAGATCTATTGTGGCCTCACAAGCCCCACCCGACGGCCGGGGGCCGGGCGGGTGCATATTGTCTCTACCTATCGGGTTACCGAGGCATCGGTAGCCCAGTCATCTGGGCTGGTCTCGTCTTTTGGTTCATGTTCAGTAATGGGTTCCCAACCGTAGTAGTGAGATCACTTAACGTCTAGCTAACGTTCTTATGACATAGTATAACGGGAATGATCTTTGTGAACTTATGATAACTCTTTTATAAAAGAAAACCTGTGAACTCACCAGCATTATATGTTGACATTTTTGGCATGTTTTCTCAGGTCGCTAAGGTAGCAGTCATCGGACTAGGCGCACGGAGTCATGCACAGCGTCTAACATTTTGAAGCATATTAAACAATGTTTTTGTAAACAATGATATGTCTTTTGGTTGTAAACAAGAATGCTCCCGCTGCTGGTTTACAGCTCAAAGCGTGATCTTTTGGTTTTAAATATAATTATGAATGCATGTTTGTTGTATGTTTATTGTGATCGTTGACTGAGATCCTGGTGTGTCACGCGCCTCGCGGTAAAACCCCGCACGTGGAATTTGAGGGTGTGACAGATTGGTATCAGAGCCAACGGTTATAGTGAACTAAGACTGCATGTAGAGTCTAGTCTATAACTGAGTCGCACACACTAGACGGTCACAATTAGTCGAGTCTTAACAAGTGGGTAACAATATGACTTGTCGGGGGTGTCGGTGTCATCATCTACTACGCTACATCATCTATTTATTCTTATCATCCTATTTCTTGACTCATCCTTACTATGATTTGATGGCGAACGATATACTATTGAACCTTCTTGACGGCAGTGTACATTGGGGTAGCTTCGGCGTACTCTTGAGATCTGTCCAGGGATTTGGACATCTCCCCTCTATGCCCTAATGGACACGCTCGTTCTTATGCATACTATTTTGTACTTATACCTATGATAATACCATGATTGGGCGCTAGTGTTTGGTGACTTGAACTTCAAACTTAAAGCGCGCCTGGAGGACCATGTGGAGCAGTTTATCATGTCGGGTGCACACGAGATTATAAACTGTGATGCATGGGATCCCTGGCGGACTTTGGGCTTGAACGGATGGACCCAAGCTGGGCTCGGTCTAGTTTCTTGAAATTCCTAATTGGGTTATATCACGGGCAAGCCTGAGTCTTTTGTTTCATGTTGTGACAGAAGATGTCGGGAGCTCGTGGAGGTCGCAGAGGCGGCCGTGGTGGCGGTCGTGCTGGCGGCCGTGGTGGCGGCGGTGGCCGCGGGAATATTAATATGACCCAGGCTGAATTGGATAACTTAATGCAGCAGCACGTGAATATTGCCCTGGCTGCATTCCAAGCCGCTCATAATGCTATGGGTGGTACGTCGGTTCTCACCTATTCTACCTTGTTCTGGGGTACTTTACCTTTTCTTGATTCTCACCCACGTGACTGTTCCAGGTGGTGCTGTCAATCCTCCTCCATCCCAGTGTTCCTATAAGAAGTTTATGGATTGTAAGCCCCACACTTTTAGTGGAGCTGAAGGGGCAGTGGGACTGCTCCGCTGGCTAGAGAAGATTGAGTCGGTTTTCTTGATGTGTAATTTCCCGGAAGGCGACCGGGTGAAGTATGCTTCTGCGACCCTTGAGGGTCAAGCCCTGACTTGGTGGAACTCCACCACCCAGACCCTGGGTATTGGGGAGGCTAACGCCATGCCCTGGGCAGAGTTTACCCAGCTGCTAAAAAGGGAATACTGCCCGAGGGACGAGGTCCAGAAGCTTGAGCAGGAGGTCTGGAATCATAAGATGGTGGGTTCTGAGATTGAAGCTTACACTGCTAGGCATAATGAGTTGGCGGTGTTGTGCCCTGATCTGCACACACCAGAATATCGAAGGATTGAGCATTATATTGGCGGGTTGGTACCAGAGATTGCGGGATTAGTAGCTGCGGGTAATCCCACTGTTTATACTGAGGTGGTTCGGTCTGCTCATAGGCTGACCAACATGAAGGTGGCTGAAGGGGTCTTGCCTCCTCGAGGCGTTACTGTAAAGGCTCCGGAGACTAACAAACGGAAGTGGGAAGCCATGGGGAAAGGCTCGAGTTCGGCTCAGCCTCAGCAGGTGAGGAAGTCTGATGTTGGGGGATCATCGACTGAGCAGAAACCGGGGGGTTATACTGGGAAGCTGCCAAAGTGTGACCGGTGTGGATTTCACCACAACGGTCGTTGTGAGGACCGGAACCGCTGCCACAGGTGCCATAAGAATGGGCACCTGGCAAAGGATTGCAGGGCTAATCTTCAGGGTAACCGGAACCCGCCTGCTACACCTACTCCGGCTCCTCCTGTTGCTGCTCCTCAGGGAAATCAGGGTAAACAGGGGTGCTACAATTGTGGTGAGCTTGGTCACTACAAGCGTGAATGCCCCAAGTTGAAACAGGGTGAAGCTGGGAAGAATGGGCCGGGTAATGGAAACAATGGGGGCGGGGGCAGGAATGCTCGCGCCTTCGTGATCGGTTCGAGTGGTGCTCGATAGGATCCCGACACTGTTACTGGTACGTTTCTCCTCGATAATCGCTATGCTACGGTTTTATTTGATTCCGGTGCCGATAAGAGTTTTATATCTCTTGAGTTTAGTCGATTGCTTGATAGAGTGCCTACACCCTTAGAGGCTAGGTACTTGATAGAATTGGCTGATGGTAAGAAAGTTGAGGCGACGCACGTCCTTAGGGAGTGTCACCTTGAGTTGTCGGGTTATTCCTTCCCTATTGATCTTATGCCGATGTCCTTGGGTAGTTTCGATGTTGTCGTGGGTATGGATTGGTTGTCGCTGTATCATGCTGAGATCGTCTGTTTTGATAAAGTCATTCGACTTCCTCTCCCTGATGGAGAAATTCTGTTGGTGCACGGTGAGAAGAGCGGGGTCCCATTGAGTATCATTTCGTGTATGAAAGCCTATAAGTACCTTCGGAAGGGGTATTCTGCCATTCTGGCACTTCTTTCGGTTTCGTCTGAAGAAGAGAAGAAGATTGAAGATATCCCTGTTGTCCGTGACTTTCCCGATGTATTTCCCGAAGACTTACCTGGTCTTCCGCCTTATCGCCAGGTCGAATTTGGTATTGAACTTGCTCCGGGTGCGGCCCCTATTGCCCGTGCCCCTTATCGTCTTGCACCTCCCGAGATGCAGGAGTTATCGAACCAGTTGCAGGAGCTGTTAGAGAAGGGTTTCATTCGACCTAGTTCGTCCCCGTAGGGAGCCCCTATTTTGTTTGTCAAGAAGAAGGACGGAAGCCTACGGATGTGTATCGACTACCGGGAGTTGAATAAGGTTACCATCAAGAATCGCTATCCTCTTCCTCGCATCGATGACTTATTTGACCAGCTTCAGGGTTCTAGTTTCTATTCGAAGATTGATTTGAGGTCGGGGTACCATCAGTTGAGGGTTCAAGAAGCTGACATTCCGAAGACCGCCTTTCGAACCCGCTATGGCCATTTCGAATTCTTGGTCATGCCTTTTGGTCTCACCAATGCACCTGCCATCTTTATGGATCTGATGAACCGTGTCTGTAAGCCTTATCTTGATAAGTTTGTGATTGTCTTCATTGATGATATTCTAGTTTACTCCAAGAACGAGGTGGACCACCAGGAACACTTGCGTCTTGTCTTGGAACTCCTGAGGCGGGAACAGTTGTACGCCAAGTTTTCTAAGTGTAGCTTCTGGTTGCGTGAAGTCCAATTCCTTGGTCATGTCGTTAATGAGAAAGGAATTCATGTTGACCCAGCTAAGATTGAAGCCATTAAAGACTGGGAAGCACCAAAGACGCCATCTGAGGTGCGGCAATTCCTAGGCCTTGCAGGTTATTACCGTCGTTTTATCGAGGGATTTTCGAAGATCGCTCAACCCCTCACCTCGCTTACCCAGAAGGACAGGAAGTTCGACTGGGGTGATTCGCAGGAGTCGGCCTTTCAGTTGTTAAAGGCTAAACTCTGTTCTGCTCCTATCTTGTCCTTGCCTGAGGGTACGGACGATTTTGTGGTTTATTGTGACGCTTCTATCCGGGGTCTTGGTTGTGTACTGATGCAGCGTGAGAAGGTCATTGCCTATGCTTCTCGCCAGCTCAAAGTTCATGAGAAGAACTACCCCACCCATGATCTGGAATTGGGTGTGGTGGTCTTTGCTTTAAAGATATGGAGGCATTACTTGTACGGTACCAAGTGCACTATTTACACCGATCACAAGAGCCTCCAGCATATCTTTGATCAGAAGGTGTTGAATATAAGGCAGTGTCGCTGGGTCGAACTTCTTAATGATTACGAGTGCGCTATCAAATACCATCCTGGCAAGGCGAATGTGGTCGCAGACGCCTTGAGCAGGAAGGAAACGGCTAAACCTCGTCGTGTTCGAGCTCTTCAGCTCACTATCCATTCCGGCTTACCTGATCGAATCCGTTCAGCGCAGCAAGAAGCTTTGAAGGAGGAAAACCTTAAAGCTGAAACCATGCATGGTGCTGATAGCCACCTTGAACTCAGGTCCGATGGGTTACACTATTTCGCTGAACGTATTTGGGTTCCTTTATTTGGGGGCTTGCGGGAGCTCGTTCTTGATGAAGCTCACAAGTCCCGGTACTCTATTCACCCTGGCTCCGATAAGATGTATCAAGACCTAAAGATACTTTATTGGTGGCCGAACATGAAGGCGGACGTGGCTTCGTACGTGAGCAAGTGCTTGACCTGTGCCAAGGTCAAGGTCGAGTATCAAAAGCCATCCGGCCTTCTGCAACAGCCTGAAATCCCCGAGTGGAAGTGGGAGCGGATTACAATGGAATTTGTGACCAAACTCCCGAAATCGCCGAGCGGTTGTGACATGATCTGGGTGATTGTTGATAGGTTGACAAAGTCTGCGCACTTCCTCGCTATCAAAGAAACTGATGGCCTCGAGCGTCTGGCACGGTTATATCTTAAGGAAGTAGTCTCTCGGCACGGGGTGCCTGTCTCTATTATTTCTGATCGTGATCCTCGGTTCGCCTCTAACTTCTGGAAATCCTTACATAAGGCACTGGGTACTCAGTTAGACATGAGCACAGCGTATCATCCGCAAACTGACGGTCAAAGTGAGCGGACAATCCAAACGCTAGAAGACATGCTTCGGGCATGTGTGATCGACTTTTGCAAGGGGTGGGAGAGTCATTTACCGTTGGTGGAATTCTCCTACAACAACAGTTACCATTCTAGCATCAAGGCAGCTCCGTTCGAGGCTCTTTACGGGCGGAAATGCCGGTCTCCTCTTTGTTGGGCCGAGGTGGGTGAGAGTCAACTCACCGGCCCGGAACTTGTGTACGAGACTTCCGAGAAGATCGTACAAATCCGTAACCGCATGGCAGCAGCTCGGGACCGTCAAAAGAGCTATGCCGATCGTCGTCGCAAGCCTTTGGAGTTTGAGGTTGGCGACTGGGTTTTGTTGAAGATATCTCCGTGGAAGGGCGTTATACGTTTTGGGAAGCGGGGCAAATTGAATCCTCGGTATGTGGGACCGTTCATAATGTCTTCCATGTTTCTAATCTGAAGAAGTGTTTGGCGGATGAATCTTTGGTTGTTCCTCTCGAAGAGATCAAGGTGGATGATCGTCTACGTATCGTGGAGGAACCGGTTGAAATTCTTGACTATAAAATCCGTAGCCTTCGCCGGAGTAAAATCCGCATAGTCAAAGTCCGTTGGAACTCAGACCGTGGACCGGAGTTCACGTGGGAACGGGAAGATCAAATGAAGGCTAAGTATCCCCATTTATTTCCTAAGCGCGCGTTCGAATCAAGACATGTCTCTGCTGAAGCTGAATGAATCTCGGGTCGAGATTCCTTTCAACAGGGGGATGATGTGGCAACTGGAAAAATTTTTCTTCTCTTTCGTCTCTTCCTTTTTGGCCTTGGGCAATTTTTGGGACGAAAATTCTTTCAACAGGGGGATGATGTGACACCCGGCAAACTCAGGTTAGTAACGTTGACTAAACTAGTAAGTCTACCTTAGCGAGTCATGCATATTACGTCCTTAACGGGGTCAGTCGAGTCGGTATGATGATTCTGGGAATCATCGGGGGTCGTTATGATGATCCGCGGGGTCATCGGGAGTCGGTCCATAACTATGGGTACAAGGATCGGCGATTCGTGGAATCGCCGGGTTTAATGCACACATGAGTCTCGAGTCCCGGGAATTGGTGAACGGATGTAAACGTGTTAGTTATCATGCATTATATGTTTGAAATCATTATGTGACTTATCGGTATGTGAATACGTGTTTAAATATGTTAAAATAGTGTTTAACGCGCCAAAAATAGAACCCTTAACTCCCCAAACACCTCTAGAACAACCCTAGCTGCTCCCAAACCACCCACACACCTTGAAACACCTCTGGAACTCTTTTTGCTACAAAAATCACCATCTCCAAGCTTACACACCTTCCTTTAACAAAACCCAAGGTGTGTCCTTCATCCCTAACCTTTGTAAAGTTGTTATTTTGAGTTCCCCAAAGGTCCAGACCTTGTTTTACCAAATTGTGTCTTTAAAAACCTTTCAAAAGAGTCCTAAACCAAGTCTACACCTTAATGCTTGTTATTTGTGAAGTTTACATGCATATGTTGGTCTTCTTGGTGATTATAACATGATTGTTTTCAAGATATGATTGTACTTCTGCTATGTAGAGATTATTAGGAAGGTTGTCTTAGAATTTTAGCCATTATTGAGGTGTTTTGAAGAAAATGTGTATTTTGACCCATTTGTATGTTCTTGAGGATTTAGGATGATTATGGTATGATTGTTGATGCAATGTTGTTAGGATTCATACTAGGAAGATGTTAGATCAGAGGTTTGATGATCTACATGTTTGTAGAAGTTGAAATCTGATTGTTTCCATTTAAGGAAAGATAAGGTTGGTAGGTGAAGCCTAGTACTTTGCCATTTTAGGAAATAATTGCATAGAACATGCTAGATCAGTGATATGTTGGGGGTTTTAGCTTGAAATGGGTTGGTAAATGATTTAGGTTTGATATTGGGTGTTGTTGCATGTTTCGGATCTGATTTGGAGGGTTAAACGCGCGAAAACCCGTTACACAGCAGCTGCAGGCGATTAGGAATCCTAATCACCTGAGCTGGAGGCGATTATGCAGACTTTATAGGCGATTGGGACCCTACTCGCCTGATACATCAGGCGATTAGGCTCCTAATCGCCTGTAGGCTGAAGCCTACTCGCGTGTGACTTTCCTAATCGCATGTACTGCTGTCGTGAACGCGTTTTGACATCCCGGAACACGATTTGACACCTAGGAACATGCTAGGAACCCCGGGATACACCCAATGACTTAGTAAGACGTATTCGGACCTGATTATGTGTTAAAAGGACATTATGCTAGACTAGGGGAATTATTGCGTGTACTAAGTGTTTAATTGCATATGTTGCATGATGTCTTGTATCTATTTAACACGTGGAATGTCGGGTCACCAATGGGATGTCGGGTCTTGTCTGGCACGGTCGGTTTAACAGTTAAAGGTGTTTTCAAACGTTTATGGTCACGGTCTGGATATTCGGGGACTAGTTAACCCACGGGTTATTAGTCCGGGTACTTATACACATCTTATGATAGGTCGCCGCTATTTGGGGCTATCATAGCTTAACTTCTTAACTGTTTTCAAGTAACGCAAACCAAGGTGAGTTTCACAGCCCCACTTTTACTGTTTGGCTTTCGGGGGGAGAAACATGCTTTGTACGAACGATTTAAAGGACATGTTATACTATGGGCACTTTATGTACTATACGGTCTTTATGGAAAGTCCCAGGGGGAAACCATGAATTTGCGGGAATGCACAACGAGGGAAATGTGGATAGATCTATTGTGGCCTCACAAGCCCCACCCGACGGCCGGGGGCCGGGCGGGTGCATATTGTCTCTACCTATCGGGTTACCGAGGCATCGGTAGCCCAGTCATCTGGGCTGGTCTCATCTTTTGGTTCATGTTCAGTAATGGGTTCCCAACCGTAGTAGTGAGATCACTTAACGTCTAGCTAACGTTCTTATGACATAGTATAACGGGAATGATCTTTGTGAACTTGTGATAACTCTTTTATAAAAGAAAACCTGTGAACTCACCAGCATTATATGTTGACATTTTTGGCATGTTTTCTCAGGTCGCTAAGGTAGCAGTCATCGGACTAGGCGCACGGAGTCATGCACAGCGTCTAACATTTTGAAGCATATTAAACAATGATATATATGCTGGGTTGTTACACTGTAACAGTGCAATGGAGTTGTGGGATGCACTGAAAGAACAATTTGGTGGGACTGAGGAGGTTATTGAAAACAATCGTGAAATACTTAACCAACAATATGAAACATTCAGTCATGTCAAAGGAGAGTCATTAACTCAATAGTTTGAGAGGTTTAATTGTTTAATTAGTGAACTAAAATTTGTTGGTCTTACTTACCCTCATTCAACCCTGAACCATAGGTTTTTAAGATCACTACCAGACAAATGGGACACTATTGCTATTGTGATGAGAAACTCAATTGGATTCAAAGACCTATCACTGACCCAGCTTCATGGTAAGCTCTTGACCAATGAGAGAGAGCTTAACCAGAAAAAGAAGCTCCAGGATTCTGGAAAAGTGTCCGATGATTATGTATTTGGGAATACAACACTTTTGGGTCATGATGAGGTGCCTGGAAATACTAAGGATCAGAGTTATGATCATTTCATTGACATAACTTCGGGTTTTAACTCAGGTTTTAACTCTGATTCTTATTCACCAAACTATGCCTTCACAGCAAGTGGTGGTGATATCCAGGCATCTGACAATATATCCTTTGAGTATGATGACCTGAAATACTTTGACCCTGATGATTTGGAAATAATGGAAGTAGGCTTTTTGTCTTGCAATAGAAACTCAGCATTCAACCAGAACTCTTGGAGAGTATCGATATAGATGGGGGCGTCAGCGGTTAAGATGGGTAGGTATTTGGAGTTTAGAAGAATGTCGATGGTGGAATGGAATGAGACGTTGTCATCTGTTTTAACCAGATATGGGAGACAATTGTGGGTGGCTTTGGCTTGAAGATCCATTTTAATGGATTTCGAGAGTGATGATGAATGAAATCAGATTGAGGGTTTGAGAATAGAGAAGGCGGTTTTAGTATTTTGAATACAATGAGACAGTGTAACATCTGTTGTGGTAAAGCAGAGGTTTGGCCACATCAGCGGTTTCTCTTGAGCCTATAAAAACCCTGTTTTACCACAACAGATGTTACACTCTCTCATTGTATTCAAAATACTAAAACCGCCTTCTCCATTCTCAAACCCTCAATCTGATTTCATTCATCATCACTCTCGGAATCCATTAAAATGGATCTTCAAGCCAAAGCCCCCCACAATTGTCTCCCATATCTGGTTAAAACAGATGACAACGTCTCATTCCATTCCACCATCGACATTCTTCTAAACTCCAAATACCTACCCATCTTAACCGCTGACGCCCCCATCTATATCGATACTCTCCAAGAGTTCTGGTTGAATGCTGAGTTTCTATTGCAAGACAAAAAGCCTACTTCCATTATTTCCAAAATTGGAGAAACAAGTATCGTCATTACCCCTGAAATCATATCCACAACCTTCTCACTGAATGACCTGGCAGGTAAGGACTCCTTCACAAAAACAGAGCTTCACACTGAGTTCCAAGAAAGAGGGTATGATGGTCAGATGACTGGATCAACTCTTTTCAAAAAGTTTTTTCCACCAGTCATGAAACTTTTCTTCCATACCCTTCTTCTGTGTGTCTCCGCTAAGTCCACATCCTTCAATGAAATCCCATTAAGGATGCAGTATCTGGGTTATGCCATGTTGTCAAACTCTGACTTCAATCTTTCCCAGGGATTGTTCATGGACTTAGTGTCAAATGTGAAAGCAATTAAGTCTGGGTCTAACAATGCTTTTCTAATTTACCCAAGAATTCTTAGTGTAATCCTACAAAAGGTCTTACCAGAAAAGGTTTTCAAAAAGGGTGAGGCAATGCAAATGAAAAGCTTAACTGATGAAACTTTCACTGGAATGCTGGGTGGAAGCACCCAAGAAAAGGTGTCAAAAGTGTCTAAAGTTTCTAAAACACAAACAAAGAGGACAAAGACAACAACTGTTGTCAAAACCTCTGTTGTTGAGCCCACTGCTCCTGGTGATCATGGCACTACATCCAGTGCTGTGAAACCCACACCAGCCACTTCCAAAAAGAAACATCCATCCACAAAAACCACCACTCAACCACAAATGAGACTTCTGGATGATGAGGTACCAGAAGAAAACTCTGTTGCACCACCAAAGCAACCTGAAACCACTGCTGTTACTTCCTCACAACAGTTGGACATACCTCCACCTGACCAAACTCCTCATGAATCCTCCCAAAAGGATCATGTTGTAAGCCAAGGGGAAACACATCATGATACATTTGAGTCACTTGGCCAAATGTTCACAAGCCCCTCTCCCAGGGCTAATTCTTTTGTTACTCCTCCACCCTCACCATCACATCATGTTCCACAAACCATGCAACCTCTGTTTGAGGCAATTGAGAAATCTCAGGAAGATCCCAGTTCCTCTCTTCCACCTATCACTGAGAGCATACCCCCACAAGTGACTGGTCCTGAGAACATTCAATCTGCCATCCAATAAACAGTAGAGGAGGTTACACCACCTGAGTTCAATGCAACTCTAGGTGAGTTTTCAAGTGGAGCAGCCACTACTGATGTAGAGACCATTGTCTCACACCAGGACAGTGATTACATTGCTAAGACTCCCTTAAAGGCAACAACTGATGAAGCCACTATAGTGTCTCCAAAAACAGTTGGAAGTCCCCAGTACCAAGAAAAAGGGGCATCTGATTCACCTATTAGGACTGAATCAGGTAGAACTACCACTGGTAGGGACTCAGATGATCCTATTAACTTAGGAGATGGGTCAAAATACCAAGAATTGACGGACAGAGTTCATGCAATTGAAACCTCTGTAGCAGACATCAAATCTGATGTCAAGCTTATACTGGGTTCCATAGCAGACCTTTCCAAAAGTCAACCATCAACAGCTGATATAGCTAGTGAGCTATGGAAATCCGTTTCCCCCATCATCATAGCCCACAGAAAACTAGCTGATCAGACACATGAAACATATATGGCTGAGATCAGAAACATGGTGGATGCAAGGTACAAAGATACACATGCAGACATTAAAGCCATCAAAGATCACCTGCTGAAGACCACTGGCTCTGCCCCTACCACCATTCTCAGGGATGAAGATGATGATGTCTTCACGGCTGATGATGCCAAAAAGGTGGAGAGTGGCAGAGATAGGCTACCAAAGTTAGATCCCTTTGGCTGTCCTCCTTCTAAAAAGGGCAATGCTAAGTCTGCCAACAAACCAGAGGCTAGTCAAACAGCACCACAACAACAACAACAAGCAACACAAACAGCACCACAACAACAACAACAACAAGCAACACCAATAGCACCACAACAAACCACTGACAAAAGCAAAGCAGTAGACAACTTTGCAAACATAGAAGCTGAAAAGGCTGCTCAGGCCAAACAAAAAAGGGCTGACACCTTGGAAGCTAAAGCAGAGTTGCTGGTGAACCTCAAGAGAGAACAACAGTAGGAGATTGAAGATGTGGGATCCTCAAAAAGGATGAAAAGGCCTGATAGACATGTCAGAAAACCACCATCCAAGCTAAACACCTCTGTTGACAAAACCACTGCTGCTGAAACCACGACCACCCAAAACACTGAAACCACACAAAACACTGCTTCCCAAACCACTGTACCTAAACCTACAAGCACATCTGAACATACAACCACCAAACCTACACCCAAACCTACATCACCAACCAAATCCCAAACATCTACTGGACCTACTAAAAGGCCAACAGATGTTAATCCAACCACTGCTACCAAATCACCATCTCCCAAAATCTTGTACACAAGGAAGAGAAAATCAACCTTTGTTGTACATGATGAAAACATACACACATCACCAAACACCACATCAACTGCACAATCCACTTCTATCACAGCTATTCCAATTTCATCATTCTCACCACACACATCCAAATTCAGTTCCCATAGACCACCACCAACCATTACACCATTGGTTGTTCAGTATCCCCTTGAACTTTATCTACTCAAGGGGGAATTACAATCCTTCTACAATACTGAACAACCATCTGACAGATCCTTCCCATCTCTCCCAAATTTCCCTGTTCCTCTAAACATTGATACATATCTTAAATACAAGGGTGAACAGGTAGATGCCATCATTAAGGAGAAATGCAAAGGGAAGGATGACAGGACTGCTCAGGGCATCCATTCAGCAGAGCTTAGCAAACTCAGAAGGATTGAGGATTTTGCTAAGACCCTGAGCAACTCCATGTCCTCCATGCCTCTCAGTGGTGACTTGTAAAAGGAGGTTAGGGATTCTACTCAGGTCAGATGGAAGAGTTCAGAAGATCAGCATGGAGGATGCATACAGCCTATGCGCAGATGATCTTCAAACATTGCTAAATCTAGAACTTGAAAGAGATGAAGAAGACTTATTTGCTCTGAACTTTGAACTACAATTCAAAGGTCAAATCAGAGAAAGTCTGATAAGGAATAAATATCAATAAATAAAGCTGAGTTTTGGCATCATCTGTTCTAGGGGGAGATTGTTGGGTCTGCTGACCTGGAGAAGAACAGATGATTGGAAAGCCAAAATATGCTAACAGTTGATCCTCTCAATAAACAGTCCTTACAACATACTTCTCCCAAAAGACTGCTGACTCTAACAACTGTTCTATCCAAACAACTGCTATGACAACTGCTGATACAAAGGACTGCTGAATAAACACTGATGAAGAACAACTGCTGACCAAAGGTCTGATGAAGAACAACTGCTGATCCAAGTACTGAAGACTAAAGCACTGCTGGAGCCAACAGCACTTAGGCTCCAGCAGAGGATACAAGACCATCAGAGTTTTCCTACAACAGTAGTTTATCTTCAGTGTTTTCAATGTAACAGTAGTTTGTAATAGGCATATGTTTTATGTTTGTTATTATGTTAGAGGTCACTGTCTTAGGTGACGTCAGCCTAGGTCATCAGTGGTTTAGGTTTGTCTATAAATAGAACAGTGCTTGTACTGTTCTATTGCATCACACACACAAACATTCTCCCAGACAAACAATCACTGTGTGATCAGGCTGAGGGGTAGTACTTGCATGATTGTAATCTTTTAGATAAATGAAATCATTCGATCAGAAAACAATTACTCTCGTGTTTTGATTAATAGTTTATTATTCTGCTACACTTTCCATTCTATATTCATTTCACTCTTATCATTTTAGTTAAATATAATCAAAACAATCAAACTCAGATCCTAACACCAGATTATAGACATTTGATAGTTATTGTATAGTTTAATAGTTGAAGGACCTAGTATGTAATTAACACAATTTTTTGTAACACAAACCCCAGGCTGCGCACTAAATGACACGGGCCCTGCGCACTTATGTTAAGTGCGCAGGCCAAGGTGCTTTCCTATATAAACTATGTGTGTGCACAGCTTTAGGGTTAGGGTTTTGGGATAATCTTTGTAGCACACGTGAGTAGGTGCGTATTAGTCAATGTATTCCAAGGTTATTCATCATCAAATCAGTAATGGAATCATCATGTTATTCATTGTGTGTGTCGGTTTTATTCATGTTCATCTAGTATCTTTGTCTTTCTGGATTAATCACTTAAAACACCTAACAAATAGGTGTTTATAAGTGATAACAATCTATTGCATATCACAAGATCTAGCATTCGGGACTTACAATTTGGTATCAGAGCCTTTGTGCTCTAGATTGAATCTACTTTAAGATTCCAAAACCCTCATCTTGTTAGTTTTTATTATCAAGATTATTTTCTTTATAAACTTTCAAATTTAGTTGTTTTTTTTTATTTTAGCTTCAAATTTCGTGAAAATTGTGTTTCTA
Source organism: Ambrosia trifida (assembly GCA_028751855.1). Lineage (NCBI taxonomy): Eukaryota > Viridiplantae > Streptophyta > Magnoliopsida > Asterales > Asteraceae > Ambrosia > Ambrosia trifida. The sequence continues at coordinate 49,013,354 of CM054131.1, read as the reverse complement.
AAAGTTTATAGTATGTCATTTTAGGTAGAAAATGTTTTGGAAAGGATTCAGCTGAGTTTTGTGTTTTTCACAGCCTGTTTTGCGCACTTATTTCATACATTCTGTGCACTTATCTCATAAGTTGAGTACTTGTTTCTTGGTTTGAGTACTTGGCTCATATATTGCATACTTGTGATTGTGAGTACTTAAATTTCTGGTTTTAGTACGCAATCAAGCTTATGCGTACTTGTTGCATTCCGGTGTCTTGAGCACTTATCTAGGGTTTCTGCGCACTTAAACAGAAATCTTGGATTTGTGCGCACTTATTGAAAGGTGTAGTCTTGAGTACTTGGCTAGGGTTTCTGCAAACTTAAATCTTAAACGAGAGTTTAAGTGTCTGCGCACTTAATTTAGTGCGCAGACTGATCAATAAATACTGAGCACTTATCATGCCCAAGTGTTAACTGGTCTGCGCACTTATCAAGAAACACAGCCACACGTATACTTTCGAGCTGCGCACTTAACAAAGACTACAACTTGACAAGGCTGTTTACATTCTTACAGGTTGCTGCATACTTAATTGGACTGCTGTGAACTTATATGCGCACTTATCTGCGCAGTTAGCTGTGTACATACGGACTTGGACATTTTCTGGACTGTTAACTAAAATCTGATTAACTAAACCCTTACAATTCACCTAAATTATGGCCGGTAACGATAACCACTCAACAGTAAATCCTATCACTCAACAAGAACTTGAAACCGGAACCACAACTAGAGTTCCTAAGTTAAAAGGCGTTGAAGACTATGGAACTTGGAAGAACAGAATGAGGTCATTTTTCTATGTTACGGACTTCACCCAATGGAATTCTATCCAGTTGGGCCCTCACATTCCAATGAGAACCACTGCCACAGGAGAAGAGTTTAACCCTGATCCAACCACTTACACTGATGTCGATAAACAATTACTCCAGAGAGATCATAAGGCTTATGGTGCTCTTACCATGGCCTTATCAAACGATGTTTATAACATGTTTGAGGAGTATGGCACTGCGCATGATCTATGGTTTGCGTTAAATGAATACTATGAAGGGAATGAAGAGATGCGCCAGTACAAGCAAGACATGGTGCAGAAAGAATATGACATGTTCGGCAGTATTCGTGGGGAAAGCTTGAGCTCACACATCGAGAGGTTCATGAGCATGTTGACCAAGATGAAGAAGGCGGGAATTCCTGTGAATAACAGAAATTCAATCAAGAAGCTGTTAGACTCCCTGCCAAAAGAATGGAGCATCCAGTGTATGTTGATCAGGAAAGAATATCTAGACGCCCAGTCTACCTTGGCTGACCTTATCAACACCCTGAAGTCGTTTGAGATGGACATCACGAAGAGAGAGATGAACCAGACCAATCCGAAGGCAGTACCCATCACTGCAATGAAAAATTTGGCATTAATGACTCCAGTGGGTAACATGGGTTCAAGCTCATCTCATGTGTATGCTGATGGAATGGGTGGTGGTAGCTCCAGTTCTGGAAAGACCGTTCCATACTCCGACCCAGTGGCAAGTACTCTCAACCCTCAACAAACAAAGTTTGCTAATGAACATGTTGAACTCTTAAACGCCTTCATGACCAGCTTTGAAGCATTGAAGACAGGTGACCTGAAGAATGATATGATGAGTCCGGAAGATATGTATCAAGTGGATCCAGATGATATGGAGGAGATGGATCTAAAATGGCAAATGGCCATGATTACTCTAAGGGTGAAGAGGTTTCAGGACAGAACAGGTCGAAGGGTTGGACTTGGAAAGGCTGGCTTTGATAAGTCAAAAATCAGCTGCTACAATTGCAAAACTCTCGGACACTTCAAGTATGAATGTCCAACTTTGAATCAAGCTGAAGTTAAACCGGCAAAGAGAATGGTGGCAATCACGGATGGAGGCGAATCCAATCAGCAGAAGGCACTGGTGGTTCAAGATTTTGACTGGGGAGAGGAAGTTGCGGTGGCTGAGGCTAAAGTGAACAAGGCACTGATGGCAAAGATTTGCACTAAATCAACACTTGGTGTGAGCTCTTTGGAAGGGTAATCAGCGGAGATGCCAAAAGGAGAAAGGATGGAGAATGCCGGTCTAAAAGGTGTGATGAGTGAGGACAAGGGAAAGGAGGCTGCTGCCGAGGAAGCTCTAGTTGCTGAGAAGACTTCCACAAGCAAAGCTGATCAACAACCGCAGAGCGCGCAGAAGAAAGTCGAGGAGAGAGATCTGGTAAGTATTCCGCTTGAAATAAAATCAAAGCTGTGCTCACCAAGGTGTGTTACAGCTGTTGCTTACTGTTTGTCCCACAATAGGAGAATTTTAAGAGAAATGGATGACATCAAAAAAATCAACACTGAAATGAAAGAAAATGAGTTAGCATCTCAGCGAAAGTTAAATGCAACAATAGCTGAAATGCACACTCTAAAGGAATTTGTTCTCAGAAAAGATTTTTTAATAAATGACTTAACTGAAAAACTAGAAATATCTAGAAATGAAACAAATCATCTCCAAATTGTTGTGGACAAATGGAATGTAAGCAAGCATGCTCATACAGATATCCTTGATTGTTTAAGGAAATCATTCGTCAAAGATGGAATTGGGTATAAGGATAAAAAGGGAATTGTAAAATCTCTATTTTTACCTTTGAGCAAAAGTGAATATATACCCATTCCAAAACCACATCCAAAAAATGATCTTTTTGAAAAAGAATGTGTCAAATCTGAGTCAAACTCTAATATAAGTAAAAGCAGTGCAGATATGACCCAACAGATCAGGTGGACGATGATGAAAGTTGTGGTGGACAAACAATGGGGTTAGGTCACCCAGGTGCCAATTACTCTACAGTGAATTGGTTCATCTGGAGTCATGACAAGTCTAAAACTTCTTTGAATTCGGATGAATGTAATAACTTAACTAAACTGGATGATTGTAATAGTTTATCTAGGATGGATAACTGTAATAGTTTATCTAGGCCGGATGACTGTACTACATTAACATCTAAACTTAATTTAAAGGGTGTTGTGGACCCTGATGATAGGAAGAGTCCTATCAAACGCTCAGATATTTGTGTTGATAATGTTATGCCAGTTTGTGTTGATCTTAATGATGCATTCTCTGATAATGAAAATGTATATGGACCATCTCCGTTTGTACCAGAATTAAAAAGAAATAGGTTTGGCAAATTTCTTACTGAAGAAATTCCAGAGTTTACTCCATCATCAACAGATAGTCATGTTCTGAAGAATCACAAAGTGAAATAGATAACACAATTCCCGAAGAATCACAAAGTGATACAGAAAGTGACATTAGCGAGCCAGACTGCAACACAAATGATAAATCAAGCAACAACAACATTGATGAACCATGTTCTAGTGAAAGCTCATGCTCAAGCAAGATCAAGAGAAGAGCATCATAACCATAATCATCCAGACCCTCTCCAAAGATCAAGCCAAAGCACTCAAAATGTTTTAGATGTGGAAATGAGGGTCATGTGGTTAAAACATGTCACTTAAAATTCAGTGATGTCAAAGCATTAAACTGTCTTTCTGATCAGATTAAAAACCTTCAAGAAACAGTAAAAATCTTTGATAAAACTACAAAGAGTTTGAAAAGACAAGAGTCAGTTTTGGGTGAAAATCACGATAGATCAAAACTAAACCAAACTTGGATTCCCAAAGTCAACTAAGTAAAGGTTCGAGTCGTCATTGTACATAGAGTCTCTTGTATTTATATATGTATTTCTTGTGTTTTTCTTTTGCATTTCAGAATAAGTTACAGAAATGGCTGATAGCCCTGATGAGATATCTATGGCATGTTGATAGCGGGGCTTCTAGACACATGACTGGTCTAAAAAAACTTCTCAAGTACTACAGATTTATTGATGGAGAGTTCGTTGCCTTCGCAGGAAATGAAAAGGGCGGAAAGATTGTAGGAATAGGAGATGTGGTCTCTGACGCACTGACGTTAGAAGATGTGAACTATGTTCCAGAATTGTGCTACAACCTGTTGAGCGTGTCACAAGTCTGCGACAAAGGAATATCTGTGTTATTTAATGACATGGAGTGCATCTTTCTGAAACCTGGATTCATTCCGCCCACCAATATGATCATGCTAAAAGCTCCTAGACAAAATAACACATATGTGATAAATATGAGAGATGCTAAATCAGAATGTCAAATGACATGCTTACTTTCTAAAGCATCCGAGTCAGAGTCACTGTTATGGCACAGGCGATTAGGACATGTTAACTTCAAAAACATTAACAAGCTTTCAAAACTAAATCTTGTCAGAGGTCTTCCTTCAAAGGAATTCCCTTTTTTCTGAAAAATGTTTAGCATGTGCCAAAGGAAAACAACACAAGAAATCGCACAAGTCCAAGACAGTGAACTCTATAGACTCACCTCTTCATTTACTGCATATGGATCTTTTCGGTCCTATTAGTGTTAAAAGTCAAGCTAAAAAGTCTTATTGTTTGGTGATAACAGATGATTTTTCTCGCTTTACATGGGTGTACTTCTTAGAATACAAAAGTGAAGCTGCCGAGATATTGATGCTGTTTGTTCCTCTCATTGAGAACATAATAAAGACAAAAGTTAGATCAATCAGAAGCGATCACGGAACTGAATTCAAAAATCAAAGCTTCGTGACTTTCTGCAACAACAAAGGGATTCATCTTCAGTACAGTGCTACGAGAACTCCTCAATAGAATGGCGTTGCTGAAAGGAAGAATCGTACACTTATTGAAGCGGCCAGAACCATGCTAATCGACTCCAAATTGCCGATCATCTTCTGGGCTGAAGCTGTGAATACCGCCTGTTATGTTCTTAACAGAGTCTTAATTGTAAAGACGTGCGGAAAAACAGGTTATGAACTCCTTTTTAAAAGAAAACCTCTGATTGACTACTTCAGGCCGTTTGGATGCTCATGTACGCTGCTTAACAACTACGAGAACATAAGGAAGTTTGATGCAGTTGGAGATGAGTGCTTCTTTGTTGGATACTCTTCAAGTCAGAAGGCTTATAGAGTGTACAACAAACGAACCAAAATGGTTCTCGAATCTTTCTATGTTGATTGGCAGGAATCCAACTCTACTAACACAGGAGCCGGTCCTGACTGGTTCTTTGACGTGGACGTTGTTTTCAACAATTGCAGTATCATTGAAGAACAATCAACTGACAATCAAGCAGCCGATCCTTCTCCTCTTGAAGATACTCTTTACTCTTCCGAAGACGATGCTGCACCTTTCACCACCCGATTTTCTCCACTCGTAGTTGATCCAATTGTTCCTCTTCAGTCCACAAATTGTGATGCAACTGTTGAAACTACTCCTTCTCCTGAAAGTACTCCAGCTTCATGAGAAACATCTTCAGCACAACAGTCTGCAAATGATCCATCCAGTTCATCAATTCTTGTAGATCACCTTTCTAATCTGCCTTCCCAAATTCAAGAAGAACCAAACATGGGATTTAAGTTTTCTAAGAATCATCCTGTGGAGAACATCATTGGACCAATCTCTGAGGGTGTTCTTACTAGGAATCAGGCAGATAAGCTTAATATTGCACTTTCAGCCTTCTTATCTCAGACGGTACCTTTCAGCATTGAAGATGCTATCAGAGATGCAAGTTGGGTTGAAGCCATGCAGGATGAGCTGTATCAGTTTAGAAAGCTCAAAGTTTGGGAACTTGTGGATCTACCTGAAGGGAAGTATCCAATCGGAACAAGATGGGTGTTTCACAACAAAATGGATGAAAGAGGTGTGGTGATCAAGAACAAGGCTCGTTTAGTAGTTCAGGGCTTTCGTCAGCAGGAAGGTATTGATTATGAGGAAGTGTTCGCTCCAGTTGCTCGACTTGAAGCCATCCGTATCTTCTTGGCATACGCCTCATACAAGAACTTCAAAGTCTTTCAAATGGATGTGAAGAGTGCATTCCTGTACGGGAAGATCAAGGAAGAAGTCTATGTCTGTCAACCCCCGGGTTTTGAAGACCCTCATCATCCCAACAAGTACTACAAGCTGGATAAGGCTCTCTATGGACTCCATCAAGCTCCTCGAGGTTGGTATGAGACCTTATCTTCATACTTGCTGCAGAATGGGTACACCAGAGGGAAGATTGACATGACTCTGTTCACCAAAGAAGTCAACAAACATTCTATCCTTGTTCAAATTTATGTTGACGATATTATCTTTGGCTCTACTGATGAAAATTTATGCAGGGAATTTGAAAGCATCATGAAGTCTCAATTTGAAATGAGCATGATGGGCGAATTATCATTTTTCTTAGGCTTGGAAGTTCAGCAGAAAGATGATGGAATTCTCATTCATCAAGCCAAGTATACAAGAGACATTCTGGCAAAATACAACATGACCGACTGCAAGCCGTCCAATACTCCTTTTGCGGCCCAAACAACACTTGCACCAGATCTTCAGGGCCTTTCAGTGAATCCTCACACTTATCGATCAATGATTGGCTCTCTGATGTATCTAACAGCCAGCAGACCAGATATCATGTGGGCAGTTGGATGTTGTGCTCGTTTTCAGTCCAATCCTAAGCAATCGCATGAAACTGCGGTGAAAAGAGTCTTCCGCTACCTCAAAGGGACACCAAAACTTGGTTTATGGTATCCTAAGAGTGATAATTTTGATCTAATCGCTTACTCTGATAGTGATCATGCAGGTTGTAGGATTGACAGAAAATCTGTCTCTGGTGGTTGTCAATTTCTGGGTAACAGGCTAGTGTCTTGGCAGAGCAAGAAGCAGACTACAGTGTCCATCTCCACTGCTCAAGCTGAATACACAGCGGCATCCAGTTGTTGTTGTCAGGTGTTATGGATCCAAAATCAACTTTTGGACTACGGTTTGAATGTCATGCATACACCTATTTTTATTGATAATGATGCCTGTCGTGACATCGTGAAGAATCCAATTGATCATTCTAAAACCAAACACATTGAAATTCGCATTCACTCAATTCGCGATGCTCACAACAAAGGATATATACAGGTGTTGCCAATAGATACTGCTGATCAAAAGGCAGATATCTTTACAAAAGCTTTCGACAAAACCCGGTTTCATTAGTTGGTTACATGGCTTGAGATGATAAATTTTGAATAAAATAAAAAAAAAACCTTTACTTGTGCATATTTTATAGAAAAATCTTCTTTTCATTTAAAACAAGATTTTTGGGGGGAGAAAGTAAAACCAGTCCATTCCTATTGCAAAATTAATTCAGGAAATGATAGGAACTAATCATATCTTGTCAGCATGTGAATAGGACCCAGAGGATGTTGTGGCCTCAAGCAACGATGTGTCGGTAGATTCAGCCTGGAATCAAGTAACTGCTAATAGGTGATTAACAATGAAGATCTACATGGAAAGCTGGATTCCCACTGTGCTATAGGTCTGCACAAGCTGAGTCCGGTCATACACAGGTTGAGATATTAAAAGACACAGAAAATTTTGTGCATAGGTAAATCAAAAGACACCTAAGAGTGCAAGCTACCAATGCGGGGCTAAGAAAAAGAAATTTTTGAAACTGAGCAGCAAAAGACAAGCAATGTTAGTGACGTGCAAACATATCTAGATAGCTCACCAAACGATCAGATGATCATCTTCTCTGCTTATGGTAACATAGACCTGAAGCTCTCATCATTATATTTCAATAAACCTTGAGGATCGGTAGGCAAATACCTAGCACACTGTGGGGTCCAAAAAATTTTCGTCAATATTACCAAAGAACATGATAAACAACATCACCAAACACATGTTGAAAGAGAAAAGGCATGGATTTAAGTGGACAAGCATACCGACAATTGTTCTTAGGCTGCAGCTATCCAACGGGAAGTTGAAACGGGTTCTGGCAGGTATGGTTAGTATGATCTTGAATGCAGAAGGTGAGTTCTGGTAAAACCCCACATACTAAAATGGATTTGGGGCCTTTAAAACTTATTGGGCCAAATTATGAACTGTGCGCACTTAACTGGGCTCTGCGCACTTGACTCAAGTGCGCAGGCCCATATGTCTTGTGTATATATACTCAGTAACTTTTTTAAACAGTTTTATCCTAACCCTAATTTACCCTAACCACATCTGATTATTATCATCATTATCATTGTTCATCATCATCATCATCGTTCATCATCACCCACATTAAACCCTAATCACTATTATCAAGCATTAACCATCATAAATCATCCAACATCATCCATCTTATTTCCTTCTTTGTTGATTCTTATCTACTGATTAAGGTAGATTTCGTATAACTAATGGTTTTTATTGTTGTTGTGATCTCAGGATAATCAAAGGTCTCATCTGTTTATTGTGGCTTAAACATTGGGGTTAAACTTATGAAGTTTGCGTACTTAAGGATGAACAAGTGCGTACTTGTCTCATGGAGACTGCGCACTTGTCTCATACTTATCCAAGCCACAAGAAACCCTAATGTCCTGCGTACTTGAGTGTGAACTTAAAAATCTTAAACGAAAGTTTAAGTGTCTGCGTACTTATCTAGTACGCAGACTTGACTGTGTTGCCAAGGGGTTACCATGCCCGTGTATGACTAGATCTGCGCACTTGACTTGTGCTTGCGTACTAATATAAGTGCTCAGTTAAGTATGTGCGCACTTGACTGAGTACTTGACTCATTTGACTATGACTTGGACTGCGCACATGGAAACCTGCGCACTTGAACTTTAAACAAATGTGACATTCATCTTGACCCTTGAGACAGTTGAACGGACTGCGTACTTAAACCCGGACGTTAATTATCTTAAAACTAAAAATCAAACGTATCATGGACACTGATGAAACCAATCCATCAAACCTTAATCCTATGACTGTTATAGTTACAAAACTTAAAAAAAAAAAATCTAATAATAAAATCTGAGTCTAAGTTCGTTGTCCGTCTAAGTTTAAGCCTAAGGTCAGTCATTGGTCGTCGATTCGTTTTCAAGAGATCTAATTGGCTTTTCGTTCTCTTGGTTTAAACAGATGGCACTCGACTGGGATCCGAGAGGCATGCACAATCAGCCGATTAATCTTGAAACTGATGATGTCAAGTTTAAAGACGTAGTGACTTGGATCAGACGCAGCAAAGTCGGATATGCTGTGCAGCACGTTGTACCAGTCTACTGTTCTCACATTGAAGACTTCTGGAGGTCAGCTCGAGTCGAAACTGCTGGAAGAGTCAAGCGAATCAACGCTACAGTCCCAAACAAGGCTGTAGTCATCACTGAAGACACCGTTTGAAATGTGCTGAGACTGCAAGATCAGCCAGGAACTGTCAGATTCATGCTTAAAGCAGATATTCACCAACAATTCAAGAATTTCGGCTACAAGGGTGATTTCGACAAGAGAGGCGACATCAAGAAAAGCCAGCTAATAAGAGACTGGAGACTAATCAGTCATGTATTTATTATGTCTCTATGTCATAGAAAAGGAGGCTACAATGCGCTCAGTGCTGAATGGTCGACCGCAATGATAAAGATTTGCAAGAACGAAGCATTCAACTTGTCAGGCATGATCTTTGATTACATGGTAAAGAATGCAGAAGCTAGGTCAGGCAAATGGGTTATGTACCCAAGGTTTGTGCAGATGATGATCAACGCACAACACGAGAATCTGCCCCTCGATGATCGATACAATTTCACCAGAGGTGCACGATTCTTTACTGAATGCAATACGCCTGACTGGGAACCAATGCTGGAGAATATGTATGCGGCCCAGCGATATCCAGTAGTCATGGAGCTGTACAACAAGAACAAGAAGAGAAAGTTAGATGCTACTGAAACCAGACAACAATCCACAGCTGCTTCTGCACCTAGACCATCTGAACCCACTCCATCTTCAGCCCAGCCAACTGCTGAAGAAATTGCTCTTGAGAAAGCTAGGGGGAAAAGAGTGGCTACTGAACCAGCTCCATCTAAGCCCTCTAAAAGGCAAAGGCCAACTGGTCTACTACAAGAAGGAAGAAAAACATTGACTCCCGAACAGCTTGAGACTGCTGCAGTCTTACAAGAAGTTGCTGAGTTCGAGAGGGCAGCAAGAAAGAGAAGGAGAGAACAGCTTCCTCAGTCAGAGATTCCTCGTGTAATGACTCAGGACGATATCGAGAAACAAGTGATTTTGGAATCCATCTTTGGGGCAGAACAACCAAATCAACCAGGGCCTTCCACTGCCGCTGCTCCAGCCCCCAAAGCACCAGCCCAACGATCAGCTGAACCATCCTCTTCAGCTCCTGCTGCACCACGTCGCAAACCAGTGCATCAGGAACTATATGAGAAGCTAGTAAAAGAGGTTGGAAAAACGGCTGCCAGGGAAATCTGCACTCTGAAGAGTGACGTGCACAACAATCAAGAGCTGAGAAAGAAACTGAAGAAGCTCAAGCACAAGAACCGGAACATGGAGAAGATTATCAAGGATCAACGATACCTGATCAAGTTCCAGAATCAGGTTCAGATGCAAATGTTTGATATGTTCCAAGAATTCAAGAAGCAGCAAACTGGTGCTCCCAGCACTACATTTGATGAGGTTTTCGATTTCGGGAAGTTTTTGGAGGAAGAGAAAGAGAAAGAAAGAGCTGCTGAGGAAAGTGAGGTTGATGAGATAAGTGAAGATGAGATGCCCGAGAGATTTGTGGAAATGGGAATGAATGAAGAGGTTGTTTATGAGACATCGGATGGGCACAAGTTGGATCCTGAAAGATCAACTTGGTTTTCTAGAAGGCCCATCACCATTCCAGCCATGCATCAAAACATCCATCACACTAGGGTAGCTCACAAGGAGAAGATTATCTCCTGGAAGTATGATGATGAGAAAAGATTGTTTGCCGTGAAGAGAAGAGGGGAAGTGATTCAGTACTTCAAGGGTCAAACAGAACTGAAGTCTCTCCCTCGATGGGATATCAGGGAGCTTAGCAGGGCCCCATTCATCAACTGCACCCTCGACACCAGGGGGTCCATGGTCGAGTGGTTTATAAGGAAAGAATGTGACACTGATTTCCAAATCTTCAAGTCGCAGAAACCAAGAAGGAGGATCTCCAAGAAAAGAATCAATCCTGCAACAGGACGTGGGATGATAACTTATTAGATTGACCCTCCTCAGGTCGTCACACGAGTTCCTATTCGATCTGAGCTTCCAGTGATGCTGAGGGACTTTAAGAAGTGGTTTTACGACAGCAACACTGGTGAAGCAGTCATTAAATTGCAGGACGATTCAGAGGCTTTGAGGATTTTGGATCCAGTAGATGTGTTTGCACTTAATCTGTCAGATCTGAACATGCTGTTTGCAAATCAGATTATTGTGGGAGCCGGGAACGCGTTGTTTGAAGAAGCGGTATTATTTAGAAGGGCGGTTGATCGGGCAATGAAGCTAAAGCGGGAACTACTTGAGATAGTTGACAGGATCAACGCAGCAGACAAAGAAAAGGAAGATAGAGAAAAAGCTGCTCAAGCTACTGCTGCTGCTGCTGATGCAGATGTTACTCAACCTGAAGTCGAGACTACCTCAGAGGTACAGACAGAAGATCCTGCATCAGTAGCAGATCCAGACAGACCTGCAACAGAATCAACTCAAGCTCCTTCAGCGGTTGAAGAAGATCCAGTCGCACTATACATTCAAGACCCCCCAGAACAGGTTGAGGGGGAGCAAAGCGAGGTTGAGATTGATTGAAGATGGAAGAACTGGTAGCTGTGGTCTAGGGGGAGTATTGTTGGGTTATATTGAGACCACAGTTACCAGATTATAGACTTTTGATAGTTATTGTATAGTTTGATAGTTGAAGGACCTAGTATGTAATTAACACAATGTTTTGTAACACAAACCCTAGGCTGCGCACTAAATGACACGGGCCCTGTGCACTTATGTTAAGTGCGCAGGCCCAGGTGCTTTCCTATATAAACTATGTGTGTGCACAGCTCTAGGGTTAGGGTTTTGGGATAATCTTTGTAGCACACGTGAATAGGTGCATATTAGTCAGTGTATTCCAAGGTTATTCATCATCAAATCAGTAATGGAATCATCATGTTATTCATTGTGTGTGTCGGTTTTATTCATGTTCATCTAGTATCTTTGTCTTTCTGGATTAATCACTTAAAACACCTAACAAATAGGTGTTTATAAGTGATAACAATCTATAGCATATCACAAGATCTAGCATTCGGGACTTACAGATAGATAATGAAACAATTGTTTTATCTGATCAGAGGTATGAAACAAAATTTTCAACCAAGCAGTGGTTGTTTTATTCTTAACAGATTTTTCAACCAAAAAGCTATTTTTAAGGATGGATTTTTATTTCTGAAACATTTTAATGTTTTTATTTAAAACATTTTTGTTGTTTTAGTCCATGTTTAGAATACCAATTCTAGAAATCAGATTTGTGAATGTAGATGTGTCTAAAGCTTTTGTTAACACATCTGCCAACTAATCCTCTGTTGGAACATGGTGCAGAGAAATCAAACCTTTTTCATAGCTATCTCTGACAAAATGATGTCTGATGTCTATGTGCTTTGTGGTTGAGTGAGAAACTGGATTCTTGATGATATTTTCAGCAGCTTGACTGTCCAACATGAGTGGAGTCTTTAGTGCAATTATCCCAAAATTCAGTAGTTGATTTTGAAGCCACATGAGTTGGGCTGTACAGCTTGTAGCAGCAATGTATTCAGCCTTAGCTGTTGAAGTTGAAACAGCTACTTGCTTTTTTGCTTTGCCAAGAGACTAAGGCATTTCCTAGAAACTGGCACCCTCCTGATGTAGACTTCCTTATGGTGTGGCATCCAGCAAAATCACTATCTGAATAACCTGAAAGCTCAATGTTTCCATTAGCAGGATACCAGATACCAAGTGTGGGAGCACCTTTTAGGTATCGAAATATCCTTTTCACAACAATAAGGTTTGACTTTCTGGGTGAAGCCTAGGATCTTGCACAAACACAAGTGGCAAACATAATGTCTGGCCTAGATGCAGTTAAGTACAATAAGGACCCAATCATGCATCTGTAATGTGTCTGGTCAACTAGTTCATCCTTGTCATCAATAGTGACTGGCTTGACTGTACTCATGGGTGTACTACATGGCTTACAATCATTCATCTCAAATCTAGTTAACAAATTTTTCACATATTTGTTTTGATGAATGAAAGTGCCATTTTGCAGCTGCTTCACTTGGAGACCAAGGAAACACTGAAGTTCACCCATAGCACTCATTTCAAACTCTGCTGTCATTAGTTCCCTAAACTCTTCACACATTTTGTTACATGTGGATCCAAAAATGATGTCATCCACATATATTTGAACAATCATTAAATCTTTCCCTCTCCATTTTAAAAATAAGGTTTTATCAATTTTACCTCTTGTGAAACCAATGGATAAGAGAAAGGTGGAAAGAGTTTCATACCAGGCCCTAGGTGCTTGCTTGAGTCCATACAAAGCTTTGTTAAGCTTGTAGACATGATCAGGATGGAATGTATCTTCAAAACCAGGTGGTTGACAAACATATACCTCCTCCTGAATTTTGCCATATAGGAATGCACATTTGATGTCCATCTGATATACCTTGATGTTGTGGTTGACAGCAAAGGCTAGAAAGAGTCTGATAGCTTCTAACCTTGCTACAGGAGCAAAGGTTTCATCATAGTCTATCCCTTCTTCTTGGTATTATGGCATTTTGAGGTGAGGGACAGAGGTTTGGTGACTCTGTTGATGTAACATCTGTTTGCACTTCTGTAGTGCCAACAGATGTTTGAAATGGAGGTGGGGGAATGGGTCCAAGTGGTGTAAAACTGGACTGAATTTTGTCAACAGATGTTTGACTTTTGTCAACAAATGATTGAGTAGTGGATATAGAGGGTGAAGCAGTGGTTTGAGGGTAAGACTGGCCAACAGTAGCTGACTCTGCTGTGGCAGAGTTTTGACAGTTGTTTTGAACAGCTGCTTCCTCTGATGCAGAATAGACTTTATAGTGACTTGGAATCACAACATCTGTTTTGTAATCTTGTTGTGGAGATTGTGGAGTACCTGCATTGTTAGTTTTGACAGTAATATCTTCAAATTTGAATTTATCTAAATCAAACAACTCAGCAAGATTCGCTGGGATTTTTAGGGATGAAAGTTCATTGAACTTTACATTCAGAGTTTCTTCTATTGTCCTGGTCCTTGTGTTAAACACTTTATAGGCCTTGGCAGTAGAAGAATATCCCAGAAAATATCCACAATCTACTTTGGCAGCAAATTTTAAAATGGAATCTTTAAGATTTAAAATAAAACATGGACAGCCAAAGATTTTAAAAAATGAGATTAATGGTTTGATTTTGAAAAAAATTTCATAAGCAGTCTTTTGATGTCTTGGGTTGATCAAAACTCTGTTTTGAACATAGCAAGCAGTGTTTACAGCTTCTGCCCAGAAGGACAGTGGCAAACCAGAATCTGCTAGCATGGTTCTTGCAGCTTCAATGAGAGTTCTATTTTCCCTCTCAACCATCCCATTTTGTTCTGGTGTTCTTGGTATGCTGTACTGCCTCACAATCCCTTTTGACACACAGAAGTCATCCAACTCCTTATTCTTAAACTCTGTTCCATTGTCACTTCTAAAGACTTTTACTTGCAAGTCATATTTTTTTTTCAACTTTGGTGACAAAGTCCTTAAAGATACCTGCAGTCTCATCCTTAGAGTGTAAAAAGTAAGTCCATGTAAACCTAGAAAAATCATCAACTATGACAAGACAAAATCTTTTACTTCTTAGACTCATGATCTTAACTGGGCCAAACAAGTCCATGTGCAACAATTGTAGACATTGACTTGTTTTGGACTCATCAATGGATTTGTAAGAGCTTTTATGTTGTTTTCCTTTTAAGCAGGAAACACAATGCTCATCACATTTGAATTCTTTTGATGGTAAACCTCTGACAAGGCTTTGTTTGGAGAGTGAGTTGATAGTTTGAAGGTTGGTATGACCCAGTCTCCTATGCCACAATTCTGTCTCCTTTGTGGAGGCAGTAGAAAACAGACAGACATTTGCCATAGGATTGTCCTTCAACATATCAACTACATACACATTGCCACTCCTATGAGCAACAAGTTGTGCTTTGCTCTCAGCAATGATGGTGTCAATCTTTTTCACCACTTCTGGCCCAATAATCTTAAAAGTTTTCTTAGTGAAGAATGAGCCATAACCTTTGTCACCCATTTGTGAAACACTAAGAAGATTAAATTTAAGATTATCAATAAGATTGACATTTTCAAACTTGAGTTTCCCAGCCTGAACAGTCCCTGAACCCAACACCTTACCTTTTGAATCATTTCCAAAGGATATATCACCCCCTCCATGAGGTAAGAAGTCCAGAAGAAGGGCTCTACATCCTGTCATGTGCCTGGAGCCTCCACTATCTACATACCAAAGACTATCTAAACAAGCAGAAGCTCCCTTAGCAGCAGCCATCAATGCACAATCACACTTGCACTCACAATCATCAGATGCACCCTAGGGATCTGAGAGATTCACAACCTCTTCTTCATATTTTTCACCTGCAACAAACTCATCAACAATATCATCAGTCATAACAACAGATTTAGTTACCACTTCCTCAGAATCAACCTCTTCTACCATAGCCATGAAACAAAAATTTTCTGGTTCATTTTCAACTTTGGCAACTAGTGTGAAATTTTCATCTGCCATCTCATCTGGTAGACTGCTCCAATCAACAAAGCCTTATGGAAGAAACTCTGTTGACTGGTCTCTGCAGGAGCAGAGGGTGAAGCAGCAGTCATTGGCATAGGTGCCTGAGCAACAGGGGTTTGCACATAATGGATCTGAGGAACAGTGGTTTGGACAAACGGGACAGGAACAGTGTTTGAGGACTGTGCAAAATGAGCAGTGTTTTGCACATTTGGTCCAGGGGCATTATAGGAATTTTGATAAAGTATTGGTCTGTGGCCTTTGATTTGGATAGGTAATCATAGGTGTACCATGTTGACTCCTATATTCCCTAGCAAAATGACCAAGTATATGACATTTATAACACTTTATCTTTGACTTAACCAACCCGACCTTTGACCTGCCAGTTAACCATGGAAACCTTCTCCCAGTTTTCTTGTAAAAATTGTTAGTTCTTACACTGAGAAGGGCCAATTGGTGCATAATGTCCATTTCTTCCAATTCATCAGGGTCAAAATATTTTAGGTCATCATACTCAAAGGATATGTTATCAGATGCCTGGATATCCCCACCACTTGATGTAAAAGCATAGTTTGGTGAATAAGAATCAGAGTAACACCTGAGTTAAAACCTGAAGTTATGTCAATGAAATGATCATAACTCTGATCCTTACTATTACCATGCACCTCATCATGACCCAGAAGTGTTGTATTACCAAATACATAGTCATCAGACACTTTTCCAGAGTCCTCGAGCTTCTTTTTCTAGTTAAGCTCTCTCTCGTAGGTCAAGAGCTTACCATGAAGCTGGGTTAGTGATAGGTCCTTGAATCCAATTAAGTTTCTCATAACTATAGCAATAGTGTCCCATTTATCTAGTAATGATCTTAAAAACCTATGGTTCAAAGTTGAATGAGGGTAAGTTAGACCAACCAGTTTTAGTTCACTAATGAGACAGTTAAACCTCTCAAATTGTTGAGTTAATGACTCTCCCTTAACGTGACTGAATGTTTCATATTGTTGGTTAAGTATTTCACAGTTGTTTTCAATAACCTCTTTAGTCCCACCAAATTGTTCTTTCAGTGCATCCCACAATTCCTTTGCACTGTTACAGTGTAACAGCCCAACATATATATCATTGGGTAGAGCCATGGCCACAATACTGAAGGCCTTAGCATCTAACTCAATTTTCTGAAAATCCTGGTCGGAGTTGTTTTCAAGTTTCTTAGGTTCCTAAACCTTGGGATCTTCGGTACTCGGCACAATCGGAACATGTGGTCCGAAGATAACCGACTTGCAACACCCAGTGTTCTATTGAGCTAGAACATGGCTCATCCGACGTTGCCAGATATTGTATTCAGATCTGACAAGCATCGGTGGCTTGTTGTTCATGCCAGTGTTGTGTGGATCGTGATTGATTGAAGCCATTCTCTGATTTTTCGAAAACAAAGTCTGTTTACAAACGGTTGAATCGAAAATAAACTACTACTCTGTTTTTAATCCGACAAACAAACGATATCAATAATTATGAGTTGATCTGTTTATATTAAATTGATTGGTTAGATCGAATTTAATTGACCAATCTCTAATACCAATTGTTAGGATCTGAGTTTGATTGTTTTGATTTGTTTAAGTAAAGATAAGAAGAATGAAGTGAATATAAATGGAAAGTGCAGCTGAATAATAAACTATAATCAAAACAAAAGAGTAAATGTTTTCTAATCGAATGCTTTCATAATATTGAATGATTACAATCAATTACAAGTACTCCCCCTCAGCCTGATCACTCTGTGATTGTATATATGAGAGAATGTTGTGAGTGATGAATAGAACAGTACAGGCACTATTCTATTTATAGACAGATCTAAACCACTGATGATCTAATCTGACGTCACCTAAGACAGTGACCTCTAACAGAATAACAACATAAAACATCTGCTATTTACAAACTACTGTTACATTGCAAAACACTGTAAGGTAAACTACTGTTGAGGAAAACTCTGATGGTCTTGTATCATCTGTTGGAGCCTAAGTGCTGTTGGCTCCAACAGACCTTTAGTCTTCAGCAATTTATCAGCAGTTGTTCTTCATCAGACCTTTAGTCAGCAGTTGTTCTCTATCAGTTGTTATCCAGCAGTCCTTTGTAGCAGCAGTTGTCACAACAGTTGTTTGGGTAGAACAGTTGTTAGGGTCAACAGTCTTTTGGGAGGAGTATGTTGTAAATGCTGTTTATTAATATGGATCTACTGTTAGTATATTTTGACTTTTCAATCATCTGTTCTTCTCCAGGTCAGCAGACCCAACATATGTCCATGTATAATTAGAAGGAGCAGCCTTGGTATCAGACCTTAGTCAATCATGCCACCCTATTGACTATGCATGGTTGTCCAAAGGGCGTGTTGGAATTATTTGGTATTAACCGACTAGGTCTGGTTCCATGCTATCAGTCGTGTTTTGATGAAGAAGGTAAGTGTCTGCCTTCATAGACTCTTGTTTTTGTAGTATGTTACTTAAAATGTGTGTCTCTTTTGAACATGTGTTTCAAATTACAAATTGTTTTCCTCAAAGAGGGACTGCGCGTATTGCATGGCGGCCAACCCTTGAGGACACCCTATGTGTGATAGAGCGGAATCAGACGAAATTTTTTATCCCAAACTTTACATTGTTGATCCCCCCCCCCCCACATTATTCGCGGATAGGTAAATGACTTTTTTCAATGGTTTTTATATATTACTATGGTCTGTTGTTCACCTGCCACACTCAAAGGGTGTTTATTCGTCGGCGTGTTGGCGTACTAACTCATCGCACCCGTCTTGGCAGGTGTGGGTATTAATCTTCAGTCTTCAGCTTTTAGCTTTGTGTGATGGTATGTCTGGTAAGATTTTTTTGCTGAGGACATACGTTTCTGTGTAAGGGTCTGTTGAGGAGCTTGCTCTTCATCAAGATAATCTGGCTTTCGAGGGAGAGTTGTAACACCCCAACCGATGGCGGAAACATAGGGATGTCACGTATTGACCATTGTTCAGTAGCTCATCGTAAATAATAAATTTCAATAATCGATTAAATAAATTACATACAATTGTTCTAAAAGAATTTGTACATCAAATGAGAAAACACTAAATATAAATCTTCAAGCATTAACTCTAATCTTCAAGCAAAGCTATAACCTGAAACATGTTAAGTTTGAAAATATTTTGGGTCAACAAAAGTTGGTGAGAATTACATAGGTTTGAATATTGTATCATGAGTATAAAATTTGTACAATTCTAGTGTCATGGCAAATCTAGTCCATATGTGAAGACAAAACTACCCGGTAAATTGTTTGCATAATCAAACCTTGTGACATGTTTATTGTGGTCCATCCCATACGCATATGGTTAACTCGTTTGTTTTTATGTGTTCGATAACACTTACCCATGTTGCCCATACTGGAGGTACACGTATCCGGGTGAGGTTGTCAGTCTAATAGATCTATCATTGTTTATCGTCGCCTTGCGTAGTGTAAATGATTACGCTAGACTAATTGTGTTTACCAAATAAATTTTTAAGACTTATTGCATCATAGAAATCACACATAGGCACTTATGTTGAATTGCATTTGAAAATGTAACATGTTTCACCCTAGAAATTGTAAAATAGTAAAAAGGGGCTATGTAAACTCACCTTAACAATAGTATCGAATCCTTTGATATAGAATAAATGTGGCTCAAGTGTATCCAAGTATCACCCTATGTTAAAGGCAATAATATAAGTATTGGGAAAACTCAAAAGTCTAAGTTTTCTAATCTATTGGTATTCTAGGGTTCCTAATTTGGGGATCGACAATTATTATATAGTTAATTTAATTTAATAGTTAATTAAATATTAAATAAAGAATTTGAGAAAAATAAATAAATAAGAAGAATTTTTTTGTATGATCTTGATTAAAGGTAGTTGTACTAAAATGTTATAATGTGAAAATATTTTTTATAAAATTATTTTCTTAATTAATGAATATATAATACATTATAATTTATTTATCAAAATATGGTATTAATATCTAAAAATATTAGAATTCGTAAATTTCAGATTATAAAATTACATTTCTAATCTAAATAAATAAAAATAATTTATGTGAAATTTTGATGCAAAAATGTTGAAAAATGGATTTATTGTGAATTTATTATAATTAAAATAGCATAAATTAATTGAAAATACTGAATAAATGTTTTTCTGAAATTAAAATTCAATTCTGAAGAGTTTATTGATTTATAGGTTGTAAATAATTTTATTGGAATTTTAGAAAACTGTTTAGATATTTTTCTAGAATTTTTAATTTTTTTATGAATAAACTTGTAATATATATTATATATATTAAATAAACGATTTTTGTAAAACTAAAAATTGTATAATAAAGTTTACCATTTGAATAACATAAAATAAGTTTTATAGAATTTATAAATCATATTTGATATTTAAAAATGAATTTAAAAGATAAGGTCACAAAATATAAGAGTAAATAGATAAAAAAAAGTGTTTGCAGCTGCTGGGGATCGAACCCGAGCACTTGGCTGGTTCGTGTTTTATTCATAAGCCCAGCCCCAATTGGGATGGGCCCTGAGAACGTTTTTTATCAGTTTTAAATAATTATATGAACTTGTTAGGATTAACATTAATTTCCAAAAAAATAAAATGGGGAAACCTGGAATCGAACCTATTACACGAGCCGTCCCAAAGGTTTTAAGCACAAGAGGGTTTACCAAATGATCTACAGGTCAGTTGGTGATTTGTATTGATTTATTTTATATAAATGTAATAACTGCTATGTATCATCTTCCCCAAATAATGTGCTTCAAACACTAGCTTTTCTAATCAACCAATTCAACAACCAATAACCCTTAAATTCATGGGGTTATTGATCGGATTGTAACAAAGATTGAAAAACATCAAATGGATTGTGACTTACAGATCTGAATCGAAGCTAAATGCGAGTCAACCAAAAAGTCAATCGCGAACGATTACAGATTATAATGAGGATTTAGAAGAAATTAAGAGTGTAGAGGTGTAATTTGGCACCTTTAGGTTCTAAGGAAGAGTCCAATTAATAGCATAACAGGTTCCTATAACGAATTGGAAAGTTGACCTAGGTGTTTAATGTATGACGCGTTTTAGTGTTAAATTAGGAATGATTGTTCGTCAATAATCAAAATTATTGCCCAATATAGCACAATCTCGCATTTATTTGGATTGAATAGTTGGGGGTTTGACTTTTGATTAGTGGACTATGAGTGATATAATTTTCCATAGAACTCACAAATACACTGCTAGATCAGCTGGTTTTAGATGATGTTGTATGTTTGTGAACCTACTGTAGAAGGATCGGATTGACAAAAACAATGAATTGATCAAACAAGTATACTAATTCAAGTGCGGAATCCTTGAATCAGTTACAATATGATAATAATATCAACAAAACGCAGAAATCATCTTCAAAACATTCATTTCATTAATTATCAAACTCAATTACACGTTTAAACGATGTTTATAATCAATTACAAACGTGAATAAAGTTGAGTCAAAACCCTAGTGAGAACACTAGACTGGAGGGAAACAAAAAATGACAAAAGTTACATTTGAAAAATGAACTTGGCCTTATATAGGCCTGCACATTCGCCCATATAGTATGGTCGAATGTGCAGGTTCGACCAAACACACTGGTCGAACCAAGCAGGACATAAAAATCTATTTCTACATTCGACCTCCAGTTCTACTTCGCACCTTTAAGTCTCCTTCGCCCGTTCAAAAACACTCATTCGACCCTATGAATCTTCCTTCGACCATTCATCTAAACACACAAACATATGTTAAATGTAATCCAAAGCATTAGTCGCACAAAATGCATCTACAAACTCCCCCTCGACTATTCCTTGGATTGTTTACGCTCTTGGTCCATTCTTTTGTTCATAAGCTTTATGTGTAATTGTTACTTTTGTTCTAAGGTCATCACCGGTGCATAAACTTGTTTCGGCTTCTTCTTCTTGACATCAGGAACATCTTGAATCTTCACAAACTTACCAAGCTTCTTATCATAATCAGATCCAACATTTATATCATGAGCAAAGCACAAGAATACCACCTGTTGGTATTTGCTTGCTTGATCACAATCTTTCACTTCACTGTAAATCGGAACATAATACAACATAATGATATCCTCATGTGAGCAGTTAATCAACCACATAGGATCAAATATGTGTATCTTCTTGTAATCTTTCACACCGTCTTTCAAAACAATCACAGCCTCTGTAGTTTTCCAATCATAATACCACCAGATGAAATCTTTAGCAAAGTGTTGAGGAATCTGCAACAAAGGAATGTGTTTCAACACTTTCGGTGGTTTGTATTTCAAAGTCACCTTGGGCATTCTGGTTATCTCATCAATTTATTTCTTATGAACAATCCTTTTCGGATACTGAGGAGTAAACAAATTCCATCTCGTCCTACTTTCCCTCGACATACGATCAGCAAAATAAGCAATGAGATCATTCACAGATCCAGTCAACTGGTGTCTACATATATCTCGAATCGCCCAGTATGGAAGTGCTTTTAGATCATGGAATCTTTCAAAATAAAGTATCCCTTTCTCCCACTTAACAGCTACACATTTCAACTGTTTTACAAACTTCCATCCCAAAGCTCTTCCTTTAAACAACTCGTTGTGCAACTTGTAAAAACTTCCCTGGATCTCTGTCTTAGGACGATTTGCTTCTTTCTCCTTCAGTTTCCTTAATAACTCCTTCAAACTATCAGATTGTTCTATGTTCGGCTTATCATGCCTTGGAAATACTTCTTCCATGAATCTCTTACTCTTTTCACGAGCAAGTTTCTAGGCTTCTTTATCTTTCTTAAAAAATAATTCATCGGCTTATCATGGCTTATCATGCCTTGGAAATAATTCATCAGTGAACTCAGCAAATCCAGAATCTTTATCTTTCTTAAAAAATTCTGGATACTCTTCACTGGTTATATCTTCAATCTCAACCTCCTCGAATACAGGCACATCTCGATCATCAGAATGATTACCTGCTTCTTTTTCAGGTAGATTGGGAATCTGATTATCAGCCAATAGTTCTTCCAACGTCTTCCCAACATGTTTCGCCAAACCTTCTAATATCTCCTTTGACATCGCCGCAGAAACTTCTCCATCCTCCAAATCTGGATCATTATACTCCAATTCAAGCATCCTGTCACTGGATTCAAAGATCTCAGAAAATCTGCTAGTCATATCTATCGTCCAGACTCTATCTGTTAACATCTGGCGATACATCTTCTTATCTTCATCTGATAGCGATCTTAGCTTCTCATTCCAAAAGACTGTATCATCATCAACAGATCCTCCAGGAGCTTTTGAACTGGATCCTCCTTCATCTTTTCCAGATCCTCTTTTCTCACATTTGTACTTATCAGTATTGTCATCATCATCATCATCACTATCTAAACTTGCAGAGTTGTTACCTTCACCAGAATTATCATCCGAATCATCATCGTCACCATCATCTTTCTTTTTCATCTGAGAAGTCTTACCAGCATCATCATCTAACTCCTCATCTTCTTCCTCTTCATTTTCAGATGATTCGAATTCAACTTCTTCTTCATCACGTTCTTTGTCTTCTTCACTAGCTTGCAGTTGAGGAGCTCTAGAGTACAAGTCTTTAATCAAGTTATCCATGTTCTTGTTACTCTCTTTCAGCTTCTTATTCTCCTCTTTTAGCGCAATAAATCTTCTGGTGTTCCTCTGTTCGTGTTTTAACAACTTCTTGTTTTCTTTACTAAGTCGTTTAATCTCAGCATCAAGTGCTTCCTGATTGTCATGAGATGTTTCAACAACGTCTAGCATTTTCTTGTCGTTGTTTTTCAATTGCTCGATCTCTGCTTGCTGCTGATTGATTATTTTCATCATGTCAGCTAGCTTCCGGTTCACAGCGTTCATCACATCACTATCAACTGTGACCTTTGGTGTAGAAGCTTCAGCAACAGCAGGCAACTTTCCTTTCTTTATCTTCTTTATCACTCTATCCAGTGCATTATTAAATTCATCAACAGGTAGATCATTCTTTTTCTCAGTACCTGATGTTGTCTTCTGCTTCTTTGCAACTGGAGTAGCAACCGGTGATTTTGAGCTAGATGCTGGTGGTAGTTTCTTTCCAGCAATCAATGATTCAATTTCTCTAGCTCTCATCTCCATAGGTTTCAATACCTTCTCCTTCTTCTTAAATTAGGGTTTCTTCTGTTTCTCCCCTTGCATTGGCGATCCAGGAAAATCTCCTGATCCCAAGCCTAAACCCTCATCAGTTTCATCTAAATGGATAGGGCTTTTGGTTCTCTGTTCCTCCAACGACTTATTGAGACTGACAGACTCACCAGCCACAGTGGCCTTGGGCGTGGTGCTCTTCACTGTCTCTGCGTCAGAATCCCATCTCTCATCCACTTGCGTCTCTTCAGAATCTACAAACGCCTCATCCACCAAGTGCAACCCTTTCTTCGCCATACTCTTATGTCGTCTTTAAACTTTCTTCTTAGCTGGTTCAGCTTTTGCTTCAGTTTCTTTTTCTTTACCTTTTCCACACTTTGCTCCCACATTCACCACTTGATGCTTTCGTTTTGCGTCAGGGTTTACTGGATGTAAAGGATTGTCTTCATCTGATCCACTATCAGCATGTCTCACCTTATCCTTACCTGAATCTGCATAATCTATCTTGATCAAGTGACCAAATAGATTCTTCAACGGTGGTCGTTCATTCACTGGCTCACCCTTATACGCCTTCATTCTTGCCAGAGTGTTCAAATTCATATGCTCCTGAACAATAATCTGTTTCGGATCTCTCTTCAACTTCTTATACTTCAAATCAAATATCATCTGAAGAAATCGAGGATATAACAAGAATTTCCTGCTCCTTATCCCTCTCACAAGTTCTAACATATGTTCCATCAGCATCTCTGAAACATTGAACGGTTTGTTCAATATCAAAGCTACCATCAATGAACTTATACTCTTCCTCATCAAATCGTATCCACCAGCTGCTGATCCGAAAACATGAATCATCACATGTGCCAAATATTTGAACTGAGGACAAAGCTTTCCTTTATGTAACGAACCGTCAGTGATTGGTCTGTTATACTTCATTCTTAGAAAGCATTTCCGTTGTTCAGTCCACGTCAACTCTCTGGGACAAAGCTTTCCTTTATGTAACGAACCGTCAGTCCACGTCAACTGTCACATTCGACCGTTTGAGATGGGCGAAGGTGACTGTTCATCTTCTCCAAAATTTCAGAATTTGATTTTGGTCATTTTAATCTGCCATTTTGATTTAGATAGCAACTAACACTACCGATTAACTTATCATATCATCAATTTTAACAATTATACATTTATTAAGTGTTTTTAATCAAAAACTAGGGTTCATAAGGTTTAAACAATCGATTATGCGATCTGTTGATGTTTAACCCTATTTTTTTTGGATAATCCCCCCCTAAAACACTTAATCAAAGAATCCTAATCAAAAACAAGTTCAATTATTATGATTTAATCCATGTTTGAAGTCAGTTAGGGCTTGAACTAAAAATCAAGGATTAAATGCTCGTTTCTTGATAATAACCTGCAAATTATGATGGAAAATGATCAGTGGAATCAGACGAACACAATGAAATGGTCTAGAAATCACGAGCAACAAAGTGGCTTTATCACAGAAATTTTGAAATTTTTTGAAATGGGGTCGAATGAGCAGACTTAGGATTATATAGGCTCCGCATTCGACCGTTTGTGTAGGTCGAATGTGATACTTTTGTCACCTTCGACCCTAGTTAAAGGTTCGAATGTGGCAAAAGGGTTCGAATGTGAAATTTTCACATGAACACTCACATTCGCCCATACAAAGCATACGAATGAGCAGAAAAAAATTCCACCTTCGACCCAACGAAGGGGTGAAAGTAATCTGAAATTTTTGAAAATTTTACCAAATCTCAAAATCGAGTCTCATTCAAAATATTTTCCAACTTTTAGGCATCCGACAATCATTATTTCTTATTTAAAGATTACAAAGCTCAAATGGTCCATCAAGTTTTAGAAAATCGTCATCAACCACCATCAGCTATAAAAAATAAGATAGAAATGTAAAATCTTTTTGGATTTTCTAAAGTTTATGTTAAAACACACCTAAAATCTTTTGAGTTTTGCATTTTTGACGAGAAATATAAAATGCAGAAATGTAAAGATAAAGCAGTAACTGTTTTGGGATTTCCGGTAAAGGGATCATATCACACCGTTGATCTTTTTGAGTTATTATCATTAGAGACAATGTGTGATCTGGCAACTGCTGATATTGTGATCCACATAAACTCACATGCAGACTTTTGTGCAGTGCTTTAAACTGATACGATTATGTATAGTATAAACGTAATTATCTGTGGTTCCCACGCACACGACATACTCCCGTATCAAGAAGTAAATGCACAAAGACTCATTGTAAAGCGTGATTATGCTTTCGTCGTCTGTAATTTACAAGGTATGAGGCACAGAGGTATACAGGTCAGCAAATTAATGCAACAAAGTAACATGTGCACTCTACCAGGTTGAGGACTGATATCAATCATGATTTGCATCAGTGATTGACACGATGTAATAGATAATCTTTGATTATCATAATACATGGAAAGTTCCTCAATTCGGTAACTTTAGGATTTGGCTTAAAGCTCTTTTATAAAGACACCCTATCTGATCTAGGTCCGTAATGACTTACAGCAGAAGATCAGAGAGGCTATCCCCAGACAACTAATAACATAACGACTCAAACCTCCGAGTTTTGTACAAATACCCTATCAAACGAAATTACGGTACTAAGACCATATGCCCATGAGGAGTTCATCCACACACCAATTCGTTTGATATGTATGTATCAGGCACGCAGTAATAGGTCTACGAAGCCTATCAGCACATCACACAGACTAAGACACACGCCCTATATTGTATTACATTTCTTTAGAATGTGTCAGATCCTCACTGATGTACTATCATTTCCCCTTTTTCTCCACGAAATCACTTTGGGTTTTTCTGATTTTTATAAATTTTTGAGTTTACTGTTCCCAAGGATAAGCTGGAGCATTTCAAATATGTGACTGCCCAGATATCGTTTGTTCACATAAATCTGACGGCATTAATCTAAGGGAAGAAGATATAGCCATCAGCAAAAAATTTTCTAATTTTTATGGATTTTGAAATTTTTCAATGTTTTTGGATTTTCGTATTTTTCTGAAAAACAATTAAACTAAACTAAAAAACGATAAACTGAGGTGGGGATCAGTCTTGTTTTTCTTTAATACCGTTAGCTTTCAAAAGATATTCAAATCTTGATTTATCAAAAGCTTTGGTTAAAAGATCTGCACGTTGATAGTTAGTGTGGATTTTGACCATATCGATCAACTCTTTAGCGTAACAATCACGGATAAAATGATATTTGATCCGGATATGTTTAGCCTTTAAGTGATTTACTAAGTCTTTTGTTAATGCAATTGCGGCTTCATTATCACAGAAAATAGGGGTTTTAAGAAATTGCAAACCGTAGTCCACTATCTGTTGTTGTATCCAAAAAACCTGTGAGCAGCAGCTCGATGCTGAAACGTATTATGCTTCATATGTGGATAATGCAACTGCGGTCTGTTTCTTGCACTGCCAAGTCACGAGCCTGCTCCCCATAAACTGGCATCCAGCCGTTGTGGATTTGCTGTCTTTGTCACAGCCAGACCAATCTGCATCACTAAAAGCGATTAGGTCAAAATTATCATCATTAGGGTACCATAGTCCTCTCGACGGACAACCCTCAGATATCTAAGGATACGTTTGACAGCTGCAAGATGACTCTGTTTCGGCTTCGATTGATAAAATGCACAGAGACATGTGGCAAACATTATATCTGGTCTGGAGGCGGTGAGATACATCAGAGATCCGACGATTGCTCTGTATGTAAATGGATCAGTTAGCTCCCCCTTAGCGTCAACTCCAATCCCGTGATTAGGTTGTGATGGTTGACTAGAATTTTGAGCAGCAACCGACCAGGGATCCATGGTTGTCTGCTGTTGTGGTGTCGGATTAGGTCGTGGTGTAGTAGGAAAGTTCCACATGTCGATCTGAAAATGATTAAACACGAAAAGATAAGAAAAGTTTAATAACAGATTCTACCTTCGTATGTAGCGAGTGGGCGAATGTGCACAAATGTTCATGTTCGACCGTTTAACAAGACACGAATGTAGAAAATAACTGACTCAAATCACTTTTGACCGTTTACACCCTCGTTCGACCGCTTAAAAATTCTCTTTCGACCGTCCGATTGGTCGAATGAAACTAAAATCATTCGAACAACTAAACACTGACAAACTCTAGGTTTGACCAACTGAAACACCACGTTCGACCAAAAAATCACACGTTCGACCAAATAAACTCACACGTTCGACCAGTCTCCCTAGGTTCGACCCTGCATATTCAACAACGGTTATTCTTTGAAAATCAGTTAATTTTGATCAAATTTTTCAAAAGTTGATGAAATTTGATGATTCTAATCAGGTTTTGTCTCGGATTTGATTTGGAACAAGTTTAACAAAGAGAATCAAGCATTTTATCCATGAAAACAAGCTCTAATCAATCGATTTATCACCAAAATCAGTTTATCAATGAAAACAGAAAGTTTTTGATCAAAATAGGGTCCAAATCAGCTGTAATATTATCAAATTGTAGTTGTTTGATCCATATGGCTCTGATACCACTTTGTAGAAGGATCGGATTGACAAAAACAATGAATTGATCAAACAAGTCTACTAATTCAAGTGCGAAATCCTTGAATCAGTTAGAATATGATAATAATATCAACAAAACGCAGAAATCATCTTCAAAACATTCATTTCATTAATTATCAAACTCAATTACACGTTTAAACGATGTTTATAATCAATTACAGACGTGGATAAAGTTGACTCAAAACCCTAGGGAGAACACTAGACTGGAGGGAAACAAAAAATGACAAAAGTTACATTTGAAAAATGAACTTGGCCTTATATAGGCCTGCACATTCGCCCATATAGTATGGTCGAATGCGCAGGTTCGACCAAACACACTGGTCGAACCAAGCAATACATAAAAATCTATTTCTACATTCGACCTCCAGTTCTCCTTCGCACCTATAAGTTTCCTTCGCCCGTTCAAAAACACTCCTTCGACCCTATGAATCTTCCTTCGACCATTCGTGTAAACACATAAACATATGTTAAATGTAATCCAAAGCATTAGTCGCACAAAATGCATCTACACCTACTTTTAAGAACTTCGTTTCGAAGTTGGAGTTGAAGAGTCTGCTAGAAAGAGGTGTGGGTGTTTTGCTTTCATTTGGTCTTTATGTTCCCAAGTGAATTCTAGACCCTGTTTAGATTCCCAACGAACTTTGACAATCGGAATGCGACTGCGCTTAAGTTTCTTGATTCCAGTGTCCATGATTTCAATAGGTTTCTCAATGATATGCATAGTCTCATCAATTTGCACATCTTCGAGAGGGACATGGAGGTTCTCATCTGCTAATCATTTCATTAGATTCGAAACATGAAAAGTTGGATGGACATTGCTTAGCTCAGATGAAAGATCAAGTTTGTAGGCCACTTTTCGAATCCTTTCAAGAACTTTGAATGGACACACATAACGAGGAGCTAGT
Source organism: Ambrosia trifida (assembly GCA_028751855.1). NCBI lineage: Eukaryota > Viridiplantae > Streptophyta > Magnoliopsida > Asterales > Asteraceae > Ambrosia > Ambrosia trifida. The sequence continues at coordinate 48,983,971 of CM054131.1, read as the reverse complement.
TTTCCCTTTCTCCCGAAGCGAATCACTCCCTTCCAAGGGGATACCTCAAGAAGTACAAAGTCCCCGACTTGAAATTCCAAGGGCCTTCGACGTTTATCGGCATAACTCTTCTGCCGACTTCTAACCTTAAGAAGATTATCTTGGATCAGTTGGATCTTGTCTGTAGTTTCCTGGATTAGTTCAGGACCGGAGATTTGGACTTCACCGATCTCAATCCAACAGACTGGTGAACGACACATGCGTCCATAAAGTGCCTCAAAGGGAGCCATGTCAATACTGGCATGGTAACTGTTATTGTATGAGAACTCAACCAATGGAAGATGAGAATCCCATGCGCCACCAAAGTCGATGACACAAGCCCTGAGCATATCTTCAAGAGTCTTGATGGTCCGCTTAGTCTGACCATCTGTCTTAGGGTGATAAGTTGTGATCAGGTTTAACTTAGTACCCAAGGCGTCTTGTAAAGAATCCCAAAAACGAGAGGTGAAACGACCATCGTGATCAGAAATAACGTCCAAAGGTATACCGTGGCGACAGGAAATCTCGCATATGTACATCCTTGCCAACCTTTCCACATAATATTTCTCACGAATCGACAAGAAATAGGCTGAGTTGGTCAAACGATCAATGATTACCCAAATACTATCAAGACCTTTGGTTGTACGAGGGAGTTTAGTGATAAAGACCATTGCTATGCTCTCAAATTTCCATACAGGAATTTCTAGTTGTTCAAGCATACCAGAGGGTCATTGATGTTCAGCTTTAACCTTTGAACAAGTGAGACATTTTGCTACAAAAAGAGCAATATCCTTCTTCATACCAGGCCACCAATACGAATACCGTAGATCTTGGTACATTTTATCATCATCAGGAATGATAGAATAACGAGAGTTAGGAGCCTCGTTCATAAGGAAGGTACGAAGATCATCACGGTTAGGAATCCAAAGTTGATTGAGAAAATAAAGTAGAGCATTAGGTTTGGTTTCAAGTTGTTTCTCAGCACCATAAGACATTTCCTCACACATGTTACCTTGGGTGACTGAGGTATGTTGAGCCTGGAGAACACGATCCTCGAAATCAGTACGAACCCTTGCACAATGAAGTTTGACGTATTCCTTACGACTGAGTGCATTTGCCACTACGTTCGCTTTTCCAGGATGGTAGCGAATCTCACAATCATAGTCGTTAAGTAATTCAACCTAGCGCCGTTGCCTCATGTTAAGGTCCTTCTGGTTGAAGATATGTTGGAGACTTTTGTGGTCTATGAAAACCATACATTTGGTACCATAATGGTAATGTCTCCAAATCTTGAGAGAAAAGACGACTGCACCCAATTCGAGATCGTGGGCGGTATAATTCTTTTCATGGATCTTGAGTTGTCTGGACGTGTAAGCAATAATCTTGTCTCGTTGCATAAGAACACAACCAAGGCCTTGATTTGATGCATCACAATAGACCACGAAATCATCATTACCATCAGGCAGGGTCAAGATAGGAGCTTCACAGAGTTTCTGCTTAAGAGTCTCAAAGTTTCTGCTTAAGAGTCTCGAATCCTTCCTCTTGTTTCGGTCCCCACTCATAAGGTTTACCCTTATGAGTTAAGACAGTGAGATGAACATCAATCTTGGAGAAATTAGCGATGAATCGATGATAATAACCAGCTAGACCAAGAAAAGAATGAACTTCTTTTGTAGTCTTAGGTACACTCTAGTTTTTAACAGCTTCGATCTTTGCGGGATCAACATGAATTCCGTTCTCGTCGATGACGTGACCCAAGAATTGAACTTCCTTAAGCCAAAATTCGCATTTTGAGAATTTGGCATACAGTTGTTTCTTCTTTAGGAGACCCGAGATTGAGTGAAGATGTTGTTCGTGATCGGATTTTGATTTGGAATAAATCAAAATATCGTCAATAAAGACAATCATGAATTTATCAAGGTAGGGTGTACAAACCCGATTCATTAGGTCCATAAACACCGCGGGAGCGTTGGTCAATCCAAATGGCATGACCATGAATTCGTAGTGACCATAACGCGTACGAAAGGCCGTTTTAGGAATGTCTTCCTCATGAACTCTAAGTTGATGGTAGCCAGAACGTAGATCAATCTTCGAGAAACGAGTTGCTCTTTGAAGCTGGTCAAAAAGGTCCTCAATCCTAGGTAAAGGTTATCGATTTTTGATGGTGATCTTATTAAGCTCTCGATAATCGATACACATCCTGAGGGATCCATCCTTCTTCTTGACGAATAAAACGGGGGCTCCCTAAGGAGAAAAATTGGTGTGGATGAAACCTTTATCTGAGAGTTCCTAGAGTTGACTGGCAAGCTCTTACATCTCAGAGGGTGCAAGAGGATAAGGAGATTCGGCAAATGGGTTAGCACCAGGTATAAGATCGATTCTAAATTCAACTTGACGAGAATGAGGTAAACCAGGTAGATCTTCTAGGAACACTTCGAGATAATCCTGAATGATTAGAATATCTTGTATGCTCCTGCCCTTGTCTTTCTTTTCTATCACGTTAGCCAAGAAAGCCATATACCCCTTTCGTAAGTATTTTTGAGCAGTCGTGCAAGACATTAGTTTAAGTTCACCACAAGGTTTCTCGCCATAAATCTTCAAAATGTCATAAGATACAAGAGGAATACAAATAAATTTCTCAAAGCATAAGATTTTAGCACGATGGGTTGAAAACCAATCCATAGCTACTATTACATCAAAGCTTCTAAGATGCATAGGAATGAGGTCAATAGAGAAAGTATGCTTATCAAGGTTCAACACACAATTTCGTGCAACAGAATCGATCGAGATAGATTTCCCGTCAGCTACTTCTACCACTAGGGGTTCTTCTAGGTTAGTTTGGGGCATGTTAAGTAGGGTTCAAATTTAAGTGACACAAACGACTTATCAGCACACGAGTAAAATTGTATAGAAGCATAGTGGCTATTAACAAGAAACGTACCATTAACCACTTCATTGTTGTTGCGGGCTTGATTGGCATTGATGTCGTACGTGTGACCACGAGCACCATGGCTTTCATTCTGGGTACCGTTTTGGTTTTGGTTTTGGTTTTGGTTCTGCTTCTGGTCTCTTCGATTAGGGCACGCATCCCTTTAATGATCTGGGCTACCACACAAAAAACACTGGCCACGAACAGGCCTACCATTATGAAAATTAGGTGCTGGTGCATTCCTTGCAAGGTTATTCTGAGCAGCAGGGGCATTAGGGGCAGTAGAGATTCGACAGACATTCACGAGATGCCCGTACTTTTGACAGCTGGTACATTGATGACAAGGCACTTGGGTTGGGTGGTGATACTTGCAGGTGTTACACATAGGATGGGTTCCAGTATACTGTTTCTTATTGGGCGGAGTAGTGGCAACCATTGCAAAATTTCTTGCCTTGCGTCTTTTGTTGGTTGAGGGCTCAGATTTAACCTTGATAGCAAGTTGAGGAGTATCTTCGCAACAACTTTCTTTGTATTCTTGCGAAAAAGGTGCCATTTTTTCACATGGTTATTAGTCAAAGTAGTGGCTAGGTGCTTGGCTTCCTCGAGAGTGGCAGGATTTCTTCCCCACAGAGTATCCTGAATTTTCATGGGTAAGCTTCCAATGTACTTTTCAATTGCAACAGGTAGGGGTGTGACCTTATGTGGAAGCAATAAGCTAAGTTAGTGGAAACGAGTGTTGTAGGCCAGATTGTCACACCACGCCTATGGCGTAAACACGTGGCGCGACGGTTCAAGAGGATTAAGCCAAGATTAATGCAAACCACAATATTAATTAAACGAACGGGTATTTATTCAACGTTGAAAATCATGTCAAATTATTCATACATAATCTTAAAATTGTTTTTGAAATAAATAGGGAGGCTCCTCCCTATATCCCGAAATCCTTGGGATAGAGAGACGAGTCCCCTTCATGATATCCAACGCCCGACTTGGAGATTCCCCCGACCCTGCTCGCCATGTTAACCTTCATCAGTCAATTACCTGAAAGATATGTTTAAAAATCATCAATATATAAATATTGGTGAGTTCACAGGTTTTGATTTAATAAAACTTTATTAAGTGGGAATATCCTTGTTATGACATTTATAGGAGTTGCAAAGTCCTACAATTTTACTTGAGCCTATAACCAAACCAAGAGAATTAACAATGCCCCCGCCCCAAGTCGTTACTCGGTATTCCTACGACTTGATTTCAGAATACGTGCACCCCAGGCATACGCCGATGCATAATCGACGCTATCGATTAGGGGTGGGCCTTGTCAGGCACCAATAGTACTATCCAAATATTCCTTCGGTTTCACTTTCCTGAATTAATGATTATAGTGGGGAGGTCTCAACCCCGAGTGGCGATCACAACTCAAGTGTCCAACCCGTCAAACAAATCCCAACATATCTTTCCCCCGTAAAAACGTTAAATAGTTTAGAAATGGGGCCGTGAGACTCACCTGTAACTGTGCTCGGCTCAAAGAAGAAAATAGTAAAGTTTGTGATCCCGCACCTAAAAATGTTCTAGGCGTATAAGTCACTACACCTATGGTGTATGTGCCTTGGCAAGTTGTACACCCAACTTCCCGACCGCGTCTTTATCCCAATTCCCGTTTAATAGTTTCGTATCCTAGGTTCATTGGCGATGGATTACCCTTTCCTTACAAGTCATATATTATTCTTATTAATATTCTTCGTGACTTGTACATTATTATTCTCGACGCGACTCTACCCAACGTATAATTATTTTCCCATTTAAATAATTATACTTAGGATCGTTTCGCTCGATATAATGTGATTTCTTATTATCCGACCCGACTCACTTTGCTACATATTTATTTTCCCATTCAAATAAATATGCTAAGTTCTTGTCGTTCGGTAACATATTCTTAACGCCCGACTAGACTCACCACACCGTACATTTATTTTCCCATTTAAATAAATGTACTAGGATCTTGTCGGTATTCACACGTTCGTAGATATATTTCACCTACTCGTCTCGGTTTTCCTTCTCGCATACCTGTTTTCCCATTCAAATAGATATACTAGAATTTCGTCGAAAACGAGCATATGTACATATACCATCGCGTGGATACTACTTGTTAAGTTCATGTGTCGTTTAGCGTTTTTAATTCGTTATGTTGTGTTTTCCTTTCCCACGAATATTCTTTCTACACTTAGGAAAGTGTTACCCACGTCTCACCCTTGTTATATATATTTTATATATATGTATATTTTTATATTGTCGTAATGGCATTTTTCCCATATGTCCGTTTAGCTCATGTAACTAAGTTCGTCAGTTAGTGTTTTTCACATTTATTTCCATTACGCGTTCTATGGAAATATTATTCCTACTTCCAATTCTGAACGTTTATTTCTTGGAAAATATACTTTGTACGTTTAGCCCAACTTGTCCAACTTGTAACCCAAAATTGTTTCCGATACTTTTATATTCCCATTTATATAAAAGTATCCATTTTTGTACAAGTTTTTCCAAGTCTTTACTAATATTTTATAAAATCTTATTTTTATAAAATCCTTATGTTAACTTATCCTCTTATTTTTATAAAACTTCCATTTTAGTGGACTTTGAAGAACCATTTTCTTAGTGCTTGATTATTTTTACTTCTTTCCACTTTTAATAATCTTATAATCCATCCTAGATGCTATTAACATGTTTGTTCCATATTTTTATCCAAAATATCAACTTTTCACTTATTCAAGTGAGTAGACTTTGAATATGGAACTTTTTCACCTATGATTATCTAACCCATTTTAATATATTTTTGGTATTAACTTATCATCTTATGATGATTAAAATCATCTTCCATCATATTCAAGTCCTTTTCATCAATCATGCTCAAATCATCCATTAACTTAAGTGTATGTCCATTTTATCATGTTTTCTCCAAATATTACATTTATTAATATAAATCCAAGATTTATTTATGTTATTATTATTCTTCCAATTTTTATCTAACAAAACACATTATCTCTATAAAATCCATTTCATTACCCATCAATGTACAACTTGCTTTCAAAAGCACAAAATATGAACATCTAAGAATCAAACAAGGTAAAACTTACTACTAGCTCAAGGCTAGGGAAGACAACAACCTTGGATTTGGATGGGGTTTAGTGTGTTTTTCCAAAGGGGTTAAGCTCCAAGCTCTTGAACACACAAAAGGGGTTTTGATGGATGATGATTTAGAGATGATTTGTTAGTGTAAAAGTTGAAAGAGAGATGTTAATGTAGGGGTGATATGGTACGGCCAAGGGAAGGGAAGAAGAAGAGTTTTTGGCTTTGTTGTTTCAAGTATGTATGTATCTTTATATTATCTTCTCCAAATCTTGAAGGATCATGTGTATCTACTAGAGATTATGCACAATCTAATGGAGATTATGATAGATTACAAAAAAAATCTTTGGGATATATTAAGAGGGTGCTTTGGCCGAGATTAGAGAGAGAGAGAATGGAGAAGATTTGTTAATTTTTACCCAATACACACTCATGCATATAATTCTTATGATTACAAGCCATCCTATTGGGTTATTTAGATAGAAAAAGATATTAATCATTTGGAGTGGGCCCCTAGGCCGGCCCCTTGGGTGTCTTGGATGGGGTCCACTTTGCTAAATATTACCCAATATTATTATGTTTAAGTTAATCTCGTTCGGGTACCGTCCGGGTATTCTTGGGTTTTTAACCGCGTGTCACCCGAATATTAAAATACCATTAATATTCCTTAAATTTAGTCCAGTTTAATTATTGATAATTTATTTCGGCTTTTGCCGGGTGAAATTACGTGTTACGCGCGTATCGGGTGCGGTACGCGCACTTTATTCGTTACCGGGAGATTTGTACAATAAGCTTTCACGTATGGCTTTGGGTTTCCAAAACTCATTATAGTTTGTGAAAATATCATTTATAATATATTCCGGGTGTCCGGGGTTCGTTTCGCTTATTTAATTTTTACCGGGTAATCGCCAGTGTCCATACCGGATAGATTTGCTTGCGCACGATCCTATCATGCTTTGTCATTAAACTTATGCATTCCTATGCATTATTTGGGAATTGCTATCTTTCCAAGGCCTCAGTTAAATAATCAACACATAATTACGTTTAATTACGTTAATCACGTTTAATTAATTAGTACGGGATTACCTTAATTTTGCCGGTTGTTACATTCTCCCCCCGTTAAGAGAATTCCGTCCCGGAATTCACTTCGAGTTCTCCGGTATAGGGGTCTTCTCGAAAAGGGCGGGATATTTTTGCTTCATCCGGTCCAGCCTTTCCCACGTGAACTCCGGTCTACGCTTGGCATTCCAACGCACTTTGACCAATCTGATCTTACTGCGTCTTAACTTTTGGACCTTCCAATCGGTCACTTCGATTGGTTCTTCGACGAAGTGTAACTTGTCGTCAATGTGGATTTCGTCTGCAGGGATGATGAGAGTTTCGTCGGATAAGCACTTCTTTAAGTTCGACACGTGAAACGTGTCATGTACCTAAACGTGTCTTTAGGTTCAGTTTTCCGTGCTTCCCAAAGCGCGCGACACCTTTCCAAGGTGACACCTTTAGTAGGACCCTGTCTCCGACTTGAAATTCCAAAGGCTTTCGCCTCATATCAGCGTAGCTTTTCTGCCGGTCACGTGCCGCTTTGAGACGTTCTCTTATCAGAAAGACCTTATCCGTTGTCTCTTGAACAATTTCGGGCCCGGTAAGTTGCTTTTCTCCAACTTCGGCCCAACACAGAGGCGATCTACACTTGCGTCCATATAGAGCTTCAAAAGGTGCAGCTTGAATGCTCGTGTGGTAACTGTTGTTATACGAAAACTCCACCAGTGGCAAGTGTGTATCCCAATTACCGCTGAAATCGATTGCGCATGCCCGCAACATATCTTCCAAGGTCTGGATGGTTCGTTCACTCTGACCATCGGTTTGTGGATGATATGCGGTACTCATGTCAAGGCGAGTACCGAGGGCTTCATTCAAACTTTCCCAAAATCTTGAGGTGAAATGACTATCTCGATCGGAGATGATGGAAATAGGTACACCATGCCTAGACACTACTTCCTTAATGTATAAACGGGTCAGTTTCTCCAACTTATCTGTTTCGCGAATCGGGAGGAAGTGTGCCGATTTTGTCAATCGATCAACGATTACCCATATCATGTCGTGGCCGCTTGTTGTCTTGGGTAATTTGGTAATGAAATCCATAGTAATTCGTTCCCATTTCCATTCTGGTATTTCCGGTTGCTGAAGCAAGCCGGATGGTCTCTGATGCTCGGCTTTGACCTTCGCGCAAGTCAAGCATCGCGCAACATATACCGCTATATCTCTTTTGAAATTTGGCCACCAGTAAAATTCCTTCAAATCGTGGAACATCTTGTCTGCTCCAGGGTGAACCGAATATCGTGAACCGTGAGCTTCGGCCAATACCAGTTCACGCAGTCCACCGTACACTGGTACCCAAATTCTATTCATGAAATACAAGGCTTGATCCGCCTTTGGCTCCAGTGAATCAACCATCTTCCGCAATCTTTCACCTTTGACGTTCTCGGGTTTCAGAGCGTTAATTTGAGCTTCACGAATCCGGTCAGTCAAGTTCGTGTGGATAGTTAAACCCAAGGCTCGGACACGCAATGGCTTAACCCGTTCCTTACGACTCAAGGCGTCGGCTACAACGTTCGCCTTCCCGGGATGGTACTTTATCTCACAATCGTAATCGTTCAATAACTCAACCCATCGTCGTTGTCGCATGTTCAATTCTTTCTGGTCAAAGATGTGCTGCAAACTTTTATGATCGGTGAAGATTGTACACTTGGTTCCATATAAATAATGTCTCCATATCTTGAGCGCGAATACCACGGCTCCCAATTCCAAGTCGTGTGTAGTGTAATTCTTCTCGTGGAGCTTTAGTTGTCTGGAAGCATACGCTATGACCTTCTCTCGTTGCATCAATACACAACCCAATCCCTGGTGAGAGGCGTCACAATAAACCACAAAGTCTTCCGTACCATCGGGGAGTGATAGTATCGGGGCGCCACATAACTTATCCTTTAGTAATTGAAACGCCGCTTCTTGCTTTTCCGTCCATTCGAACTTCTTATCCTTTTGGGTTAGCATGGTTAAAGACTGTGCTATCTTAGAAAAGTTCTCGATGAACCTTCTGTAGTAACCCGCAAGGCTAAGAAATTGTCGTACTTCAGTAGGGGTTCTAGGGGCGTCCCAATTTTTGATTGCTTCGATCTTGGCGGGATCGACATGTATACCCTTTTCATTCACCACGTGGCCTAGGAAGTGAACCTCTCGAATCCAAAAGTCACATTTCGAGAACTTAGCATAGAGTTTCTCTTTGCGTAGTACCTCAAGGATTAACCGAAGATGATCCTCATGTTCTTCCTTAGTGCGTGAATAGATCAAGATATCATCAATGAAGACAATGACAAATTTGTCCAAATATGGCTTACACACGCGATTCATCAAATCCATGAAAACAGCTGGTGCGTTGGTTAATCCGAATGGCATAACCAAAAATTCGTAGTGCCCATAACGAGTCTTAAAGGCTGTTTTTGGCACGTCCTCTTCTTGGATACGCAAATGGTGATAGCCGGACCTCAGATCAATCTTGGAGTAGAAACTGGATCCTTGAAGTTGATCAAATAAATCGTCGATCCGAGGAAGAGGATAGCGATTCTTAATGGTTAACTTGTTCAGTTCTCGATAGTCAATGCACATTCGAAAAGTGCCATCCTTTTTCTTTACAAATAAGACGGGAGCTCCCCAGGGTGAGAAGCTGGGTCTTATGAAACCTTTGTCCAACAACTCTTGCAGTTGACCAGATAGCTCCTGTATCTCGGATGGAGCTAAGCGATATGGCGATCGCGCTACGGGTGCAGATCCCGGAACAAGGTCGATGCGGAACTCGACTTGTCGGGGTGGTGGCAATCCCGACAAATCTTCTGGGAACACATCTGGAAAGTCTCTGGCTATCGGAATGTCTTCTAACATTCGCTCGTCGGCCTTCTTATCCACCACGTGCGCCAAGAATGCGACGGGACCTTTCCTTAGACACTTTCGGGCCTTCATGCTGGTAATAATTCTTAACGGCGTCCCACGCCTTTCCCCTTGGATCGATAGGGTTTCACCGCTTGCGAGGGGAACTTGAATCACTTTGTCGTTGCAAACAACGACGACGCGGTGTGCGGATAGCCAATCCATGCCAACAACTATGTCAAAGCTACCCAACACGACTGGCAATAGATCAATGCCAAACTCGTGACCACAGAGATCCAACTTACAATCCTTTGCTACTTCCCGAGTTTCTATAGTCTTACCGTTAGCCAGTTCTATAGAGTATGGTGTGTCTAGCTTACTAGTTTTTAGTCCAAGTAATCTTTTAAATTCGACAGACACGAAGCTAAAATCAGCGCCAGTATCAAATAATACTGAAGCATAATGACCATTTAGAGGGAACGTACCAGTGACCACATTAGGGTCTTGTCGTGCATCACCGGCACCAATCACGAATGCCCGCCCACGGGCTTGGTTGTTGAGTTTGGGACAATCCCTCTTCCAATGATCGAGCGATCCACATGCGAAGCAGGGCCTCGCTCCTCCGTTCTTTGGCGCTCCTGACCTGTCTGTCTTGTGCCCAGAACGGCGGCACTTACCGCAGATCACCTCGTTCTTGCCTTGGTAACCCTGTTTTCCATTGTTTCCACGCCCAGTGGCTACATACCCTTTCCCTTTCTTTCCTGAACCTCCCGATGATCCATCCTTTTTCCTCTCGTCACGCTTACGCTTCCCAAACCTCGGCTTATTTCCCTGTTCGCTTGACCCAACAGCTGAACTCGTACCCAGATTCTTACCCTCAACACTGCTGGACTCAGTAAGCTTCAACCCTAATACTTTTCAGATTAGGGTGCCCATTCGAATGGCGTCTTCAGTGAGGCTTAAGGCGAGGTCGATAGCTTCGCGCATGGTCGTAGGTTTGGAAGCAGTGACCATGCTGCGTATCTGTGGTGCCAATCCGAATAGGTACCTTTCCACCTTTTTGCTTTCCGGGGTAACCAAGCGAGGCACTAACCGAGAGAGATCATGAAATCTGGACGTGTACCCAGCTACGTCCGATCCAACCATGGTGAGGTTCCAGAACTCGGTCTCTAGCTTCTGCACTTCGCTTGCAGGGCAGTACTTGGCGATCATTAGTTCCTTCAACTCCAACCATGACGAGTAAGCAGCATCGTCTCCCAGTGTTTGCACTTGGTTGTTCCACCATGTTAGTGCTTGGTCCAGAAACAGGTTAGTGGAGTACACGACAGCTTGTCGCGGGGTACAGCTGCTGATACGAATCACCGCTTCAGTTTTCTCGAACCACTTGACTAGTCCGACAGAGCCTTCAGTGCCACTGAAGTTGAGTGGTTTGCAGTCCAGAAAAGCTTTGAACGTGCAGCCACGCTCTCGCGAGGCCGTTTCTGCAATAATAAAATAGCATGTTATTATGAGGTAGGAGTTTTACGAAAACTCCTGTTGCATACATTCGAAACCCTCTTACCGGTAGGGGAGGTTTCGCGTCGGTCACTCCTTGTTCGATCTCGCGATCTTTCAGTGCGCGTGGCATTGTGTTCTGCGAGAGCTTGGGCGACGCGTCCCGAAACTAGGGCTTCAAGCTCCTCGGGTGTTGTGGGTAGTCTTTCGTTTCCACTGTTGCTTCGGGTCGCTGGTGCCATTTTTCTTCAATAATCATTATCAAAGGTTAATTTGGCGATCATTCATACAATATCGTCATACATAAGGTATAAATAACAACACAACACATGAACACAATAATCACCACAACATCATCACACAATCACAATATATCTAGAACAGGTAATAATAATCGTAGACAATCCTAACACATATTTTACCATAACAAAATTTTTCATTAATTTCAATACCACGAGTACAATGATTTGTTCATAATAACAAAAACCGAGGATACATTCATCATACATCGCTCTTTTGAAATACACTAGAAATAGAATGTCATATACCGGCACAATCCCGCTCGGCTAGGCAAAAATGCAGATGGGTGCTATAACCCATACTGTGCTATCATACTACTACTACTACTACTATGTCCGTAGGTGATCCCCCAAGTGTCTCTGAAGTATCGCTACTGTGGTGGCGGCGGCGGGTACTGATACTGGGGGGCGTACATGCTAATGGTCATACTGATCGCCATAATGCGAACGTACAAGAATTTGCGATGCGCAAAGTGTGCGTCGCCCGTAATCCCACAATGAGCGTCCATGCTCAGCAACTCTTCAGCATAATGTGCCAGCGCATCTCTGGCATCGATGATCCTGGCCCACATGAGCTGGGCCTGCTGCTCCATCTGGTTCACGGTGCGCTGCACCGTGTCGGTGAGAGTCTGGAAGTCTCTCTCCAAGGAGATCACCGTTGACCATGCCGGTCCTGACAGTGGGGCCATCCCGTGGGGCTGCGACGGCCCAGGGATGTCAGTATACGTCAGCTGGGATGGGCCGACTATATCGGGTATAGGTAGGGGGTGAAGGGTGGGGCAAAGCCCGGTAATCCGGTGAAGAAATGGGGTGGTACCTGGTATGGGTCTCCTGCACCTAGAGTGTATGGTGCAAGTGGGGGTAACAGAAAAGGGGCCCCTGCATCCATAGTGAATGGTGCAGGTGGTGGTGTGGGGAGCATCTCGGGTTGGGGTGGTAGTACGGGAAAGGTGGTGATAGGTAACGTCATGGATACTGGTGAGGGGACTATAAGCTCGGCGAGTGGGACCATGAGGGGCTGTGTGACAGCGACCCACTCTGGAGCGGATATCACGGTGGTAGGGGTGGGAGGGCTAGCAGTGGCGTGAGCTGCCAAACCTGCTCGGTGCAGCTCAGAGCTACGGGGTGAGCTGCCCTCAAGGATGTGTCCAGTAGAGGCTGGCCCATCCTGTGGTACGGGCTCGGGTAAGGCGGGTAGGGCGGCCTGTGCAGTGGTGGCATGCCCTATCATCGGAGCGACGTGCTCCTCCTGGTCTGCTGGTGGGATCGGCACAGCAATGTGCTCCACCGATGCGGTCGACTCATCGTCGGAGTCGTCCGAGATCCACCCGTTGTGTCCTCGGGAAACGGGCACGAGTCTCATGCCCGGGGGAACGGGGATAAGTGGGGTGGGTAAGGGCTCGCGATCGACGTGTGCATGTCGGTCGTATGGAGACTCCACGGTCTCCGACTGTGTGGGGACAGGCCTCGATGGACCTGCACAGCCTACAGGGAAGTCCCTGACGGCTCGGATGGGAAGTGCTGGCAGTGGTGCTGCCTGGAATGGCACTAGAGGCAAGTCAGCCTGTGGTGCCTCGGCCATCGGTAAATCGGCCACGGCGGCCACGTCGCCTCCAGCGGGGGCCCACGCTGGGTCCTCGCTCGGGTCAGTCTCGTCGGAGCTGTCTCCGTCTGCGCCCTCTGTGGCGGTGTCAACCTCCATATCGTCATCCTCAGGATCGAGTACCACAACCTCGATCGGCTCCGCTGGCGGTGCTGGGATGATCTGGATGCTACTGTCGTAGCTCGGTGCTACGCTCCCTGCGTCTGACATCCTGGCAAAAGAACCGTACTAATATTTAAGTATTATTCGTTAGATAGTTAAGGCACACATCTACAGTACTCTTCCTAACATCTAATACTAGAATAACACGTATCCTTACTCATGGCTAGCTTGGTCGGAATCTCCTCATACCCAAATGGTCGTTGGAAAATTTATTGCGTTTCGCATTTGTTATAAAAGCTTTTGTCTTTTGAACCAATCCGGTTATATTTTAGATTTTTTTTTTAAAAAAAAATGCTAATTCGCTATAACCTTGGCTCTGATACCACTTTCTGTCACACCACGCCTATGGCGGAAACACGTGGTGCGACGGTTCAAGAGGATAAAGCCAAGATTAATGCAAACCACAATATTAATTAAACGAACGGGTATTTATTCAACGTTGAAAATCATGTCAAATTATTCATACATAATCTTAAAATTGTTTTTGAAATAAATAGGGAGGCTCCTCCCTATACCCCGAAATCCTTGGGATAGAGAGACGAGTCCCCTTCATGATATCCAATGCCCGACTTGGAGATTCCCCCGACCCTGCTGGCCGTGTTAACCTTCATCAGTCAATTACCTGAAAGATATGTTTAAAAATCGTCAATATATAAATATTGGTGAGTTCACAGGTTTTGATTTAATAAAACTTTATTAAGTGGAAATATCCTTGTTATGACATTTATAGGAGTTGCAAAGTCCTACAATTTTACTTGAGCCTATAACCAAACCAAGACAATTAACAATGCCCCCGCCCCAAGTCGTTACTCGGTATTCCTACGACTTGATTTCAGAATACGTGCACCCCAGGCATACGCCGATGCATAATCGACGCTATCGATTAGGGGTGGGCCTTGTCAGGCACCAATAGTACTATCCAAATATTCCATCGGTTTCACTTTCCTGAATTAATGATTATAGTGGGGAGGTCTCAACCCCGAGTGGCGATCACAACTCAAGTGTCCAACCCGTCAAACAAATCCCAACATATCTTTCCCCCGTAAAAACGTTAAATAGTTTAGAAATGGGGCCGAAAGACTCACCTGTAACTTTGCTCGGCTCAAAGAAGAAAATAGTAAAGTTTGTGATCCCGCACCTACAAATGTTCTAGGCGTATAAGTCACTACACCTATGGTGTATGTGCCTTGGCAAGTTGTACACCCAACTTCCCGACCACTTCTTTATCCCAATTCCCGTTTAATAGATTCGTATCCTAGGTTCATTGGCGATGGATTACCCTTTCCTTACAAGTCATATATTATTCTTATTAATATTCTTCGTGACTTGTACATTATTATTCTCGACGCGACTCTACCCAACGTATAATTATTTTCCCATTTAAATAGTTATACTTAGGATCGTTTCGCTCGATATAATGTGATTTCTTATTATCCGACCCGACTCACTTTGCCACATATTTATTTTCCCATTCAAATAAATATGCTAAGTTCTTGTCGTTCGGTAACATATTCTTAACGCCCGACTAGACTCACCACACCGTACATTTATTTTCCCATTTAATTAAATGTACTAGAATCTTGTCGGTATTCACACGTTCGTAGATATATTTCACCTACTCGTCTCGGTTTTCCTTCTCGCATACCTATTTTCCCATTCAAATAGATATACTAGAATTTCGTCGAAAACGAGCATATGTACATATACCATCGCGTGGATACTACTTGTTAAGTTCATGTGTCGTTTAGCGTTTTTAATTCGTTATGTTGTGTTTTCCTTTCCCACGAATATTCTTTCTACACTTAGGAAAGTGTTACGCACGTCTCACCCTTGTTATATTTATTTTATATATATGTATATTTTTATCTTGTCGTAATGGCATTTTTCCCATATGTCCGTTTATCTCATGTAACTAAGTTCGTTAGTTAGCGTTTTTCACATTTATTTCCATTACGCGTTCTATGGAAATATTATTCCTACTTCCAATTCCGAACGTTTATTTCTTGGAAAATATACTTTGTACGTTTAGCCCAACTTGTAACCCAAAAATGTTTCCGATACTTTTATATTCCCATTTATATAAAAGTATCCATTTTTGTACAAGTTTTTCCAAGTCTTTACTAATATTTTATAAAATCTTATTTTTATAAAATCCTTATGTTAACTTATCCTCTTATTTTTTTAAAACTTCCATTTTAGTGGACTTTGAAGAACCATTTTCTTAGTGCTTGATTATTTTTACTTCATTCCACTTTTAATAATCTTATAATCCATCCTAGATGCTATTAACATGTTTGTTCCATATTTTTATCCAAAATATCAACTTTTCACTTATTCAAGTGAGTAGACTTTGAATATGGAACTTTTTCACCTATGATTATCTAACCCATTTTAATATATTTTTGGTATTAACTTATCATCTTATGATGATTAAAATCATCTTCCATCATATTCAAGTCCTTTTCATCAATCATGCTCAAATCATCCATTAACTTAAGTGTATGTCCATTTTATCATGTTTTCTCCAAATATTACATTTATTAATATAAATCCAAGATTTATTTATGTTATTATTATTCTTCCATTTTTAATCTAACAAAACACATTATCTGTATAAAATCCATTTCATTACCCATCAATGTACAACTTGCTTTCAAAAGCACAAAATATGAACATCTAAGAATCAAACAAGGTAAAACTTACTACTAGCTCAAGGCTAGGGAAGACAACAACCTTGGATTTGGATGGGGTTTAGTGTGTTTTTCCAAAGGGGTTAAGCTCCAAGCTCTTGAACACACAAAAGGGGTTTTGATGGATGATGATTTAGAGATGATTTGTTAGTGTAAAAATTGAAAGAGAGATGTTAATGTAGGGGTGATATGGTACGGCCAAGGGAAGGGAAGAAGAAGAGTTTTTGGCTTTGTTGTTTCAAGTATGTATGTATCTTTATATTATCTTTTCCAAATCTTGAAGGATCATGTGTATCTACTAGAGATTATGCACAATCTAATGGAGATTATGATAGATTACAAAAAAAATCTTTGGGATATATTAAGAGGGTGATTTGGCCGAGATTAGAGAGAGAGAGAATGGAGAAGATTTGTTAATTTTTACCCAATACACACTCATGCATATAATTCTTATGATTACAAGCCATCCTATTGGGTTATTTAGATAGAAAAAGATATTAATCATTTGGAGTGGGCCCCTAGGCCGGCCTCTTGGGTGTCTTGGGTGGGGTCCACTTTGCTAAATATTACCCAATATTATTATGTTTAAGTTAATCTCGTTCGGGTACCGTCCGGGTATTCTTGGGTTTTTAACCGCATGTCACCCGAATATTAAAATACCATTAATATTCCTTAAATTTAGTCCAGTTTAATTATTGATAATTTATTTCGGCTTTTGCCGGGTGAAATTACGTGTTACGCGCGTATCGGGTGCGGTACGCGCACTTTATTCGTTACCGGGAGATTTGTACAATAAGCTTTCACGTATGGCTTTGGGTTTCCAAAACTCATTATATTTTGTGAAAATATCATTTATAATATATTCCGGGTGTCCGGGATTCGTTTCGCTTATTTAATTTTTACCGGGTAATCGCCAGTGTCCATACCGGATAGATTTGCTTGCGCACGATCCTATCATGCTTTGTCATTAAACTTATGCATTCCTATGCATTATTTGGGAATTGCTATCTTTCCAAGGCCTCAGTTAAACAATCAACACATAATTACGTTTAATTACGTTAATCACGTTTAATTAATTAGTACGGGATTACCTTAATTTTGCCGGTTGTTACACAGATTCTCCCCACTGTCCTGGACTAGAGTGTGAAACTCATCTTCCAGCTTCTTGACTTCATTACAAGGGCAGAATTCCGCCTTCATGATGTCCATAGCTTGCTTCCAAGTCAAAGCCAGTGCGACTTCAGCTCCGCGAGTCCGATTCTCTTTGTTCCACCACGTGAATGCCCGCTTATGGAGGACACTCATAGCATAGCGAACTTTGAGGGTGTTACGGCACTCACTATTCATGAAGGTATTTTTGATACCTTCGAACCACTGAAGAAGGCCAGTGGCTCCTTCATCCCCGCTAAACTTGGGAGGGTTGCAAGTGTCGATGTGCTTGAGGGTGCAAACAGGGTGAGCATTCATGTTCCCATTGCCATTCCCATTGTGGTTACCATTCTCGTTGCCATTTCCATTGCCATTGCATTTCCATTCATTTGAGCGATTTGAGCCACTAAATTAGGAAGTAACATCGCTATTTGTTGAGCCATTTGCTAGGTAATGATAGCGGCGAGTTGGACATTGTCGTTGTCCTGGTTGTTGTTGTTGTCGTTGTCATTGTCGTTGTTAATACAAGTGCTGTGACGAGGAGGCATTATCTGTAAGAGACACAATGAAGATTTCAATGAGACATAGGATGAATCAAGGTAAGATGATATAATAAGGAGTGTAATCATTTATTCATTAATTAAAACGAATAAACGAAAACGTTAACTTATCAAAGCTTCTAGATTCTAATAACATAGTAAAGACATGCTTTATCCTATAAGTGAACACTCATCCCGAGAATTCCCAGGTAGGCATCCGGGTCCCTCGTCTGATTGGGATATATGCGCAATGCCAGTCCTAGACAGAAAACTTAGAATACGGGCGTTCACCTTTCCAGATTGCACGTGTTCGCTATTAGAATATAGAGTTTTGACGAGATTAATAAGGCAGTTCAGGTTAGGACCTGAGAATTTTGTCCTATTAGTCTAAGGGTAGATCCAGTGATGGAGAGTAATCATGTTGTAGGGGCTAAAGTAGGGATAAGAAGTAGGATGGAGATAGAGAATAAAAACAAGTAGAGTTGCAAGTAAGAGGAGCAAGTATTGGTTTAAAGTCCCTAAAGTTATAGAGTTGATTATTTTTCTAATAACCTAATTCCCTATAACCAAGGCTCTGATACCAATTTGTAACACCCCAACCGATGGCGGAAACATCGGGATGTCACGTATTGATGATTGTTCAGTAGCACATGGTAAATAATAAATTTCAAAATTTGATTAAATAAAATACATACAGTTGTTCTAAAAGAATTTGTACATCAAATGAGAAAACACTAAATATAAATCTTCAAGCATTAACTCTAATCTTCAAGCAAAGCTATAACCTGAAACATGTTAAGTTTGAAAATATTTTGGGTCAACAAAAGTTGGTGAGAATTACATAGGTTTGAAGATTGTATAATGAGTATAAAATTTGTACAATTCTAATGTCATGGCAAATCTAGTCCATATGTGAAAACAAAACTACCCGGTAAATCGTTTGCATAATCAAACCTTGTGACATGTTTATTGTGGTCCATCCCATACGCATATGGTTCACTCATTTTTGTTTATGTGTTCGATAACAATCACCCACGTTACCCATAATGGAGGTACACATATCCGGGTGGGGTTGTCACTCCAATAGATTTATC
Source organism: Ambrosia trifida (assembly GCA_028751855.1). Classification (NCBI taxonomy): domain Eukaryota; kingdom Viridiplantae; phylum Streptophyta; class Magnoliopsida; order Asterales; family Asteraceae; genus Ambrosia; species Ambrosia trifida. The sequence goes on along the minus strand of CM054131.1, from coordinate 48,964,950 downwards.
ATGGTGTATCGTTGGCTTGCGCATTGCTAATGATTACGCTAGTCTAATTGTGTTTACCAAAGTAATGTTTAAGACATAATGCAACATAGAAATCACACATAGGCACTTATGTTGAATTGCATTTGAAAATGTAACATGTTTTACCCCAAAAATTGTAAAATAGTAAAAACGGGCTATGTAAACTCAACTTAACAATAGTATCGAATCCTTTGATATAGAATAAATGTGGTTCAAGTGTATCCAAGTATCACCCTATGTTAAAGGCAATAATATAAGTATTGGAAAAACTTAAAAGTCTAAATTTTCTAATCTATTGGTATTCTAGGGTTCCTAATTTGGGGATGGAAAATTGTTATATAGTTAATTTAATTTAATAGTTAATTAAATAATAATTAAAGAATTTGAGAAAAATAAATAAATAAGAAGAATTTTTGTAAGATATTGATTAAAGGTAGTTGTATTAAAATATTATAATGTGAAAATATTTTTTATAAAATTATTTTCTTAATTAATGAATATATAATACATTATAATTTATTTGTCAAAATATGGTATTACTATCTAAAAATATTAAAATTCATAAATTTCAGATTATAAAATTACATTTCTGATCTAAATAAATAAAAATAATTTATGTGAAATTTTGATGCAAAAATGTTAAAAAATGGATTAATTGTGAATTTATTATGATTAAAATATCATAAATTAATTGAAAATACTTAATAAATGTTTTTCTGAAATTAAAATTCAATTCTGAAAAGTTTATTGATTTATAGGTTGTAAATAATTTTATTGGAATTTTATAAAACTGATAGATATTTTTCTAGAATTTATAATTTATTTATGAATACACTTGTAATATTATATATATATATATATATATATATATATAGGTTTAGGATCCTGTACAAAGTACATTTTTCGTGAAAAGTGTGAGAAGGACTAAGAATTGACATGTAGACATCATGTTTTAGATTTAGGAATGATGTTTTAGGTTGTTTTAACTAGAAAAACACCAAACACAACAATCTAAAACACAATACAATGTATTATAGTCATTAAATTTAAAAAAACAGCTAAAACACACTACTTAACGCTTAAAACACACTACTAATGTTCTTAGCATGGTGTTTTAAGTTTTAAGCCTAAAATACATTGTTTTCGGTTTTTAATTGTTATGTTTGGTGTTTTTATAGGCAAAACAATCCATAACATCACGACTAAGTTCAAAAAATGATGCCTAAGTATCAATTTTTAATACTTCTCACACTTCTCACAAAAAAACCCACTTTGTACACGATCTTGACCCTATATATATATATATATATATATATATATTAAATAAATGATTTTTGTAAAACTAAAAATTGCATAATAATGTTTACCATTTGAATAACAAAAACTAAATTTAATAGAATTTATAAATCAGATTTGGTACTTAAAAATTTGTTTAAAAGATAAGGTCACAAAATATAAGAGTAAATAGATAAAAAAAATGCTTACATCTGCTGAGGATCGAACCCGAGCACTTGGCCGGTTCGTGTTTTAATCACATGCCCAACCCCAACTGGGTTGGACCCTGAGAATATTTTTTATCAGTTTCAAATAATTATATGAACTTGTTAGGATTAACATTAATTTCCAAAAAAAATAAAATGGGGATGCGTGGGATCGAACCCATGACACGAGCCGTCCCAAAGGTTTTAAACACAAGAGGGTTTACCAAATGATCTACAGGTCAGTTGGTGATTTCTATTGATTTGTTTAAAATAAAAGTAATAACTGCTATGTATCATCTTCCCCAAATAATGTGCTTCGAACCCTAGCTTTTCTAATTAACCAATTCAACAACCAATACCCATTGGATTCACAGGGTTATTGATCGGATTGTAACAAAGATTGAAAATCATAAAATGGATTATGACTTACAGATCTGAATTGAAGCTAAATGCGAGTCAACCAAAAAGGCAATCGCGAACGATTTGCAGATTATAATGAGGATTTAGACTAAATTGAAAGTGGAGAGGTGTAATTCGGCACCTTTAGGTTCTAAGGAAGAGTCCAATTTATAGCATAACAGGTTCCTACAACGAATTGGAAAGTCGACCTAGGTGTTTAATGTATGATGCGTTTTAGTGTTAAATTCGGAATGATTGTATGCAATTGAAAGCTGTGATTGTCGAGGATGCACGTTTGTTCGTCAATCATCAAAATTTTTGCCCAATATAGCACAATCACGCGTTGATTTGGATCGAATAGTTCGGGGTTTGACTTTTGATTTGTGGACTATGAGTTTCAAATGCACATAAGTGATATAATTTTCCATAGAACTCACAAATACTACTAGAGCAGCTGGTTTGTGATGGTGTTGTATGTTTGTGAACCGGCTCAGGCCCGCGTTTGAGTCCCGGCCTGAGCGGTTTTTAGTTTTTTGAATATTTTGCATATAAAACCATATTGTAATATATATATATATTATGAACATACTAGGATAAAATGTTTCAGAAAATTTTAAAATGCACAAAAACGTCGAGATCCAATGAATTTGTATTAATTAATTATATTACAAGATATATCAAAATACGAAACGTTACAAGAGTTGGATCCTTTTCTTTGTTTATCTTCAGTAGTTTATAGGTTTCAACCAAAACTAATTCCATAACGCTCACCCATGTTGCCCATACTGGAGGTACACGTATCCGGGTGAGGTTGTCAGTCTAATAGATCTATCATTGTGTATCGTTGGCTAACGTAGTGTTAATGATTACGCTAGTCTAATTGTGTTTACCAAAGAAATTTTTAAGACTTATTGCAACATAGAAATCACACATAGGCACTTATGTTGAATTGCATTTGAAAATGTAACATGTTTCACCCCAGAAATTGTAAAATAGTAAAAAGGGGCTATGTAAACTCACCTTAACAATAGTATCGAATCCTTTGATATAGAATAAATGTGGCTCAAGTGTATCCAAGTATCACCCTATGTTAAAGGCAATAATATAAGTATTGGGAAAACTTAAATGTCTAAGTTTTCTAATCTATTGGTATTCTTGGGTTCCTAATTTGGGGATCGACAATTGTTATATAGTTAATTTAATTTAATAGTTAATTAAATATTAAATAAAGAATTTGAGAAAAATAAATAAATAAGAAGAATTTTTTGTAAGATCTTGATTAAAAGTAGTTGTACTAAAATGTTATAATGTGAAAATATTTTTTATAAAATTATTTTCTTAATTAATGAATATATAATACATTATAATTTTTTGTCAAAATATGGTATTAATATCTAAAAATATTAAAATTCATAAATTTCTGATTTATAAAATTGTATAATAAAGTTTACCATTTGAATAACATAAAATAAGTTTTATAGAATTGACCTGTAGATCGAACCCGAGCACTTGGCCGGTTCGTGTTTTAATCACAAGCCCAGCCCCAACTGGGATGGACCCTGAGAACGTTTTTTATCAGTTTTAAATAATTATATGAACTTGTTAGGATTAACATTAATTTCCAAAAATAAAATGGGGAAACCTGGGATCGAACCTATTACACGTGCCGTCCCAAAGGTTTTAAACACAAGAGGGTTTACCAACTGATCTACAGGTCAGTTGGTGATTTGTATTGATTTGTTTTAAATAAAAGTAATAACTGCTATGTATCATCTTCCCCAAATAATGTGCTTCGAACCCTAGCTTTTCTAGTCAACCAATTCAACAACCAATAACCCTTAAATTTATGGGGTTATTGATCAGATTGTAACAAAGATTGAAAAACATCAAATGGATTGTGACTTACAGATCCGAATCGAAGTTAAATGCGAGTCAACCAAAAAGTCAATCGTGAACGATTACAGATTATAATGAGGATTTAGAAGAAATTAAGAGTGTAGAGGTGTAATTTGGCACCTTTAGGTTCTAAGGAAGAGTCCAATTAATAGCATAACAGGATCCTACAACGAATTGGAATGTTGACCTAGGTGTTTAATGTATGACGCGTTTTAGTGTTAAATTTGGAATGATTGTGTTTAATTGAAAGCTGTGATTGTCGAGGATACACGCTTGTTCGTCAATAATCAAAATTATTGCCAAATATAGCACAATCTCGCATTTATTTGGATTGAATAGTTGGGGGTTTGACTTTTGATTAGTGGACTATGAGTGATATAATTTTCCATAGAACTCACAAATACACTGCTAGAGTAGCTGGTTTTATATGATGTTGTATGTTTGTGAACCGGCTCAGGCGCGGGTTCGAATCCCGTACTGAGCGGTTTTTATTTTTTTGAATTTTTTTTCATATAAAAGCATATTATAATATATATATATATATATATATATATTTTGAACATACTAGGATAAAATGTTATGGAAAATTTTAAAATGCACAAAAATGTCGAGATCCAATGGATATTTATTAATTAATTATTATTACAAGATATATCAAAATATGAAACGTTACAGTCTCCCCTACTTTTAGGAACTTCGTCCTGAAGTTGGAGTTGAAGAGTCTGCTGGAAAGAGGTGTGGGTATTTTGCTTTCATTTGGTCTTTACGTTCCCAAGTGAATTCTGGACCCTGTTTAGATTCCCAACGAACTTTGACAATCGGAATGCGACTGCGCTTAAGTTTCTTGATTCCAGTGTCCATGATTTCAATAGGTTTCTCAATGATATGCATAGTCTCATCGATTTGCACATCTTCGAGAGGGACATGGAGGTTCTCATCTGCTAATCCTTTCTTTAGATTCGAAACATGAAAAGTTGAGTGGACATTGATTAGCTCAGATGGAAGATCAAGTTTGTAGGCCACTTTTCCAATCCTGTCAAGAACTTTGAATGGACACACATAACGAGGAGCTAGTTTTCCCTTTCTCTCGAAGCGAATCACTCCCTTCCAAGGGGATACCTTAAGAAGTATAAAGTCCCCGACTTGAAATTCCAAGGGCCTTCGACGTTTAGCGGCATAACTCTTCTGCCGACTTCTAGCCTTAAGAAGATTATCTTGGATCAGTTGGATCTTGTCTGTAGTTTCCTGGATTAGTTCAGGACCAGTGATCTGGACTTCACCGATCTCAGTCCAACAGACTGGTGAACGACACTTGCGTCCATAAAGTGCCTCGAAGGGAGCCATGTCAATACTGGCATGGTAACTGTTATTGTATGAGAACTCGACCAATGGAAGATGAGAATCCCATGCGCCACCAAAATCGATGACACAAGCCCTGAGCATATCTTCAGGAGTCTTGATGGTCCGCTTAGTCTGACCATCTGTCTGAGGGTGATAAGTTGTGCTAAGGTTTAACTTAGTACCCAAGGCGTCTTGTAAAGAATCCCAAAAACGAGAGGTGAAACGACCATCGTGATAAAAAATAATGTCCAATGGTATACCATGGCTACATACAATCTCGCTCATGTACATCCTTGCCAACCTTTCCACAGAGTATTTCTCACGAATCGACAAGAAATAGGCTGACTTGGTCAAACGATCAATGATTACCCAAATACTATCAAGACCTTTGGTTGTACGAGGGAGTTTAGTGATAAAGTCCATTGCTATGCTCTCCCATTTCCATATAGGAATTTCTAGTTGTTCAAGCATACCAGAGGGTCATTGATGTTCAGCTTTGACCTTGGAACAAGTGAGACATTTTGCTACAAAAAGAGCAATATTCTTCTTCATACCAGGCCACCAATACGAATACCGTAGATCTTGGTACATTTTATCAGCACCAGAATGGATAGAATAATGAGAGTTATGAGCCTCGTTCATAAGGAAGGTACGAAGATCATCACGGTTAGGAATCCAAAGTTGATTGAGAAAATAAAGTAGACCATTAGGTTTGGTTTCAAGTTGTTTCTCAGCACCATAAGACATTTCGTCACACATGTTACCTTGGGTGACTGAGGTATCCTTGAAATCAGTACGAACCCTTGCACAATGAAGTTTGACGTATTCTTACGACTGAGTGCATCTACCACTACGTTCGCTTTTCCAGGATGGTAGCGAATCTCGCAATCTTAGTCGTTAAGTAATTCAACCCAGCGCCGTTGCCTCATGTTTAGGTCCTTTTGGTTGAAGATATGTTGGAGACTTTTGTGGTCTATGAAAACCATACATTTGGTACCATAAAGGTAATGTCTCCAAATCTTGAAAGAAAAGACGACTGCACCCAATTCGAGATCGTGGGCGGTATAATTCTTTTTGTGGATCTTGAGCTGTCTGGGCGTGTAAGCAATAACATTGTCTCGTTGCATAACAACACAACCAAGGCCTTGATTTGATGCATCACAATAGACCACGAAATCATCATTACCATCAGGCAGGTTCAAGATAGGAGCTTCACAGAGTTTCTTCTTAAGAGTCTTAGGGTTTCTGCTTAAGAGTCTCGAATCCTTCCTCTTGTTTTGGTCCCCACTCATAAGGTTTACCCTTATGAGTTAAGGCAGTGAGATGAACATCGATCTTGAAGAAATTAGCGATGAATCGACGATAATAACCAGCTAGACCAAGAAAAGAACGAACTTCTGTTGGAGTCTTAGGTACACTCTAGTTTTTAACCGCTTCAAGCTTTGCGGGATCAACATGAATTCTGTTCTCGTTGATGACGTGACCCAAGAATTGAACTTCCTTAAGTCAAAATCCGCATTTTGAGAATTTGGCATACAGTTGTTTCTTCTTTAGGAGACCCAAGATTGAGTGAAGATGTTGTTCGTGATCGGATTTTGATTTGGAATAAATCAAAATGTCGTCAATAAAGACAATCACGAATTTATCAAGGTAGGGTTTACAAACCCGATTCATTAGATCCATAAACACCACGGGAGCGTTAGTCAATCCAAATGGCATGTCCATGAATTCGTAGTGACCATAACGCGTACGAAAGGCTGTTTTTGGAATGTCTTCCTCATGAACTCTAAGTTGATGATAGCCAGAACGTAGATCAATCTTCGAGAAATGAGTTGCTCCTTGAAGCTGGTCAAAAAGGTCGTCAATCATAGGTAAAGGGTATCGATTTTTGATGGTGATCTTGTTATGCTCACGATAATCGATACACATCCTGAGGGATCCATCCTTCTTCTTGACGAATAAAACTGGGGCTCCCTAAGGAGAAAAATTGGTGCGGATGAAACCTTTATCTGAGAGTTCCTGGAGTTGACTGGCAAGCTCTTACATCTCAGAGGGTGCAAGAGGATAAGGAGATTTGGCAATTGGGTTAACACTAGGTATAAGATCGATTCTAAATTCAACTTGACGAGAATGAGGTAAACCAGGTAGATCTTCTGGGATGTTAGGACAAAAAGGATTGGTGAAACCACTTTTGCAAACCTTAGTCTAATTCACTTCTGTCAAAATACTCTAAGTATAGAACTGCTGAAGAAGGAAGATCAAACTGCTGAAGAAGAGATTCCACAAGTGCTGAAGAAGAAAAGTCATTAGAAGTTCTGAAGTTCAAACCAGACACTTCTACTGAAGAACTACTGAAGACAAACTACTCATCAGTAGTTTGTCATTCATCAGTACTTTATGTACAAGTTCCAATGCTGCAACTAGGGCTGTACACGAGCCGAGTCGAGCCGAGCCAGGCCCAGCTCGAGCTCGAGCTCGAACCAAAACCGAGCCAGCTCGGCTCGGCTCGTTTTTCTGATCGAGCTGAAAAGTCGAGCTCGAGCTCGGCTCGTAAATGTCCGAGCCTTTTATTTTTTTTATTTTTTTACAAATATTTATTAAATAAAAAACAATAAAATTAAATAAAATTATACATAATCATGTATATTTTTTTTATTTTTCTAAGTTATGGTTTATTTACCATGTATATTTTTTTTTATTTTTCTAAATTACACAAGCTTAAGTCGAGCCATATGTCGAGCCATCGAGCCGAGCCACGAGTCGAGCCATCGAGCCGAGCCACGAGCTGAACACCCCTGGCTCGAGCTCGGCTCGATTACAAAACGAGCCAGCTCGGCTCGGCTCGAAAACAAAACGAGCCTCTTCGAGCCGAGCTTTTTTTGAGCTTTTTTCGAGCGAGTTTCGAGCGAGCCTCGAGTCGCGAGCTTTTTGTACACCCCTAGCTGCAACTTGTTTCTGAACTTGCTTTTTGGCAAGGTTCATGTATTTGTAAAGTCTATAAATAGAAGGGTTCATCCCTCTGTTTTAGACATTGATTTTAATACAGAAATCCTTCAACACATATTATTGTTATTTCCATTTCATATTTATTGAGAATCAGTCTAAGTGTTTCATTCTCATTCAATACTTAGATTCTCAATAAATACTTATCATTTATTAGTTTTTCAATCCAGAGGGAGTTATAACTCCTGTTGATAAGTGTAGCTTTAAACTCGTAACATTCCGCTGTTCTATCACTGATCAAGAACTTGCTAAACACCTAAGTGTTCACTAGCAAGTTCATACAAAAGAGCAATACTGATCCAACAATTGGTATCAGAGCGCTGGTTTATCTGATCACATATCAATCTAACACATTGAGAATCAGACACAGGCTCTTATTGATATTCAATAAAGGATTATAAGCTCACTTTTATCAACATCCATCACTTTAAGAGATATTTGACAAATCAATACTCTTTAAAATTGATCCTCATAATACTGGTTCTGCCAATAAACCTGCTATGCTAGTAAGAAATGAATATAACATCTGGCAAAGGAGAATGGCACATACATTATCACAGACCAACACAGGTTGCTGGAAATCTGTGATATATGGTCCTCATAAACCAGTAAACATTAATCTTGAAACTAAAGAAGAGTTTCCAAAAGACCCAAAAGACTATACAGATGATGATTTCCTAAAACATGAGCTTGATGCTAAAGCTTTCTCTATGTTGGCAATGGCACTCCCAAATGAAATCTACTCTGGCCTATTACATTGTGATAGTGCCAAAGAGCTTTGGGACTACCTCAAAGAACAGTTTGGAGGAACTGAAGAGGTGATTGCCAACACTAGAGAAATTCTAGCTCAACAATATGAAACTTTTGCTCACATTAATGGGGAAACTTTAACACAACAATTTGAAAGATTCTCCTCATTAATATCTGAGCTAAAACTAAATGGTCAGACCTACACAACTATATCTATGCTTCATAGATTTTTAAGGTCTTTACCTGAAAAATGGGAAACATACTCTATAGTCTTAAGATCTTCACAAGACTTTAGCTCCCTCACTCTTACAAAACTTCATGGGAGATTACTTACTTTTGAAAGAGAAATTGATCAAAAGAAAAAGTTACAAAGTTCTGGCAAAACTGCTGATGACTATCTACCAGGTAGTATAGCACTATTGGGACAAGACTCACCAACTTGTTCAAATAGTTTTGGATCTTTTGACCATATTGACATAACTGCTGGGATCTCAACTGAAAGATCATTCCCAGGTTATGACAATAATGATTTTGGTCAAACTGCTGATAACATGTGTTTTATCATGGATGATTTAAATAATTTCAGCAGTGATGACCTAGAAGAAATGGATATTTTGACCACGAGCACCATGGTTTTGATTTTGGGTACCGTTTTGGTTTTGGTTTTGGTTCTGCTTCTGGTCTCTTCGATTAGGGCACGCATCCCTTTAATGATCAGGGCTACCACACAAAAACACTGGCCACGAACAGGCCTACCATTATGAAAATTAGGTGCTGGTGCATTCCTTGCAAGGTTATTCTGAGCAGCAGGGCCAGCAGAGATTCGACAGACATTCGCGAGATGCCCGTACTTTTGACAACTGGTACATTGACGACAAGGCACTTGGGTTGGGTGGTGATACTTGCAGGTGTTACACATAGGATGGGTTCTAGTATACCGTTTCTTATTGGGCGGAGTAGTGGCAACCATTGCAAAATTTCTTGCCTTGCGTCTTTTGTTGGTTGAGGGCTCAGATTTAACCTTGATAGCAAGTTGAGGAGTATCTTCGCAACAACTTTCATTGCATTCTTGCGAAAAAGGTGCCATTTTTTCACATGGTTATTAGTCAAAGTAGTGGCTAGGCACAAGGCTTCCTCGAGAGTGGCAGGATTTCTTCCCCATAGGGTATCCTGAATTTGCATGGGTAAGCTTCCAATATACTTTTCAATTGCAACAGGTAGGGGTGTGACCTTATGTGGTAGCAATAAGCTAAGTTAGTGGAAACGAGTGTTGTAGGTCAAATTCTCCCCACTGTCCTGGACTAGAGTGTGAAACTCGTCTTCCAGCTTCTTGACTTCATTACGAGGGCATAATTCCTCCTTCATGATGTCCTTAGCTTGCTCCCAAGTCAAAGCCTGTGCGACTTCAGCTCCGCGAGTCCGATTCTCTTTGTTCCACCATGTGAATGCCCGCTTATGGAGGACACTCATAGCATAGCGAACTTTTAGGTTGTTACGGCACTCACTATTGATGAAGGTATTTTTGATACCTTCGAACCACTGAAGAAGGCCAGTGGCTCCTTCATCCCCGCTAATCTTGGGACGGTTGCAAGTGTTGAAGTGCTTGAGGGTGCAAACAGGGTGAGCATTCCCGTTCCCATTGCCATTCCCATTGTGGTTACCATTCTCGTTGCCATTTCCATTGCCATTGCCATTTCCATTCATTTGAGCGACTTAAGCCACTAAATTAGGAAGAAACGTCGCTATTTGTTGAGCCATTTGCTGGGTAATGATAGCGGCGAGTTGGACATTGTCGTTGTCCTGGTTGTTGTTGTTGTTGTCGTTGTTAATACGAGTGTTGCGACGAGGAGGCATTATCTGTAAGAGACACAATGAAGATTTCAATGAGACATAGGATGAATAAGGTAAGGATATATGATAAGTAGTGTAATCATTTATCCATTAATTAAAACGAATAAACGAAAACGTTGACTTATCAAAGCTTCTAGATTCTAATAACATAGTAAAGACATACTTTAGCCTATAAGTGAACACTCATCCCGAGAATTCCCAGGTAGGCATCCGGGTCCCTCGTGTGATTGGGATATATGCGCAATGCCAGTCCTAGACAGAAAACTTAGAATACAGGCGTTCACCCTTCCAGATTGCACGTGTTCGTTATTAGAATATAGAGCTTCGATGAGATTAATAAGGCAGTTCAGATTAGGACCTGAGAATTTTGTCCTATTAGTCTAAGGGTAGATCCAGTGATGGAGAGTAATCATCTTGTAGGGGCGAAAGTAGGGATAAGAAGTAGGATGGAGATAGAGAATAGAAACAAGTAGAGTTGCAAGTAAGAGGAGCAAGTATTGGTTTAAAGTCCCTAAAGTTATAGAGTAGATTATTTTTCTAATAACCTAATTCCCTATAACCAAGGCTCTGATACCAATTTGTAACACCCCAACCGATGGCGGAAACATCGGGATGTCACGTATTGATGATTGTTCAGTAGCACATGGTAAATAATAAATTTCAAAATTCGATTAAATAAAATACATACAGTTATTCTAAAAGAATTTGTACATCAAATGAGAAAACACTAAATATAAATCTTCAAGCATTAACTCTAATCTTCAAGCAAAGCTATAACCTGAAACATGTTAAGTTTGAAAATATTTTGGGTCAACAAAAGTTGGTGAGAATTACATAGGTTTGAATATTGTATCATGAGTATAAAATTTGTACAATTCTAGTGTCATGGCAAATCTAGTCCATATGTGAAAACAAAACTACCCGGTAAATCGTTTGCATAATCAAACCTTGTGACATGTTTATTGTGGTCAATCCCATAAGCATATGGTTCACTCATTTGTGTTTATGTGTTCGATAACAATCACCCATGTTACCCATACTGGAGGTACACATATCCAGGTGGGGTTGTCACTCCAATAGATTTATCATGGTGTATCGTCAGCTTGCGCAGTGTTAATGATTACGCTAGTCTAATTGTGTTTACCAAAGTAATGTTTAAGACATAATGCAATAAAGAAATCACACATAGGCACTTATGTTGAATTGCATTTAAAAATGTAACATGTTTCACCCCAAAAATTGTAAAATAGTAAAAACGGGCTATGTAAACTCACTTAAACAATAGTATCGAATCCTTTGATATAGAATAAATGTGGTTCAAGTGAATCCAAGTATCACCCTATGTTAAAGGCAATAATATAAGTATTGGAAAAACGTAAAAGTCTAAATTTTCTAATCTATTGGTATTCTAGGGTTCCTAATTTGTGGATCGACAATTGTTATATAGTTAATTTAATTTAATAGTTAATTAAATAATAATTAAAGAATTTGAGAAAAATAAATAAATAAGATGAATTTTTGTAAGATATTGATTAAAGGTAGTTGTACTAAAATGTTATAATGTGAAAATAATTTTTATAAAATTATTTTCTTAATTAATGAATATACAATAGATTATAATTTATTTGTCAAAATATGGTATTACTATCTAAAAATATTAAAATTCATAAATTTCAGATTATAAAATTACATTTCTGATCTAAATAAATAAAAATAATTTATGTGAAATTTTAATGCAAAAATGTTGAGAAATGGATTAATTGTGAATTTATTATGATTAAAATAACATAAATTAATTGAAAATACTTAATAAATGTTTTTCTGAAATTAAAATTCAATTCTGAAAAGTTTATTGATTTATAGGTTGTAAATAATTTTATTGGAATTTTATAAAACTGTTTTGATATTTTTCTAGAATTTATAATTTATTTATGAATACACTTGTAATATTATATATATATATATATTAAATAAACGATTTTTGTAAAACTAAAAATTGTATAATACATTTTACCATTTGAATAACAAAAAATAAAATTAATAGAATTTATAAATCAGATTTGGTACTTAAAAATTAGTTTAAATGTTAAGGTCACAAAATATAAGAGTAAATAGATAAAAAAAAATGCTTACATCTGCTGAGGATCGAACCCAAGCACTTGGCCGGTTCGTGTTTTAATCACATGCCCAACCCCAACTGGGCTGGACCCTGAGAACGTTTTTTCTCAGTTTCAAATAATTATTTGAACTTGTTAGGATTTTCATTAATTTCCAAAATAAAATAAAATGGGGATGCGTGGGATCGAACACATGACACGAGCCGTCCCAAAGGTTTTAAACACAAGAGGGTTTACCAAATGATCTACAGGTCAGTTGGTGATTTCTATTGATTGTTTAAAATAAAAGTAATAACTGCTATGTATCATCTTCCCCAAATAATGTGCTTCGAACCCTAGCTTTTCTAATCAACCAATTCAACAACCAATAACCCTTGGATTCATAGGGTTATTGATCGGATTGTAACAAAGATTGAAAAACATAAAATGGATTGTGACTTACAGATCTGAATTGAAGCTAAATGCGAGTCAACCAAAAAGGCAATCGCGAACGATTTGCAGATTATAATGAGGATTTAGACTATATTGAAAGTGGAGAGGTGTAATTCGGCACCTTTAGGTTCTAAGGAAGAGTCCAATTTATAGCATAACAGGTTCCTACAACGAATTGGAAAGTCGACCTAGGTGTTTAATGTATGATGCATTTTAGTGTTAAATTCGGAATGATTGTATGCAATTGAAAGCTGTGATTGTCGAGGATGCACGCTTGTTCGTCAATCATCAAAATTTTTGCCCAATATAGAACAATCACGCGTTGATTTGGATCGAATAGTTCGGGGTTTGACTTTTGATTTGTGGACTATGAGTTTCAAATGCACATAAGTGATATAACTTTCCATAGAACTCACAAATACACTGCTAGAGCAGCTGGTTTGTGATGGTGTTGTATGTTTGTGAACCGGCTCGGCCCACGTTCGAGTCCCGACCTGAGTGGTTTTTAGTTTTTTGAATATTTTTCATATAAAACCATATTGTAATATATATATATATATTATGAACATACTAGGATAAAATGTTACGGAAAATTTTAAAATGCACAAAAATGTCGAGATCCAATGGATTTTAATTAATTAATTATATTACAAGATATATCAAAATACGAAACGTTACAAGAGTTGGATCCTTTTCTTTGTTTATCTTCAGTAGTTTGTAGGTTTCAACCAAAACTAATTCAGAACATCTAGCAACAGATTTCATATGACCATAATTTGCCTCAACTAACTCTTGCCTCATGCTCTTGAACTTTAAAGCTCTTTTAGAATCAATTCATTTGTCCTTCTTCGATTCAGCTAGAGTTATTTTTTGTTTATTATGTTGTTTAAACAACTCTTCAATTTTGTATATTTGATCCCTAAGTTATTTAGACGTCCAACTAACAAATTGACTTTCAGACATGGACTTGCTCAGATTCCTTACAAACTATTGTATTTTACTAAGCTTTTCAAGTTGTGTTTGAATGATTCCATGAGCAGTGCTCTCATCTTTCCTCTTAGATAGTGCTTCAATACCCATTTCAGTCTGTCTGACTTTTATGTCAAGATACTGATCAACGTTCTTAGGTTTGGTGAATCCATCAAGAGATGGGAAAGATAGTGATGATGGATCATCTGTTAAGTAGAATGATTTTATCTCAGGCTGTATTACTAATATTTCAAGAGGAAATTTAGCAGCCAATGGTGTTATGTTGCATGATTGTGATGAGTGTGTTGATATGGTCATGATATTGGATGTTTGATGTGGAAACGATGAGATACGGGCAGTTGGAATGGGTTTAGTTGTTGGAGGCAAAGTAAGTGGAAATGTGGTTGTTATGGTTCTATTTTGAGTTGTATGTGCAGAACATACTCCACTTGATTCTGTAACAGTGGTTCTAGGTAATGTTGATGTAATATCTTTTGGTCCTTGGAAGAGTATAAGGGTAGTTGTGCTCGGAACATTCATTGTTCTGCTTTTAGGAGCAACAGATGTTATTTGGATTGGTGATTCATGTGGTAATGTTGTGGATTGTCTAAAGGGATTTGTAGTGGTGATGACTAATGTGTTTGTGGATTCAGTGGGTAGTGTACAAAATACAGCAGTTGATTGTCTAGCATTGGTGTCATCAAAAGTTGATGTTTTCATTGGGGTTTGATGTTGTTGGCAACTTGTTGAGAAGTTTCTAGGGACAGCTGTGGTTGTAACATTTGTTGGGATATTTTCAGTCCTAGAATATGTTGTGGTATCAGTGGTTTAGGTAGAAGAAACATCAGTGAATTGTTTTGGTTCCTGTTCAGCAGTGGTTGAAACTATAGTAGAAACTAGGTTATCAGATTTTTGCATATCAGATGTTTAATCTTTATTCCCCTTTTTGGTTTCATGAATATCAACATCTGTTTGAAAAAACAAAACTAGGGCAAAGCCAGTTATCCTTAATAGATGATCTCTAATTGCTTTCATATCAGCTTTAGTATCCTTGTATAAAGCTACCACTTTCACATTTGTCAACTCCATCTCAAAATTGTGTTTGATTTCTACTAATTTTTGTTGAGCCTGGATAATACGATCAACTAATTTCCAGAGTTCATTGGTAACCTCAGCCATTTTCTCTATGAACTTTTCCTTTATTGTCTCAAATGATTTAAATAAGGCTTCAAGCTTAGTTACACTTTTCTCCAAATTCTGATATTTTAAAGCATCAGCTAAACTAACAGGATCATCTGCATTCCTACCAGTTGTGGTTGTATTTGTTTCAATGGTATCAGCAACTGAAACTTTTTCTGAGTTGTCGATAGTTCCAACTGTAACAGATGTTAAAATTGTAGGGTCAACTTTTGTTTCCTTCAAGGAAGTTTGATTTGTGTAATCAGTTTCCAACTCTGAGACAGTTGTCTCTGCATTTGTAGTGGCTACTTCATTTGACCTACCAATAATATTTACTTGCAATTCAGATGGTGTGGTCTTCTCTGCCTGTGTCAAGATGATTGATTTTTTTTAGGAATAGTCTCTTTAGGCTGTATATTCTCAGCGATGGGTCATTGTGAGGGACTGTTTTCAGTCTGAGATTTATTAATTGCCTCAAACAATGGATTAAAGGTAGGTGGAATTTTTGGTGGGGCATGTGACAGAGACGGTGGTGGAGTTAACAGAGATCTAGCTCCAGGAGAAGGGCTTTTAAACAAATGTACAACTGAATCATTTGGGTCATGTTGTATATGTCCTTGACTTACAAGATGATCCAGTTGAGAGGATACATTGACAATATATGTGATTGTTGTTATTTCCATTGGCTGAGAGGAAGCATCAACAGGTGTTGTTTGCTACTCTTGCGTTGCTGTAGTAGTTTCGTTTGGCTTCTGAACCTCCAGAGATACAATGTTTCTCTTCTTTTTTGCTTTGGTTTTTTAATGGTGGTTTCTTTGTTGAAATCACTCGAATGATTTCCATAGCACTATTTGTGGTTTCATTTTCACCGGTAGCAGTCGGCTCAGCAACAGATGTTACAACAACAGATGTTGAAGCATCAATGTTCGTTTGTTTTTTAGAACTTTTACTTTTAATGAACTTTTCTAGACCTTTAACGTCTAGAATTCTTGTAAAAGTTTCATTCAATAAGATATTAATTTTAATAGCTACCCCTTTTTTAAAATCATTATCAGGCAACAGTTTTTGTAATCAGAAGCTCAACAATCTTGGATATAGTAAGAAAGCATTACTATATCCAGATTTTATTGCCTTCACATTGGATACTAAGTTAGTGAATACTGTCTGGGATAACTTGTAATCGTTGTCCGTTAAAATTACATATCCAGGATACTGTGTTTTCAAAGGTATCTCATTAAATAATGTTGTCTTCACAGATAGACATATAAGAAAGGCATGAAAAAAAATACTTCATTGGTAGGGGAAAGTTTCGTTTAAACATTGTTGAGACAGTCAATTGACGGTCATACCCTCCTCAATTAACTCTGTTTGAAGTTCATTCTTCAGAAATGAATTATTACCTTGCAAATCGTTTAAGGAGAATGTAATGCAGATGGATTGGGGGTTATCTCGATATCTGTATTTGCATTCTTGGAGACAATTGCATAAGGCTTTTTGTCTTTTTCGAGACACTCGGCTTTATTCCAGAATGCTTTCAGAGTATCCGCATAAATTGGAGCATCAGCGGTGAGGATGGGTAGGTATTTCGATTTGCAGAGCACGTCGATTTTAGAGTGAAATTGATGGTTATGTTGTGTTTTAACCAGATATGGAAGATATTTATGGGGGTTTTAAATTGAAGATCTATGCAAATTGTAACACCCCAAAAACGTTAAAGTAATAATAAGTGTGGTGAAAGATAATATATAAATATTATTTATATATAAGTATGAGTATGTATGTATGCGTGTAAATATATGTATGTATATGTTTGTACCCCTAGTTGTAAGTAGTGCATTGGTAGTTGTACATTTAGCAAACATAAAAATTACCAAGTTAATTACTTGGGTGAATAGGTAGAAGCTTAATTAATAAAGAGGGAGGGGTTTAATATGAAATAACACTCAACTTGAGGGGTTGGTTTGGGAAGATTAGAAGTGGCAAGAAATAAGAGGGATTAGAAAGGAAAAATGGAAAGAAAAAAAGAAAGAAAAGAATAGAAAACGCAGAGAAGAGAGAGAGAGAGAGAGAGGGGTGACAAAGAGGGTTCTTCATAACAGCCCTCTATAGCTGAAATTAAATGAGAAAAACATCTCTAATCCCCTGCATGTTCTTGGATTATTAACCCTCTTGTGCTGCTAATCTCATTGGTAAGTTGTATGATTTATTTTGGAAGAGTTTGGAAGTAGTTTGGTGGGATTTCATGATTTTGTTATGATAATTACTCTTGTGGCTTAGGAAAGCATGATTTGTATGTATGATAGTGTAAATTGATGAGATTTCATGTTAGAATTGATGTGTTAGGGCTGAATTGAGAATTGTTAAGTGGGTGTTGGAATGAAGGTTTCCGTTGACTTTTTAAAAGTCAAACAGGACCTTAATCTCATGAGAGCTCAATTGATTATGCTTATTGTTAGAAATTCATGAAGATTGTAAGTATAAGTATAGAATTGGGAATGTTGTGTCATGGAATGGTATAACCACTTGAATGTATGGATATGCACACCAATTGTATGATGAAATGCCTAGTATCTTAGAATAGGTGAAATTGTGGAAAAATACATGATAAATATGATGGTAGATGTTGTAGCTATGTGGTTATGCTAGTTTATCTACCTTGAACCAAGAATGGTAAAGGGTAAAGTACGAAAAGCTAAAGTATGAATTCCTTCACTATGTAGGTGTGAAGGTGGAAGGTACAAGCGGTTACAAGGAGCAAGGTGCGCACGATAAAGGTAAGTTGGTTACTACCAACTTTGTAGTTTATTGAGTATATTAGTCATAATTGTTATGAATGCATTGTTGTGGTTGAATTTGGTAGAATGGAAGTAGTATGAAGTACCCTTGTAGCTACACAAGGGTGCAAATTGGTAGAATGGTTTAAATGGTGGAAGCACCCTTAACGGGTCAAAATAGTAGGAACACCCTTGACGGGTCAATATGGTGGAAGTACCCTTAACGGGTCAAAATAGCAGGAACACCCTTAACGGGTCAAAATGGTAGAAGTAAGGATTTCATCATGGTTCCATGGACTCCTTGGGTTCCTTGGATAAGATGATGATATTGTTTATAGCATACTAAATGTTTGCCTTGTTGATTTGTAATAGGTAAAGCACATGAATGAAGATCAAGTCTCAAGCAAGGATGGGTCATGCACACTCACGTTTCTTTTGGGTTGGGTACCATGGTAGTATTAGGATCTTTGAGTCATTTAAACAAGTTGTTAATGTTTTGTACATGGTTTTGAATATGGGTCAAAGATTCACATGGTAGCCAACTTGGGCATTGTCTTTTCTAAACTTAACTAGTGTCACCAAGGTTGTTGGTATGTCGTTGGACAAGACGTTTTGGGTATGTATATATAATGGATTTTTTATATTATCCTTATGTTAAAAAAAAACGAGTCTTACAAGTTGGTATCAGAGCCAAGGTTTGAGCGAATCAAGTATATTAGGTACTTGAACTCAAACCGGAAGCTCGTAGGGGCGTGCATTCGATCCGAGACTTGATCAAGGTTTGTGTGGAATAATGGGTGGGAGAGTTAGTCAATGAGTGGCTAGAATGTCGGAAATTGTGGGTAAGAATGGCAGGGAAGGTATTGCGTTGGAAAAAGGAAGGCGTTAAGCAAAAGCTGCTCTTGGCGTACCCTACGCCAGTTTTGGCGTAGGCTACGCCAAGCCCAGGTTGCCTACGCCAAAACCTCCTGTCCTATGCCACCTTGTCCCTCCTTGCCTACGCAAGTGGCGTAAGCTACGCCACTTTTGGCGTACCCTACGCCAAACCCTCCTTCAGCCTCGGATGTTGATTTTTCAGCTTGTTATGCTTCCGTACCTTTCCCGAGCAACTCCAAAACTCATTTATAGACGCATTTAATACACATGGGATTATAATCCGTGTATACGTGTAGTAGAGAATGTGGTAGCCCAAATATTGGGAGTAGAAAAATTAATTTCATAGAAAGAATGAATGATGATTGAAATACCATGATATGGTATATATGTTAAATGGTTGTTAATGTTTCAGAAACATGGCGGATGAAGGTGATAACTTGGCGGGGGAACGTACCCAACATGATGAAGTAAAGGAGATGGTAGCAAGAGAAGTGGGGGAGGCTATAAAAGTAAACCTCCCCAAGATAATAGAAGAGGTGGAAAGTAACAGCATGGGGATAGTGGAAGGTATGATGACGAGTAGATTCGATGAACTAAAGAAATTGATTGAAGAGGGGTCGTCCGGCTCAAAGAATGTTAAGAGATGTACATACCGATACTAATTGTCGTGCAACCCCACCGTGTTTAAGGGAGAAATAGATCCACTCGAATGTCTAAGGTGGATCTCGGATATGGAAGGGGTGTTTGCACGAAGTCATTGTGAAGGCGAAGATGAAGTAATGTTTGCCACGGGTCAATTGCGACTCCGCGCAAAGGATTGGTGGGATAGTTATAGTAAGGAAGTGGGGCAAGAACGAGTAAGAACCATGACATGGGCTGAGTTTAAAGAACCATTCCTGAAGCATCATTGTCCTCAAACTGCAATCGATCGTATTTAGGAAGAGTTTCTACATCTCCGCCAGAAGAATGAAACCATTGATGAGATCACAAACATATTCCTCGACAAAATGAAGTTTTGTCCAGAATTGGTGGGAACGGAACGGATGAAGATTAACAAGTATCATGCCATGTTAAGGGCAGAATACCGGGAGTTTATCACTGCATCGAAATGCAACACATTGGGTGAACTCATCAATTGGGCTCGTGAACGGGAAACAGAATTAAAACGCCAAGAACAACGGGGTGAGAAGAGGAAGGCTAAAAGGGCTTGGGAGTCGCCAAAGAAGGCTAAGGGGCACGAACAGGGCAAGAAGGATTCTAAGAAGGGTGAAATACCGAGTTGTAAAACGTGTGGGAAACCGCATACGGGGGAATGCCGCTTGGGGCAAAAGACGTGCTACAATTATGGGAAGGCGGGACATCCGTTTTATAAATGCCCTAGTCCGGTTCAGTTTTGTTATCATTGTTATGAACCCGAGCACTTCAAGGCGGATTGTCCCAAACTCAAGAAGGAGGCACCAAAAGAAGGAAAGAAGAATGAAGCTTCGAAGGCTCGTGGAAGAATGTTCCAAATCACCGCCAAAGAAGCAAAGAACCACCCCGAGGTGGTGTCGGGTATTTTACTAGTCAACAATACTCTTATGTATGTGTTGTTTGATACAGGGGCAAGTAGGTCTTTTGTGTCTACCAAAGTGATTTACCACCCCTCCTTTATCATAGAAACATTGTCAAGCCCATTAGAAGTAGAAATTGCGGATAGTAAGAACTATTTATTACACAACGTATGTAGAGATTGTACTCTCATGGTAGAAGGGGAGGATTTTAGGGTAGACTTGGTACCTATGCCTATGGGGGAATTCCAAGGGGTGATAGGCATGGATTGGTTGGCCAAACACCACGCGGAATTCCAATGCAAGAATAAAACCATATACGTTACCTCACCTAGTGGGCGGCGGGTTAGTTTTATAGGGGATAGAAAGGTCGAAGCCAAGTTATGTACCTTGGTGGAGACCATGAAACATGTGCGTAATGGGGGAAAGGCATTCATGGCCTACGTGGTTGATACCACTATCACCACCCCCAAGATTGAAAAAGTACCGATTGTTAGGGAATTTCGGGATGTATTTCCGGACGATCTTCCGGGGCTTCCTCCCAAACGCGAAGTGGAGTTTAAAATTGAATTGGTGCCCGGGGCTTAACCCGTTGCAAAAACACCATATATGTTGGCACCCACCGAACTCCGAGAGTTGATGACACAACTTCAAGAGTTACTCGATAAGGGCTTCATTCGCCCGAGTGTGTCCCCGTGGGGAGCCCCTATATTGTTTGTGAAAAAGAAGGATGGGTCTATGCGGATGTGCATAGACTACCTGGAGTTCAATAAATTAACAATAAATAACCACTACCCCTTACCCCGTGTTGACGATCTATTCGATCAACTTCAAGGGGCGAGTTGGTTCTCAAAGATTGATCTTCGCTCCGGGTACCATCAATTGAAGGTAAGGGAAGAAGATGTGGCCAAAATGACGTTTAGGACTCGGTATGGGCATTACGAGTTCCTAGTAATGTCCTTTGGGTTGACAAATGCTCCGGCCACATTCATGGATTTAATGAATCGGGTATGTCGTTCGATGTTGGATTGTTTCGTGATAGTGTTTATAGACGACATTTTGATTTACTCCCGAAGTGAATCGGATCACGCGGATCACTTACGGGAAGTCCTCGAGACGCTTAGAAAGGAAAAGCTTTATGCTAAATTTTCTAAGTGTACCTTTTGGTTGAGGGAAGTCCAGTTTTTGGGACACGTAATGAATGAGAAGGGCATTTCTGTAGACCCTTAGAAAGTGAAGGCGATGGTGGAATGGGTTTCTCCCAAGAACCCAAGTGAAATTCGAAGTTTTCTGGTCCTAGCCGGTTATTATAGAAGATTCATCCAAGATTTTTCAAAGGTGGCACTACCTTTGACCCGGATGAAAGAGAAGAACGAAAAGTTTGTTTGGGGCGAAGACCAAGAAAGAGCCTTTCGAATCCTAAAGGAGAAGTTGACTAGTTCGCCTGTTCTGACCTTGTCTGAAGGGTTAGATGATTTTGTAGTTTATACGGATTCCTCGCATCAAGGGTTGGGGTGTGTTTTGATGCAACGGGGGAAACTCATCGCTTACGCATCAAGACAACTCAAACCCCATGAATGTTATTACCCAACCCACGATTTGGAATTGGGGGCCATAGTATTTGCGTTGAAAATCTGGAGGCATTACCTGTATAGGACAAAATGTACCATATATTCCGATCACAAAAGCCTCAACTATTTCTTCGAACAGAAAGATCTCAACATAAGACAACGGAGGTGGCTAGAGTTGATCAAGGATTATGATTGTGACATCGTGTACCACCCGGGCAAGGCTAATGTGGTGGCCGATGCTCTAAGTAGGAAGGAATACCCACCCCCGATTCAAGTTAAGGCCTTGGGTGTTGTAGTTACACCTACCCTTTTGGGTGAGATACGAAAGGCCCAAGTCGAGGCTTTGCAAGCCAATGACCCCCAAAGAAGATAAGAATAAAAGGGATGATAGACAAGTTGGAAGAAAATGCGGGTGGGATGAAGACTCAATATGGGCGGGTATGGGTTCCTTGGACATGTGAAGTCAAGGCTTCACTACTTGACAAAGCCAACAAGTCCCGGTTCTCAGTCCACCCGGGGGCGACCAAGACGTATCGGGATCTAAAGAAAGACTATTGGTGGCCGGGAATGAAGTGCGGCATTGCTAAGTATGTGGAGAAATTTTTGACTTGTTCTCAAGTCAAAGCCGAAGACCAATAGCCTTATGGGAAGTTACAATCACTTGAGGTCCCGGTGTGGAAGTGGGAGGAGATCATTATGGATCTCGTGAAAAAATTACCAAAGACAAGGAAGGGTTATGATGCAATTTGGGTAGTGGTGGACCGGCTCACTAAAAACGCACACTTTTTGGCTATTCGGGAGGCCTACACCTCCGAACGGATGGCGGAAATTTATGTGAATGAGATTGTATCCCGGCATGGTGTACCCGTGTCTATTGTGTCGGACCGGGACACTCGATTCACATCCCGGTATTGGAGGAGGTTTCAAGAAGAAATGGGTACAAAGTTGTTGGTTAGTACCGCCTACCACCCTCAAACTGACGGACAAACAGAAAGAACCATTCAAAACCTCATAGATATGTTGAGGGCATGTGTTTTAGATTTTGGGGGAAATTGGGATGAACACTTACCATTAGTGGAATTCTCTTATAATAACAGCTATCACAATAGCATCCAAATGGCACCATTTGAGATGTTATACGGGAGAAAATGTAGAACCCCGGTGTGTTGGGGAGAAGTGGGTCAGCGGGAGCTAGCTCCAAGTGATTTGGTGGCCCTCACTAACGAAAAAATTAGCCTAATACGGGCTAGAATTCAAGCCGCTCAAGGCCGACAAAAGGCTTATGCGGATCGTAAAAGACGCCCGCTCGAATTTCAAGTGGGAGATTTTGTGTTATTAAAAGTCTCCCCTTGGAAGGGCATCATCAGATTTCGTAAGCGCGGGAAGTTAGGCCCGCGTTATGTAGGACCTTTCAAAATTTTGGCACGGGTCGGGCAAGTGGCTTACCGGTTGGAGCTACCGTCATCCTTGAGTGGGATCCATGACACCTTTCATGTGTCCCGGTTACGGAAGTGTCTCGCAAATGAAACCACGTACGTGCCTCTTGAAGACATAGAGGTAGACGACAAATTGAATTATGTAGAAAAACCGGTGGCTATTAGAGATTTCAAGGTGAAGCGGTTATGAAATAAGACCATAAACCAAGTTTTGGTCCAATGGCAACATCGGAAGGGTTCGTATCTTACGTGGGAATCCGAGGAGGAAATGCGGAAACACTATCCAGCTCTTTTCGGTACGTATCTAGGTTTTAGGGTCGAAACCTCTTTAAGGGGGGTAGACTTTTAACACCCCAAAAACTTTAAAGTAATATTAAGTGTGGTGAAAGATAACATATAAATATTATTTATATATAAGTATGAGTATGTATGTATGCGTGTAAATATATGTATGTATATGTTTTTACCCCTAGTTGTAAGTAGTGCATTGATCGTTGTACATTTAGCAAACATAAAAATTACCAAGTTAGTTACTTGGGTGAATTGGTGGAAGCTTAATTAATAAAGAGGGAGGGGTTTAATATGAAATAACACTCAACTTTAGGGGTTGGTTTGGGAGATTAGAAGTGGCAAGTAATAAGAGGGATTAGAAAGGAAAAATGGAAAGAAAAAAAGAAAGAAAAGAATAGAAAACGCAGAGAAGAGAGAGAGAGGGGGGGTGACAAAGAGGGTTCTTCATAACAGCCCTCTATAGCTGAAATTAAGTGAGAAAAACACCTCTAATCCCCTGCATGTTCTTGGATTATTAACCCTCTTGTGGTGCTAATCTCATTGGTAAGTTGTATGATTTATTTTGGTAGAGTTTGGAAGTAGTTTGGTGGGATTTCATGATTTTGTTATAATAATTACTCTTGTGGCTTAGGAAAGCATGATTTGTATGTATGATAGTGTAAATTGATGAGATTTCATGTTAGATTCGATGTGTTAGGGCTAAATTGAGAATTGTTAAGTGGGTGTTGGAATGAAGGTTTCTGTTGACTTTTTAAAAGTCAAACAGGACCATAATCTCATGAGAGCTCAATTGATTATGCTTATTGTTAGAAATTCATGAAGATTGTAAGTATAAGTATAGAATTGGGAATGTTATGTCATGGAATGGTATAACCACTTGAATGTATGGATATGCACACCAATTGTATGATGAAATGCCTAGTATCTTAGAATAGGTGAAATTGTGGAAAAATACATGATAAATATGATGGTAGATGTTGTAGCTATGTGGTTATGCTAGTTTATCTACCTTGAACCAAGAATGGTAAAGGGTAAAGTACGAAAAGCTAAAGTATGAATTCCTTCACTATGTAGGTGTGAAGGTGGAAGGTACAAGCGGTTACAAGGAGCAAGGTGCGCACGATAAAGGTAAGTTGGTTAATACCAACTATGTAGTTTCATGAGTATATTAGTCATAATTGTTATGTAAGCATTGTTGTGGTTGAATTTGGTAGAATGGAAGTAGTATGAAGTACCCTTGTAGCTACACAAGGGTGCAAATTGGTAGAATGGTTTAAATGGTGGAAGCACCCTTAACGGGTCAAAATAGTAGAAACACCCTTGACGGGTCAATATGGTGGAAGTACCCTTAACGGGTCAAAATAGTAGGAACACCCTTAACGGGTCAAAATGGTAGGAATACCCTGAACGGGTAAAAATGGTAGAAGTAAGTATTTCATCATGGTTCCATGGACTCCTTGGGTTCCTTGGATAAGATTATGATATTGTTTATAGCATACTAAATGTTTGCCTTGTTGATTTGTAATAGGTAAAGCACATGAATGAAGATCAAGTCTCAAGCAAGGATGGGTCATGCACGCTCACGTTTCTTTTGGGTTGGGTACCATGGTAGTATTAGGATCTTTGGGTCATTTAAACAAGTTGTTAATGTTTTGTACATAGTTTTGAATATGGGTCAAAGATTCACATGGTAGCCAACTTGGGCATTGTCTTTTGTAAACTTAACTAGTGTCGCCAAGGTTGTTGGTATGTCGTTGGACAAGACGTTTTGGGTATGTATATATAATGGATGTTTTTATATTATCCTTATGTTAAAAAAAAACGAGTCTTACACAAATGATTGAAAGAAATGAATTGAAATATAATTAGGAATCGAATAAGACAGGGAATTCAAAATTTCGTAGTTGAATGGATTTCGGTCGTAATTGATAGTGAAGCGCTTTTCTGGATTTTGTACAATTAGATAGTGGAATATCTAGTTTGATGTAATAGGGGTTTTGTGTATGAAAAAATATGGCTGACGTATACAAAAGTAATGCTGACATGTCCAAAAGTTGTTTGTGAACGTCTGTTCATAAGTCAACAAATGTTTTATAGATCTATTCCATATGGTCAAGTGTGATTCATAATTGTTAATGGATTATAGTTGTTTGAGAACAGTTATTGACAAGTCAATAGATGTTGTAAAACAAGATATAAATTATAATGAGGATACTTTAAAAACTGGTAGACTTTGTGTGAGAACATTTGTTGACATGTAAATAAACGTCGTAAAACAGAGTATGCAACTTAATGATTAAGATTTTGAAATTTAGTTTATTAAAGTTTATGTAGCCTGAATATTAACTATAATAGTAACAATAATTTCCAATTATAAAAAATATTATGTTATTATTTTTGTGTTCCAGTTTTGTTTCACTCTATATAAGATGAGGAAATCCCAACAGTCTTTTTCAATTTTATATCACTTGAACCATTATCAGTTTCCAACTTTCCATCCCACATGCATAATGATATTTCGTTCAAATTCCCTTCAACCAGTATTCTCAAATATTCTTACAGTCAAAGAAACATGGATTCCAATAATTCGTTGTTAAAGAAGATGGAATTGGTGTTCTTAGAAGATTTTTACAACCAACGAAAAACTAATTCCAGTGTTGGTACATCCAGATCTTGGTTAGAGACAAAATTGATATATAGCGAAACCGTATGTTTCGATCTATATAAGGAATGGCAACGAAGGGTTGTCAACCTTTGTTGTGATTTTATTTAATGCAAGTGCGTCAGAAGTTGAATTCCGTACTTCATTTGTTTTGTGTCTTTGTTATGATAATGGCAAGGAAGATCATTCTCTAGGGTTTGTTTGTTAGATGACTTCTTTTGTTTTTCGTTGTATTTTGTATATTGTTTGTTAATTCGAATAATGTAAATTTGTTACTTGATATTAATGCAATTTTTTACAGATATTTAAATCTGTAGTTTTAAGAGATTTCTATTTTCTATGTAGTTTTTAACTCGATATTTTATTGAAATTATGTAATTACAATAATAAGTATGAATGATATAACACCTGTTTGACAAATTTGTTGATAAGTAAACAGTATATAGAATAAAAATAGGTTAATTTAAACAATGATAGACTTTGTGTGAGAACATCTGTTGATAGGACAACAGTCGTTATAAAACAGAATATACAACAAGATGGAGATATCTATCAATACTATAGGATGGGTCAAAGATATTATTATTTTATCTCAACAAAGGGTCGAATGCTAAACTTAATCATTACGATTTTGAACTATGTTAAAAGCTATATTTATAGGTAAAATAATATTCTTTTATAAGTTTTGTTGTTATAAAATATATTTTCAGTCAACAATGGAATACCAATAAGAAGTGTGATAATCAAAAGCCATAACAATTTATTGAGTAATTTTTGTAAAATTAAATAGTTTTAATATTTGGTTAAAATAAAAATTTTCAAAATGTAATTTAAGGGTAACATTTTTTTAGTTATTTCATATTAAAAATAAGTATTATACACAACAAATAAGTATCGATTTTGTAAATAAAATAATGTAGATTCTTCATTTCTACAGTGGGTCTCATAGTCTTTTAGTTGTTGCCACTACCAAATAATAATTACGACTTTGAAACTCCGTTTTTAAATTTACGGCTTATTTTTTTTATATTTTGTATTTGAATAATGTATTTTATCACTACTAATTATTAATTAAAACAATAGTCCAGATGGATTTACATTTGCAGACACAGACGTATAAGTTTGCAAGAACAATGAATTTCGGTATTCAGATGAAATGTGCTTAATGGAAAATTTCGGGCAAAATGTCGTTGATGAAAAATTGTTTAAGTCACTTCATGTTGTAAGTTGGTTTGACTCTCATGACTTTGACTTAAAAATAGTTAAGTATGAAAATGGTTTTGAAAAATTATTCCTTCGAAAGAACATGGAGTATTCTGATAATTTAGAGTTTCTTGGAGAACTGGACTAGAAAATAATGAGTAACATTAATCGGAATACATTTCATCTTAATCTAGAACAAATGATCAGGGCAAGGATAATGTATTTGAAGGAGAAGGTGGAACAAGTTATGGAAGAGTCATTCTCTTATTCAAGTTCAAGTGATGAAGATGATGAAATTTAAATGTTTTTATATGCTTGCATTTTAAAATATGAATATTAATATAATGTAGTTATTTTGCTTATAATGTTTATGGTTTGTTATTGAAAAATATTAATGTTAAACTTGATACTTATTATATATCTATCTTTTGTTTCAATATGTGGTTTGAAAAACAGCAACTAATTAAGTTAAATAAAGTTTATTATATGTAAAACTATGAGTAATAGTTACCAATGTTTTGGCAGTTTTCCTTCATCATTTATTACACATATCAAGATTTTAATTATGAACTTTAAAAGGTTTATGTAATTTAACAATATAGTGACACTTTAATAACAAATTTAATCGTGTAATAAAAGATGTTGCTACACTAAGACTTTTGGCAGTTTTACTTCCTTCTATAGATTACACAATCCGTTGGTAAATACTGAGAGACTTTTGTGTGACAACATCTGTTGACAAGTCAACAGATGTTATAAAACAGAGTATATATTATACAATAAAACGAGTGTATCTTTAAATTCTGTAGAATGGGTCAAAGAGATTCTTATTTTATGTCAACAGAAGCTCAAATTCCAAAGATAATGATTACGGTTTTGAACTTAGTTTATTAACAATATTATTTTATTATTTTTGTTTTGCAATTGTCTTTCAATCTATAAAAGGCCCCAAAAGTGACTTCCAACTTTATATTTACTTGAAATGGAACTTATAAACTTGAAAATCAACTTTACGGATAGTTAGTTTATTCACCATATAAAAGGAGAGGAATTCCCAGTATTTATTTTCCAACTTTATATCCCTTCAACTATATTCACTTTACAGCTCTCCATCCCATATGCATAATGATATTACGTTCAAATGTCCTTCCACTAATCTTCTTAAAGATTCTTACAATTAAAGAAAAATCGATTACCAACAATCTGTTGGTAATGAAGTTGGAATTGGTGTTTTTTGACGATTCTTACAATAAAAGAAAAACATCAATCTATCATTACTACATGCAGAGCCTGTTTAGAAACTTTAGGGTTTTTGAATTTGATGATGTTTAGAAACGAATTGTTGTCGTGGTACTACTTTTGATTGTATTTGTGTTTTTGTTCCCATGACAATGGCAAGGAAAATCATTCTCTAGGGTTTGTTTGCTAGAAGACTTTTTTATGTTTGCATGTATTTATATGTAATTTGTTAACTCGGATATTGTAAATGTGTTACTTGTCATTAAAGCAGTTTTTTAGAGATATTTGGATTTGTTCTTTTATAAGTCTTCCATTTTGTTTGCAGTTTTGCTAAGTTAGATATTTCATTGAAAGTATGGAACTGTAATAATAAGGTTGAATCGTATAACAGCTGTTTGACAAATTTGTTGGCAACTCAATAGATATTGGTACACAGAGTAATGAAACCTCAGTTGAAGATTAAGATTAACTATTTCTTTTTAATGTCTGTTATCCCAATAGAGCTTTTCATCCGTCTGTTGATTTTTCTCTTCATTGTTGTAACACGCCTCAAAGGGACAAATTCCAAAGTTAATGATTACGATTTTGAACTTAGTGCATTTTGCAATTAGACGTAAGAGTAATAATTTAAACTCATAACAACATAATTTAAGTTCAAAATTAATTTAAATACAAATTAACAGACGATTAATAATTTTTGAGGGGACAGTTATTAGGGAACGGTAATTAGGTAACCATTGCTAATCACAAAGTCTTTTTACCAAATGAGGTACTAATACATCCTTTTTTTTTTAATTCATATATTGCAAGTATACCCAACTGTAAGAATTCAATATTTTGTAATTAAACCTAAGATTAATAATTCATATACATAAATAACACACTTATATTTATTATCTATATTCACTTATACAAACAAAAAAAACAAACTTTTCATGTCCACATTTAGTTAAAACAGAAGTTACACAATTATAATATAAAAAAAAACGTAAAAACATCACATGTTCATATTTTCACAAATATTGGCAAATAGTATTTGTGTTTGTCAGTAAATTTGAATGTATAAAAATAGAATTTGAAGAGTTGCTTCAGTGGGAAAGTAGTCAAATTAATACAGTATGTATTCAGCATTAATAAAAATGCATTGTAGTTAATTGATTCATTATAGTTAATGCATTTTTTTACTATAAAATACGATTTTCACCTCTTCCTACAGCACACCATTTAAACATTACCTTCTACATATCCATAGCTTTAGCAAACTTATAAAAGTATTACTAAGATGGATTCCAACAACACCAAATGGTCACAAATGACAGAAGTTCAGAAACTTCTTTTGGAATGTTTTAAAAAGGACGAAGAGCAGGAGATTCTTGAAGTAATTGAAGGTGCTACACGACTGCTTGAACATCACATTTGGAAGATGTGACACCCAACATGTTTGGCTTAAACATTTTAGTAACACCTAAGTCTACCTTAGTGAGAAACATTTATAAACAGACTTAATTAGGTTAGTTGAGTTGGGTTAGGATAGGATTGTCGAGGGTTCAATGATCTGGAGGATCATTGGGAGTCATTTTGGGAATACACTAGTACCGGGTCCCGTTGTTGGTGAATTATATAAACTAAATTAAGTGTTATGTGTAGATTGATTCTTATATGGTGGATTATATGCAAATACGTGTTTAAGCGATGTGTAGATGATCATCCATGCTTATATATGTTAAACATATATTAAGATTGCATGTTCATGTGTTAGGATGCGTTAAAATGCATTAAACACGACAAACTGGAAAGACTAGAAAACATAGGTCCAGGTTCGACCCATAGCGTGGGGGCGAACCTAGGAAATGATCTTGGTTCGACCCTTAATGAAGGGGCGAACCTGGGATGTGAAAATAATAGAATTTCATTCGAACAGTTAAGGTACATTCGACCCTGAGAAAGGGGCGAATGTGGGTACATTCGACCATGTGAAAGGGGCGAATGTGGACTAGTATAAATACCAAACTTTGTCATTTTTCACCATTTCACAAACCCTAACCGTCTCTAAACACTCTCAAACGATTTTAATCACCAAGGAAGGAGTTTTTGCTCTTGTTTTCCATAATCTAACCTACAAACAACATCTAATCAAGAATCCAAGGTGTGTTCTTAATCCTAAACCTTTTCAAAGCATTTTAATTTGTTTTCATCTAACCCTAAATGTCCAGATCTGTTCTAAGGATGTTTTTATCAATAAAAACCTTTTAAACATCTTTTTAAACCTAAACCCTATCATTAAACATAGGTTTTCATATCAATAAACATATGTTAATTATGTGTTATGTGATATTATGTGTTGTTTAATGATTTGCTGCTGTACTAATGCTAGAAACATGATTTAGGGCTGATATTGATGTTAATTTAGGATTGTTTATGGTCACAATTAGATGATTAATAATATCATGTCTAAATTGGGGGTTTTAATAAAGCTAGGACTCGATGCATGCTAGTATGATCAATAGAACTTTTTGAGGTTTTCAAACACACGACAAACTGAGCACTTTTAAGATGATTATGGATTGATTTCAAAAAGTTTTCAAATTGGGTAAGGATTTCATGCATGAGGTGACACATTCATAATGTTTGCTATTTTGGGAAAGGGCTAAAATGAGTAGGTTTTGGGGCAAAATTGGTGGGGTTTTGTGGGGATATGTTGTTCATACCTAACTGTTGTGATTGATGATGTTTCGGGATGTTTTCGGATGTTTTTGAAGCATTTTGGGGAAGAACAATCTGCCAGGGTCGAACCTGGGCACCGTCTACCAGTCGTGGCGTCGAAGATGGAATCCCAGGGTCGAACCTGGACAGTAATGGGCGAATCTGTTAAAAAGGGTCGAATGTGGCTTTAAAAGGGTCGAACATGGCTTAAAAAGGGGCGAAGGTGGAACAAAATTTCCTGGTTCGACCCTATGGAATCAAAAATGAGATTTTTGATGCAAACTAAGTGTTTTATGCTTGAACCTTGTGTGTAATCTATGTGTACTTGATTAGTTAGGGTAATGAGTCACCAACGGGATGTCGGGTCGGTCTAGTGTGTCGGTTGAATATTTAAACACATTTTAAAACACTAGTAAGAAACCCGCAAGATGCGGCGGCGACAACAAATTTACCACGCGTTACTCATTTTTTTAATTTACCAATTCTCTCATGATATATTGTATAGGACGTTTGTTAGTTTTCTTTTCGCATCATCATTATGGACTATCATGGAAGTAATGCTTTTTTTTTAATGATTATTATAAAAAGTAGCTAATTTTTAGAATCATATTTTACATCTATATCTATATCTATATCTATATCTATATATATAATAAACCAAAGCATTTTTAATGACATGTCATAATATTATGCAATCTATCTTTTGAGAGATGCCACATAGGATGTGATATGGCAACTCTAGACCAATTAAAAAAAATGAATAAATATGGTTTAAATATGATTTAACATAATCTATTAAATACCTATTCTACTAAATGTAAATATTAAAACTTTATTATTTTCTCTCTTATGTTTCCTCTCATAACTTTTAAATGTTAATATCTTTTATATACGAGATTTTTAAAAAAAAAAAAATTACACCAAATTAACGAGCGTTTTATTATCTTTCCAACGAGTACCATAGTGCTATATAAAAAACGGAGAAAAAAAACGACTATTTTTTGTAACCCGACGGGTATTGTGTCAGGTTTGGAATTAGTTTAAAAAAAATTGTGGGTTTGGGTCGGCCTGGGATTAGGTGATACCCGACCCAATCACCCTTTTTTTTTATATTAGAATATGATAACTTATGGCAGAGATTTGTTTAAAATAATAATAATAATAATAATAATAATAATAATCATATATTGGCAGATGTCATTTTATAGTTTAGATACTTCTAATTTTATTCACTTTACTTAGATTTCTCAACCCGGGACGTTCCCGGAGTATAAACTACCCCACCCGTTTTGGGTCCCAACCTGCCCATTTGGGCACTAAGGTAAGCTTATTTGACCCGTTGATTTAAAAGTTAAAATAAATTAATTATAAAAAATAATTCAAGCACCTGGGCAATCAACGTAGCATTCTCATTTGCAAACTGTAATGTGCCCTCTGGTATATTCTAAATGTCGTGGCTTAATTCCTAGGATATAATCAAATATTTTCATAGTTTAAATAGTTAAATAACACTTTTTGAGAGCTGCAACTTTTTTTTTGTTACATGTATGAAATGAAATACTGACTCCCAACTTACCTCCTTGGTTTTAAAAAGCGCGAAGCGCATAAAAGCGACGAGGTCAAAAACCGAGGCGCAAAGCGCCAAAGCGGCGGGCTTTTTGGACTCGAGGAGCACGCCGTATGTATATTTTTTTTATATATTTTATAGGTTTCTAGGATTATTTACCCAATGTTTAGACTCAAATAAGCTCTCTATATGTTTTAATATTGAAATATCATGCTAGTACAACTTGAAAAGCATGTTGTAGCACCATCTGCTGCACGTAAATTTGGGTTGTACATGAGGCGCGCCTCAGAGACAAATTTGCAGCAAAAAATCGCGCCTCAGCTGCGCTTTCTGTACAGAGTGCGCCTCAGGTTACATAAGGCGCTGCGGCTTGCGCCTCAGGCGCACTTTTTAAAACAAGCTCACCTCCAGAATGAAATTTTCAATGTAAGTGAGTTCACATAATCATGTACTCAAAACATCAAGACAACAAGTAATATGTTTATGTTCTAAAGTCACTAAAGTCAAAACAGAATCCTTTGATGCAAAAATAACCATGTTCAACATAGTTGTGAATAGTTATAGCAAACAAATCAATAATTCTTCCATAGACCCCAATCAAAAGAAAAAGGATGCAACAAAACAATAATCAAACGGAAAAATTGAAATATAGACAGAATCAATGATATAATCAACTATGGCAAATTATGTCAAATTATATGCCTCTAAAGGTAGTCTAAAGCTACCAGACTACCGTTCCACATAATTATTTAATCGTAATAAGTCACTAACAGGAGTAATCTGATAGGGTGAATTAAGCGTACTATATGCACATAAATACCAATTAATACATTAACAAAAATCAAACATACATCAACTCGTATAAAAGTAGAAGATATGACCTCCAATGTTTGAAGTAAAACACCAGTAGACAATAGTTGTGATGATGAAAGCGGTTGATGCTTCCTACTTCCTAGCGACATTGATGCCGAATCTCCTTGAATCCCCTGATCCTTTTTTTCCAAGAACACATTCTCATGTAATTAAACTCCTATAAAAAAGAGACCAGTAAATTTTCAAACAACCTGATATCAATATCAACATAGATTTGTGAGTACCACTTTTGTGTTGTTTAATCACATACCAAATGCCTGATTAATGGTCTGCACACTTTTACCTATCAGGAGTACATCTATAAAAGTGAGCGGAAAGGGCTAATGTCCATGGATAAGCGTAAACCTAAGAGAAAATAATAATTTATTCATATATATTTATGTCGCGCCATCATCTCTTATAGTCATGTACATAGAAAATATTGAGATCTTAAGTTAACCACTTAGAACAATCTAGAACTGATCAAATGCAAATTGGAGAACATAAATCACGATATACAGAATGTGACAATATCAAGAAATTATATGACTCTATTTTAACTTTCAATGAGATGATATTATAAGATTAAGTGTTTTAATGACCCATGCTTGCTACAGCTTCGAGATCTCTTCCATATTTCTAAAAGGTTTTATGCATCAATAGACCTTGACGATAATACAATTTCAAGAAAACCATAACAGTTAAGTTTCGAGTTTTGAAGGTCAAATTGATTAGTCACAAATTCTAACAGAAAGCCTTTAAACAACTTGCAATCTGTTTTTTACTTTTATGCATACGTAACCATTGTAACACAATTTCAAAGGACATCAGAACCTTTTTTGAACTTTGACCTTTGAGGTCAAATCTATAACTCAAATTGATTCAAATAGAAAACATTTATATCCAGATTTTAACAAACTCTTTATAACATGTACACTATTTTGTTATCAAAATAAAAACCAGTCCTAAATTTAAAGTGTACTTTTTATAACTCATAAGTCAACTAATAGATAATAAACATGCAGTATACACTAACTCAATGGTTAAATGCATACACTTTGGTCCTTTCCCTCTTCAAAACTGCTTCTCTCTTTCTAAAAAACATTGCCTCCTCCTCTTCTTTTGTTATAATACTACCATTCCATTGTCCTCTGACTATTCCCATCAACCATATTTGTTAAAATTAAATATAATTTATTCAACAAAAATAACAGGAGAAGTAATCAATTAGAAATTCAAACCAAAAGGCGCACACCGAAGCATGATAGAGCCCTGAACCAATAAATGATGATACAAGGTAGAAACTCAAATACTGATATACAAATGAGAATTTTATAGAACATATAAAAAGTAAATGTTAAGAAAACGCAATCAAATAATCAAGCATAATTTCTCTAGAATTGGCAAACATGAACATGAAAACTTATTCAAATCAGTAAAATTATAATTAATTCAAAGGTGGAAAGCTTACCTTACATGTCAAAAAGACTTCATAAAAAAAAAAAAAGATAAACCTACAGCCAAGAAGATAAACAGCTTCATAATGTAGATGTAAAATTACTATCCCATTAGGGTTTTCTCAAACAAATCAACATAGGCACATAAACGCAGGCAGACAGTGCAACAGGGAAGTAATCAGAAGTGAAAAGGAAGAAACCAGTCCTTAACGGGCAAAAGGTGTGGTCGGTTGTAAAAAACACCTAAAAATAGAGATTTAGAAAAAGCGTTAGTGAACAGACAAAGACAAAAAAAAAAAAAAGAACTCACCGGAAAAGAAATGGATTTTGATAGTGGACTGTGATGACGAGCGCAAGAGACTAACCCAATCAGAACGATGGCCTCTTGGAGTAACTCTAGAAAGGGCTGGAAAGTGGAAACCTGCCACAACCATGGTGGAGAGACCTGATAAGAGAGATAACGTGATGTCTATTATGCTTTCAAAATTCAAATCCCCTAAATTTGGATTTGGCCGCCCAAAATTGAAAGCCCTAAAATTGGATTTGGCTGCCCAAATTTATGTATGCTTTGAAGGTTTGTACTTTATGGTTTGAAACTTGTATTTAAGTAAAATTCTTAAAAAGTGGCAAATTACCATTCCTATCCCTCCTATCTCCATTATAATATAGTAGAGATAGTTGGTCACGATCTGGACAATAGGGGACTAGATAACCTTATGGTTATTAATCGGAACACCTATGTGAACATTTTGATAGATCTCCGGTAGTGGGATTATCAAGGGCTTGGCTTTTTTATATTACCGAAGAACGCAACCTAAGGTGAGTTCACGGCCCCACTTTTACTGCATTAACTTTTGGGGGAGAAAACATGCCCTAAACTATTTTGGTAACATATGTCATGTATGTATCTGTATGGATCGTATAACAACAAACAATGATCAAACAAGTTAGTTTTAGTTGCGGAATCCCTAAAACAATCACAAAATAATAGTCAAACAGATCAAAACAAGTAAATCATCATTTTCAAAAGCTTTTCATTAATTATAAACTCGATTACACGTTTAAAGATGATACAAACAGGGTAAGAACGTGAAAAGAGCTAAATAAACTTCTAGAGAGAATATCAGAAAGTGGAGGGAATAATATGACAAAAAGTTACATTCAAAAATCAAGCTTGACTATTTATAGACTGCACATTCACCCACTTTGTTCGTGCGAATGTGCAGGTTCGACCAAACCAACTGGTCGAACCAAGCTATACATAAACATTAATCTCATTCAATCAAAACATCCTCCTTCGCACCTTCTGATCTTCCTTCGCACCAACTAAAACCTTCCTTCGCACCTACTAAACCTCCTTCGCACCAACGACATTCACCAAAACATGTTTATTGAACAATCCGAAGCACTAGTCGCACAATTGCATCTACAAACCCCTCGACTATTGCTTGGATTGCTGTCGACGTTGTTCGTCCATTCTAATGTTCATCAGTTTGATATGTCGTTGAATCTTCTGTTCTTTGGTCAAAACCGGTTCCTGAAATTGCTTTGGCTTCGTCTTTTTCAATTCAGGCACCTTTTGTTTCTCTACAAACTTCCCGAGCTTCTCGTCATAGTCACAACCAGCGTTAATGTCATACGCAAAGCACAGAAATACCACACGTTGGTATTTTCCTGCTTGCTCAGCGTCCTTCACTTCAGAATAGATCGGATTGTAAAACAACATTATTATATCCTCATGTGAACAGTTGATTAACCACATGGGATCAAAAATGTGTGTTTTCTTGTAGTTCTTCTCTCCGTCTTTCAATACAATCACAGCCTCTGCTATCTTCCAATCGTAATACCACCAAATGAAATCTTTAGCGAAGTGTTGTGGGATCGGAAACAAATGAATCTTTTTCAACA
Organism: Ambrosia trifida; assembly: GCA_028751855.1. Classification (NCBI taxonomy): domain Eukaryota; kingdom Viridiplantae; phylum Streptophyta; class Magnoliopsida; order Asterales; family Asteraceae; genus Ambrosia; species Ambrosia trifida. The sequence goes on along the minus strand of CM054131.1, from coordinate 48,927,425 downwards.
CTCGCGGTGGTTTATACTTTAACGTCACCTTGGGCATACCTGTAATCTGATCAATATCCTTTTTATGAACAATTCGTTTCGGATATTGTGGTTCAAACAAATCCCACTTGGTTCGGCTTTCTCTTGTCATCTTCTTAGCAAAGTAGGTAATCTGACTGTTTGACGCTCCCGTTAAACGGTGACGACAAATATCACGAATTGCCCAATAGGGAAGAGTCTTCAAATGTTGAAACTTATCGAAATATAAGATCCCCTTCTCCCACTTCACCGCTATGCATCTCAATTCTTTAACAAACTTCCAGGCCAATGCACGACCTTTGAAAATACCACTATGAAGTTTGTAAAAGCTACCTTGTATTTCAGCTTTCGGACGATTATTTTCTTTCTCTTTCAATTTCCTCAAAAACTCTTTCAAACTCTCCGATTGCTCGAACCGTGGTTTATCAAGCCCTTTGAAAATTTCATCTTCAAATGCTTTGCTCTTCTCTTTATCCAGTTTCTCAGCTTGGTTTAGCATTTCATCTGAGAATCTAGGAAATCCACAATGTTGATTATTTTTGAAATATTGTGGATATTCCTCACTCGTTATATCTTCCATTTCAACGTCTTCAAAAGCAGGAACATCACGGTCATCAGAATGATTCCCGGCTTCCTTCTCAGGTATCTTTGGAATGAAATTATCAGCAAGCAATTCTTCCAAAGTCTTTCCCACCTGTTTGGCTAAACCCTCAAGTATCTCTTTAGAAATCGCCGTAGAAACCTCTCCATCTTCAAGATCAGGGTCATCAAACTCCAATTCAAACAGTTTATTGCTCGATTCGAATATCTCTGGAAATCTGTTTGTCATGTCAATCGTCCAGACTCGATCTGTGAGCATCTGGCGATACATGTTCTTGTCTTCTTCAGATAACAACTGCAGTTTCTCATTCCAGAAGATATCGTCATCAACATTTTCTCCTGGAGTCTTAGAGCTCGACTCTCCACCCTTACTTGAATCACGCTTTTCATATGTATACTTTTCAGCGTTATCATCATCATCATCATCACTACTATCAAAAGCAGAGCTGTTTCCATCACTCGATCCACCATCTGAACGTCCATCATCTCCATCATCTTTCTTCTTCTTCTTTTTAGAATCATTACCTGCATCTTCATCAAGTTCTTCATCTTCTTCTTCGTCAGATGGTTCAAAATCGACCTGTTCTTCTTCTCTTTCCTTATCTTCTTTACCAGCTTGACGTTGAGGAGCTCGAGAGTACAAGTCTTTGATCAAATCATCCATATGCTTGTTACTCTTCTTAAGCTGTTTGTTCTCCTCTTTCAAGACAATAATTCTTCTGGTGTTTCGTTGCTCGTGCTTCAGCAACTTCTTGTTCTCGCTTTTCAACTTCTTGATCGTTTTCTTCAAAACTTCATTATCATCATGGGATGTGACTACGACTTCCTACATCTTTTGATCATTTGTCTTCAATTGCTCGATCTCAGTTTGCTGTTTGTTGATAATACTCATCATCTCAGATAACCTTTGATTCACAGCATTCATGATATCACTATCCACTGACACCTTCTTCTTCACAGGTGGTTCAACAACATCAGGCAGTTTGCCTTTCCAAATCTTCTTGAGCACATTATCTAATGCTTCGTTAAACTGATCAATAGGTAAATCTTCACTCTATTGTGTGCTCGAAGTAGTCGCAGTCTTTTGTTTCTTTTGTGCTGGTGCAGTAACCGGTAACTTAGAACTAGAAGCTGGTGGTAGTTTCTTACCAGCTATAAGCGATTCAATCTCCTTCTTTCTCTTTAGACTTGGTTTTTCTGGTTTCTTCTTCTTTGACTTATCAGCTTGTACAGGAGAACCAGGTAAATCTTCATCTATGTTCAAAATCACTTCATCTTCATCAACAGGGAATGGACTCTTATTCCCCTGATCTTCAACATTCTGACTAGCAGACACACCAGCCTCAGTGGCCTTGGGCGTGGTAGTCTTTAACGATTCAGTCTCCGAGTCCCAATGTTCATCTTCTTGTGTCTCTTCTGAATCAATCGACGCTTCATCTACAATATGCAAACCTTTCTTTGCCATTGTCTTGTTTCATCTTGGTGTGCTTTTCTTCTTCTCAGGTTCAGACACAACCTCTAACCTTATCTCTTTCTTCTTAATCTTTCCACTCTTGGCACCAACATTCACAACCTGTCTTTCACGCTTCGCATCAGGATCAACAGGATGTAATGGGTTATCAGGATCAGAATCACTATTTGCATGTCTCACAAGCCCTTCACTTGGATCTGTATAATCTATTCTTGCTAGATGTCCAAATAAACGCCTTACTGGTGGACGTTCATTGACTGGCAATCCTTTATACGCCTTCATTCTAGCAAGTGTATTAAGCGACATATGTTCCTGAACAACCATGTGCTTAGGATCCCTTTTCAAGTCTTTATATTTGTTGTCAAACACCATCTGGAGGAAACGAGGATATAGTAGAAACTTCAGATTCCTCGTGCCGTTCACAGGCTCTAATAAGTGTTCCATCAGCATGCCTGAAACATTGAACGGTTTGTTCAACACCAGGGCTACCATCATAGAGCTGATACTTTTGCGCATTAAGTCATATCCTCCAGCTGCAGATCCGAAGACATGTATCAAAACATGTGCCAAATATTTGAATTGAGGGCACAGTTTTCCCTTGTGCAATGAACCGTCAGTGATGGGTCCATTGTATTTCATTCTCAGGAAACACTTTCGCTGGTCCATAAAACTAAACTCCTTAGGATCTGTCTTCTCATCTTGTAAGTTCAATGCTTCTCGTAAATCCTGCTCATACACAATAACTCTTTGACCTTGGATCTTGCTAGTCAAGCACGACTCGCAATTCCAGAAATCAAGCTTCGCTCCTGACCAGAATTCTTGCATCATATCTCTGTAAATAATCGTTGGTGTAGCAATTGCATCTATCACCCTGCATCTCTTCAAGAATTCAATGATTCCGATAAACTCCGTGTGCTTTTTAACCTCTTCGAGATATGCACAGCAATTATGCGCATTCTCGAAGGCTAAAAGCTCTTCAGGAACATTCTTGGCAGGTTGTGAGGATGATCCAGCTTGCTCAGTTGTCTTCTCCTGCTCAGACATGATTAATTCTGCAAAACAAAACAAAGAAGCATGTTAAAAATCGACAAAAATTCAAACCTTGAAAATTTTGGTAATTAACATTCTCATTCGCCCAAACGGGGGTGCGAATGAGAAACAACAAGGTGCGAATGAGAAATTTTGATGGTACGAATGTAAGAATTTTGGTTAAAAGTTTCATTCGCCCATAAGCTTTTCATTCGACCAGTTTGTTATCTCCTTCGCCCATTCGAAAGGGTCGAAGGAGTCTGTTCTTATTTTGAATTTTCAATTTTGAAATTAAAGGATTTTGATCATGTTCTTTTGATTGGAACAACATCTAACAATGCCAATTAACCAATTAAAACCAACAGTTTTATCTAGATCTCATTATCTCTGTGTTTTCATATCAAACCTAGGTTTCGAACTAAAATACTGATCAATTGCACAATCTACTGTTTTGAAACCTTGGTTTATGAATATTCTCCCCCTAAAACACAGAAATAATGAATCCCCACAATCAATTGTAACAAGGAACTAGTTAATATCAATTTTAAAAATTAGGGCTCGAAACAACAAAACAGGGATAAAGCCATTAATCCTTGATGTTAACCTGTAAAAGATAGTGGAAAAGGATCAGTAGAATGTGACGATCACAATGATATGATTCAAAATAACAGGGCAACAAGGTGAGGTTAGAGTGAAATTTTTGAAAATTTTTTGAATAGGTTCGAATGAGACAGGAATGGTATATATAGGCATCATCCTTCGCCCATTCTATTCGTACGAAAGAGAAACTTTTGTCTCCTTCGACCCTAGTTAATGGTTCGAATGAAACATATGTTCAAGAACACTCTCCTTCGCCCGTTTAAAACATACGAAGGAACATGAAAAATCCCACATTCGACCAACCGAATGGGCGAATGAGAAATGGAATTTTTGATAAATTTTCCAAATCTCAAAAACGAGTCCCGGTCCAATTATTTTCCAACTTTTAAGCATCCAACATTCATATTTTCAAATTTAAAAAGTTACAAAGCTCAAATGGTGTAACAAGGTTTAGAAAATCGACATCAACCACCATCAGTTATCAAAAATAAGATGAAAAAGAAAAATCTTTTTGGATTTTCTAAAGTTTATGCTAAAACACACCTAAAATCTTTTTGAGTTTTGTAATTTTTGACGAGAAAATAAAATGCAGAAATGTAAATGAAAAACTGTAAATGTTTTTGGGATTTCCGGTAAAGGGATCATATCAGTTATTGAGAAATCTGATCACACCATTGATCTTTTGAATTATTATCATTAAAGACAATGTGTGATCTGGCAACTGCTGATATTGTGATCCACATAAACTCACATGCAGACTTTTGTGCAGTGCTTTAAACTGATACTGGTATTTATAGTATAAACGTAATTGCCTGTGGTTCCCACGCACACGACATACTCCCGTATCAAGAAGTAAATATACAAAGACTCATTGTAAAGCGTGATTATGCTTTCGTCATCTGTAATTGTACAAGATATAATGCATAGAGGTATACAGGTCAGCAAATTAATGCAGCAAAGTAACATATGCACTATACCAGGTTGAGGACTGATATTAATCATGATTCGCATCAGTAATTAATACGATGTAATAGATAATCTTTGATCATCATATAATATGAAAAGTTCCTCAATTCGGTAACTTTAGGATTTGGCATAAAGCTCTTTTATAAAGACACCCTGTCTGATCTAGGTCCGTAATGACTTACAGCAGAAGACCAGAGAGGCTATCCCCAGACAACTAATAACATAACGACCCTAAACCTCCGAGTGTTGTACAAATACCCTATCAAACGAAATTACGGTACTAAGACCATATGTCCATGAGGAGTTCATCCACACAACAATTCGTTTGATATGTATGTATCAGGCACGCAGTAATAGGTCTACGAAGCCTATCAGCACATCGCACAGACTCAGACAGACGCCCTATATAGCAGTACAAAAGACTTAGTAAATCACTCAAAGGCTAAACATTACTTAGAATGTGTCAGATCCCCACTGATGTACTATCATTTCCCTTTATACTCCAGGAAATCATTTTTGATTTTTCTGATTTTTATAAGTTTTCGAATTTACTGTTCCCAAGGATAAGCTGGAGCATTTCAAATATGTGACTGCCCAGATATCGTTTGTTCACAGAAATCTGACGGCATTAATCTAAGGGAAGAAGATATAGCAGTCAGCAAAGAAATTTTCTAATTTTTATGGATTTTGAAATTTTTCAATGTTTTTGGATTTTTGAAATTTTTCTGAAAAGCAGTAAAAATTTAAACTAAAAAGTGATAGACTGAGGTGGTGATCAACCCTGTTTTTCTTTAATACCATTAGCTTTTAAAAGATAATCAAATCTGGATTTGTCAAAAGCTTTGGTAAAAAGATCTGCGCGTTAGTAATCAGTGTGGATTTTGACCATATCGATCAACTCTTTAGCATAACAATCACGGATAAAATGATATTTAATCCGGATATGTTTAGCCTTTGAGTGATTTACTAAGTCTTTTGTTAATGCGATTGCGGCCTCATTATCATAGTAAATAGGGGTTTTAAGAAATTACAAACCGTAATCCACCATCTGTTGTTGGATCCAAAGAACCTGTGAGCAGCAGCTCGATGCTGAAACGTATTCTGCCTCACATGTGGATAGTGCAACTGCGGTTTGTTTCTTGCATTGCCAGGTCACGAGCCTGCTCCCCATAAACTGACATCCAGCCGTTGTGGATTTGCTGTCTTTGTCACAGCCGCCCCAATCTGCATCACTAAAAGCGATTAGGTCAAAATTATCATCATGAGGGTACCAAAGTCCTTTCGATGGACAACCCTTCAGATATCTAAGGATACACTTGACAGCTGCAAGATGACTCTGTTTCGGCTTCGATTGATATCGTGCGCAAAGACAAGTCGCAAACATTATATCCGGTCTAGACGCGGTGAGATACATCAGAGATCCAACGATTGCTCTGTATGTAAATGGATCAGTCAGTTCCTCCTTAACGTCAACTCCAATCCCGTGATTAGGTTGTATCGGGGTATCCATCGGCTTCGAATCATCCATCTGGAATCGGCTCAAGACTTCAGAAACGTATTTCGTCTGGTGAATAAAGATCCCCGTTGGTCTTTGCTCCACCTGCAAGCCTAGGAAAAACTGCATTTCTCCCATTGCGCTCATTTCGAACTTTTCCTGCATAACTTTTTCAAATTCCCTGCACAGAAGTTCGTTAGAAGACCCGAAAATAATATCATCAACATAAATTTTCACAAGAAGCAAATCATCTCCTGCTCGTTTCGTGAACAGTGTGCAGTCTACCAATCCGCGTTTGAATCCTTTCAAGAGAAGATACGTGCTCAGCTCCTCATACCATTGTCTCGGAGCCTGGTGCAACCCGTAGAGAGCTTTGTTCAAGACATAAACCTTATCCCGGTGAATAGGGTCCTCAAAGCCTGGCAGTTGACCTACGTAAACTTCCTCTTTGACCACACCATAAAGAAAAGCGCTCTTTACATCCATCTGATACACCTTGAATTTCTTCCATGATGCAAACGCTAGGAACATTCGGATAGCTTCCAAGAGTGCAACCGGTGCATAGATTTCATTGTAGTCGATTCCCTCAACTTGATGAAAACCTTGAACGACCAAACGAGCTTTGTTTCTCACTATGACTCCTCTATCATCCTTCTTACACTTAAACACCCATTTGGTTCCAATTTTCTTTCTTCCCCGGGGCAAATTTGTCAGCGTCCATACACCGAGTTTCTGAAATTGTAACAACTCTTCTTGCATTGCTTCCACCCAGGCATCATCCAAAAGAGCTTCCTTGTACGTCCGCGGTTCGACCTGCGAAACATAACAAGCGAAAGACCAGTCATTTTGAAAACCAGATTTTTGTATTTTGGCATATAAAGCAAGATTGCCAATATTTTCTGGTGCTTGAGCATTTCTCAATTGCCCTCTTTTCATAACGCTGCTACCAAGATCACCAATAACCTGTTCAAGCGGGTGTATCCGATGTATCCGAGATTCCGGATAATCAGGTACTTGTACTCCCGTTTGAGTCGTCAAATTCTCTGTAGAAACCAGATCATTACCCACATTCGATGTTGAAGCATCAGTTGTAGTTGGGTTCACTGGTGGTGTCACTGTAGCATTATCCAGAATAGCTTCACTTGTAGCATCATCGTCTTCATCTTCTGAATCGGATGAATTAAGCGTTGTAGAAGCTTCTTGGAACACCTCTTCTTCCATCACAGGAGCAGTGGTATCATTAGAAGCTGCTTGGGGGTTTACAGTGATCGGACGCACTAACTGTGAAGTTACGGCGTTTTCGACCTCGTAATATAAGCGAAGTACAGCTTCTTCAACCATGCTATCTAGATTGAATGATTCAAAGAAGTCTTTGTAATCAAACATCCAATCTGGACCTCCACCCTGTACATTTTGTGTGTATCTTTGTACTTCGACATTAGCCCACTCCTCTACTTTTCTAGTTCTTTTGTTTGATGCTAACTGGTTCATCTTTCTCAAATGAATGTGTCCCATTCTCCTGTGCCACATTATAGATTCTTTTTCTGTAGCCTTAGAGAGGAAACACGTGACTTGGCCATGGGTGGTCATTGCTTTGGACATATCGAGAATATACAAATTGTTTACTCTCGGTGCCTTTAGCATCACCCACTCTTTTGGAAGTTCAAACCCCGGTTTCAAGATATAGCAAGATTTGTCGTCAAAATAAACAGAAAATTGCTTATCACAGATTTGACTAACACTGAGCAGATTGTAATCTATCTGTTTCACGTACGATATCCGCTCAAATGTCACGACCCCATTGCTTACACTACCCTCCATCGTAATGTAGCCTCCTTTATTTCCTACAAACGCTACGTAACCTCCGCTTATGTTCTTGATATCAAAGAGTAGCGTGAGGTCCCCTGTCATGTGACCAGAAGCTCCACTGTCAACAATCCATAGGCTGCTAACAGGGCCAGCTGGAGCTCCCTGCACATATCAAGTAAAGCAGTTAGATCTTTCGGGGGACCCAAGCCTGTTTGGTCTTGGGTCTTTGAATGGGTTGTTTCAAAGATTCTTTCGATTCACAAACATCTTGGGTTTTCTCAAAGCCTTTCTTCTCACTCTCAACTTTCTTTTTCTCAATTTTCACATTTTGTAAAGTTGAGGCACCCTCAGACTCCTTAGATGACCAAGATTGTTCAGACCTTTTCAAGATCCGGATCTGAGATTTTGAGGTCTCAGCCGGTTTCTTTACTTCGTCTTTAGAAGCAACCTTCTTGGTTACCTTCTCTGATTTAACAGAGACAGGTCCAACTGCTGGTTTTACATTTGGTTTAGGAGCAACCTTTTTGTTATCAGCAATTGAGTTCATCACAGGTTTCTTTACCGGTTTCTCAGTGGCTATCCGGTTGCGCTTATCATAAGTCATCGGACGGTTTTCCCTCTTGTTGTAAAAATTGTTTTTATTATAATAAGGTGCTTGCTGAGGGAAATACCGTCTTTGTGGATAACTGTAGTTGTCAACCAGATAATCATGATGTTGCCTCATCTCCACCTCGTGCCTCTTGTGTCGTACGTACGGGCAGGCGGCAAGTAAATGTCCCCTTTCCCCGCACTTATAACACGCACGGTATTCTTCATAGTTTTCTTTGATCGGCGACTTGGAAAAACTTGCAATGGGATATCGATCAACCATGCACTGTTTCCTTATACTCTCAGGAGCTGGTTCCTTCGAGTAAGTCGGTTCAATGAAACTGTTTGCTTTATCAACTGGCAAAACGAATTGTGTGACATTGACCTTGGCATCTTTATCCGAATAAATTTTCTCTAAAATTTCTGGAGGAATGTCATTGGTTCGTTCAAATTTTGGAAACCAAATTGTACTTTCCTGCCAGATCTTTTCGATTTTGGAATAATTCACAAATTTAATCGGATATTCATCATTAGACAAAATCTTATCGGAGCCTTGCATCCGATAGAAAATTTTCACAGGTTTGTCACACGATTCGTTGCTCATTTCATTAGGTTTCTCAGATTTAATCTCAGTTTTCTTTTCAACCGGTTTAACCACATTTTTCTCAGATTTAGTTTCAGTTTTCTTTTCAACCGGTTTAATCACATTTTTCTCTACTCTTTTTACCTCTTTCTTTTCAACACTTTTACCAACAGACTTTTCAGTTTTCTTAACAACATTCTTTCGATGAGCATTTGCCATGGGATGAACGATCTGAGATGGTGAGACTAGCTCAGTAGTGATTATATGATTTTCATCAGGGATATCACTTTCATTTTCAACCGTCTCAGATTGTTCATCTTCTTCATCAGAATCATCTGCAGCGACCACACCCTCATTGTTTCCCAATACAGGTCTCACATCAGAATACGGGTCTCTGACACTGGAAGTGTTGGGCTCGTTATCTGATGTGGAGTCAGAATTGACTAAAGTCTCCGGTGGTGTTGCATGTAGATTATGGTTTTCGAACAACACCAGAGATGGGACCGCCTTATAGTTTGCACTATTCGACTGGGAGGGTTCTTCTATGATATGGTCAACTACATATGCAATGTGCTTATAACTCTCTAACTTCTTATTCACTTTTTCAGCGAAGCACTTGATGGTTGCCATTTCTAACTTGGTGTTTTCCATTTCATTAATATAGTTATTAATGGCAAGTTGTTTTATTGACAAAGTCTTTTTGAGTTCAGACACATCCTTTTTATAACCATCAAGAACTTTGTTGAAATCTTTTAAATCTTTTTGATAAATCTGACAGTTTATTTTGGAACTCTCAAGTTGTACCTTGAGAAGCTAATTTTCTTCTGTCAGTTTTTCAAAATCAGCACATTTAACACACACTTTAGAATGAGATTCAAAACTTACCGGTTTAGGAGGTTCTGTCATTGCCATCAACGCGAAGTGAGCTTCGTTCCCTGCGAAGAATTTGGAGTAATCAATCTTGGTGCACGCATCATCCACCATGCACGATTTGCGGGTCATAAGGAAATCAGCTTCAGCTAGCAATTGATCAATGTCATCATCTAGTGAATTCACACTAGCTTCCGAATCAGAATCACTCTCCATATCCGAATAAGCTGAATCATAGTGCTCTCCAACTTCCGTGACAGAATCAAGAATCATTCCAGATTTCTTGTCTTCACTCTCAGCAATCACATCCTCATTCACTTCCTCTATTTTCAACTCCGACACTTTCTCAATCACAACCTCCTCTTCAATCTCCTCATTCTCATCCAGACTCATCTTCTGTGCCACACAAGCCACATTTCCAGCAGTAATCTCCTCCACTCCCAGTTGAAAGCTTGAGATGTTCGGACTGTTGTAAGATAACTGATTCTGGTTTTGGTTTTGTCTGTTTTGGTAGGTTGAATTGAACAGGTTTCGATTACCTTGTTGTGCCGGCTGTGTACACTCTCTCTTAAAATGACCCTTCTCACCACAATTGAAGCATGTAACTTTGGCTTTGTTGAAGCCGTATGTGGTGTTGGGAGAAGTTGAAAGGTCAGTTCTTCCAGTCTTCTGGATAAAATCAGTGGCTCTCCTCATTATGCTCGCAAAAGCCCACTGTATGTCCATAAGCTCCATCTCCTCTTTATCGATTTGTGCGTAGTCCTCATTGGTGAGATTGTTGTTTCCAATCTGACTCGCAACCAAACCGTTGTATAATGCACCCATAGCAGAAACTAAAGCAACATGCTGTTGAGCAATCTCAACAGTCACATTGTTAAGATTAGAAGTCTCTAACACAATCGGACTTTGATTTGATTGTGCTTGAGTAATCTGCATCTGATTCATGTGAGGACTATATTGTTGTTGTTGTTGAGGTTGACTTGCTGTGTAGAAGGCAGCTTGTTGTAATGGTGAAAAAGGTGGAATAAAGTTTGGTGTTTGATAAGATTGTGGTGTGTATGATGGTGTGTATGATGAAGTTTGGGCATGATAGTTGATTGGTGCTTTTGTGGGTTCAACAACATTGGATACACATGCAATGTGAGGAGCAACATTTGAAGTAGTGCTTGAAGCAGAAAGAGAGTTAGATGTACCACTCACATACAGATCTGGATTCTGTGGAATCTGAGCTCTCTTGGCTTTCCTCTTCTCCTCCATTTCTTTGTTTTCCAGCTTTTGAATGAACTCGTTGATAGTCCAATACTGGTATGCATCCTTTTCCTTCAACACTTCAATGTGTTGGTTCCAGTATGGTGGTAAAGCATCAGCAAATTTATCCACCAGTTCTGACATCGGTATGCTGATCTCATAGCTCGAAAGTTCTGTGAGCAAATGACAATACCGCGGAACCAATTCTTTTAGAGTCTCATTGCCCATGTAACTAAAGTTCTCAAATTCTTTCCGAAGCTCTTCCATTCTTAGCTTCCTTGTCTTCTCATTACCATCATGTCGGTTTCTCAGCATATCCCACAATTGTTTGGATGTTGTACACGATCCAAACTGATGCAGCAAATCAGTGTTTATCGCCTGGGATAACTGAGAAAACGCCTTCTTCTCGATAGCAAACCTCTTTTTCTCATCATCAGCCAAGTTTTCCAACAGTATTGGTTCTCCAGTATTCTCCAGAATATGAGCAACATAACCCTTTACTATCATCTGCCATGCCTCGGCTCCCTCTAGTCCTTGTCCCTCCACATGAATCTTGAACTTTGTCTTCCATGTGTTGTACTCCTTCATGTCCATGAGCTTTGGTGGACGATTGCCGCTTCCTGATGATAGATCATGAATAAGTGTGGATATGGCATTGGTCGTCTGCGAATGAACGGCAACTGCTGCTACTCCCCAATAGTTGTCGATTGGTTATTGTAATGGTTGCACAACTTGTTGAGGAGCCGAACTAGTCATAGCCATGTAATTGATTGGCTGGGATGGTGGACTAGTCTTCTGGGCTGCAACTGACCATGGATCTTGTGTTGTCTGCTATTGTGGTGCTTGAGTAGGTCTTGGCGTTGTTGGAAAGTTCCACATCTTAACCTGTAAACGTTTAAACACGAAAATATTAGAAATGTTTTAAAACAGGAAACTCTTTCGTACTATCGAACATGCGAATGAGAAATATTCTTCTCCTTCGAACGTTTTGATTGATACGAATGTGGACTGATATCACAAAATCTCTTTCGACTGCTTTCTTCTCTCGTTCGATCGTTTTCCTTCTCCTTCGACCGTTCGATCAATCGAATGTAACACCAACGGGCGAATGAACAAATATAAGCAATGAAAGTCTACGTTCGACCACTAAAACACCTCCTTCGACCACAAAATCTCTCTTTCGACCAAATGAACTCACACTTTCGACCACTCTCTCTACGTTCGACCCCTGGTAATTCAAAAACGGTTATTCTTTGAAAATCCGTTAATTATGATCATGTTTATCAAATGTTGATGGATTTTGATGATCTAAATCAGGTTTTGAATCGGAATTGATTTGGAACAACTTTAATGAAGAGAATTATTCAATTTAACCTTGAAATCAAGTTGTAATCAATCAAAATCTTATCAAATCAGTTGGTTCAATGAAAACAGAAACTTTTTGATCAAAATTGGTCCAAATCAACTGAGAAACTATTAATTTGTGGTTGTTTGATCCAGAATGGCTCTGATACCACTTTGTATGTATCTGTATGGATCGTATAACAACAAAGAATGATCAAACAAGTTAGTTTTAGGTGCGGAATCCCTAAAACAATCACAAAATAATAGTCAAACAGATCAAAACAAGTAAATCATCATTTTCAAAAGCTTTTCATTAATTATAAACTCGATTACACGTTTAAAGATGATACAAACAGGGTAAGAACGTGAAAGGAGCTAAATAAACTTCTAGAGTGGAGGGAATAATATGACAAAAAGTTACATTCAAAAATCAAGCTTGACTATTTATAGACTGCACATTCGCCCACTTTGTTCGTGCGAATGTGCAGGTTCGACCAAACCAACTGGTCGAACCAAGCTATACATAAACATTAATCTTATTCGACCAAAACTTCCTCCTTCGCACCTTTTGATCTTCCTTCGCACCAACTAAAACCTTCCTTTGCACCTACTAAACCTCCTTCGCACCAACGACATTCACCAAAACATGTTTATTGAACAATCTGAAGCACTAGTCGCACAATTGCATCTACATGTCATACTATGGTTTTAACTTTTCATTGCTATACGATCTTTGAAGGTCCCGGGGAAAACCATGAATGTGCGGGGATACACAACGGGGGAAATGTGGATAGATCTATTGGGTTTGACAGACCCCACTCGACAGCTTGGAGGGCCGGGCGGGTGCATATTTTCTCGAACTGGTAACATTGGTAACATTGCTGAACACACGTGGGCAGAACATTGGTTACAGTCTAGTAATGGTTTTCCAATCGTAGTAGTAATAAAACATACGCCTAGCTAGCGTACTCGGTAACATTGATATAGTATGGACATGGTAACATTTTGGTAACTTTTGGTAACATATTAAACAAACTTGTGAACTCACCAGCATTATATATGTTGACGTCTCTTTTGGCATGTTTTCTTAGGTCGCTAAGGTAGCATCGGTTGGACTAGGCGCACGGGTCTGCATTGGCATCTAGGATTAGTAGCATGTTTTGAAATAAGTGTCTTGAATACTTTGGAATACTGTTTTTTAGCAATTAAATTCTTTAAATGCTTCTTCTTATGAAATCTATGTTTTTGGGTTTGCGTACTTCATATAGCGTCGTTTATTGTGACCGTTGACTTGAATCCTGGTTTGTCATGCGCCTCGTGGTAAAACCCCGCAGTGTAAATTTGAGGGTGTGACAGATAGGTATCAGAGCCAATGGTTATAGTGAACTAGGACTACATGTAGAGTCTGGTCTATAGCCGAGTCACACACACTAGACGGTCACATATTTTGAGTCGCTTAGTGCGATACATATTAACTTTGTTGGAGTGTCTTTAGATCATCATCACAATTCTGTGTTGCATCATCCACTTTTACTTGAGTTCTTACCTACTCTTGTTTTCTTCTTCGGGATTGAAGAGGAAGGAACTGACTTGTTGACTTTCGCACACACATGCTTCCTTACACTTGCACCTATCATAACACGTTACTAGGCGACGATATTCGGTGGCCGGAGTCTGAACTAGGAGTACACTTGGAGGACCATGTAGAGCAGTTATCATTCCGGGTGCACACGAAATCATAAACTGAAATGCATGGAAATCCTGGTGGACTTCGAGTTTGGATGTACAGTCCAGGATTTGTCCCTAGGTTAACTCTTGTAATTTCTAGTGGTTGACACTAGAGGTGAATCTGAATCCCTCGATTTCTAGATTGTCAGATCATGTCTGGTGCTCGTGGTGGTGGACGTCGTGGTGGCAGCGGCAGACGTGGTGGCGGCAGTGGCCGTGCTGGCGGTGGTGGTCGTGGTAACATCAACATGACCCAAGCTGAACTGAATGACTTGTTGCAACAACAAGTGAATATGTCCATGGCTACTTTCTAGGCTGGGATTAATGCCATGGGTGGTGAGTTGATTTATGTCGACTCTGTTTCATTCTTGGATGTCATGTTCTTTCTTTTGTATTTTATTTGTGTATCGTGTCTCAGGTGTGGCTGTCAATTCACCTCCACCTCAGTACTCTTATAAGAATTTTCTGGACTGTGAGCCCCATAACTTCGCTGGAACTGAGGGAGCGGTAGGACTGCTTCGATGGCTGGAGAAGGTTGAATCTGTGTTCGTCATGTGTAACTGGCCCGCTGGGGACCGGGTTAAGTATGCCACTGCGACATTTGAGGGGCCTGCATTGTCATGGTGGAATGCTATTGCCCAGAACATGGGATTGGGGGAGGCTATTGCTATGCCTTGGGCGGATTTTGTGCACCTTTTGAGGAGTGAGCATTGTCCAAGGGAGGAGGTACAGAAGTTGGAGCATGAGGTCTGGAGTTACAAGATGGTTGTGTCCGAGATTGAAGAGTACACTGTGAGGAGGAACGAGCTAGCGGTTGTGTGTCCTGTTTTGCACACACCCGAGTATAGGAGGATTGAGTACTACGTTTCTGGGTTAGTGGCAAAGATTGCAGGGTTAGTGGCCGCTGGGAATCTTCCCACTCTTGCTGAAGTTGTTCGATCGGCTCATCGGATGACTAACCTGAAGGTGGCAGAAGGTGTTTTGCCTCCTAAGGATACTACTGTGAAGGGCTCCGAGGGGAACAAGAGGAAATGGGATAATGTGGGGAAGAGTGTTGTGCTAGCACCGTCTCAGCTGGTGAAGAAGTTTGATTCATCAGGGTCGTCTTTGGGGCAGAAGTCGGGTGGGTATATTGGGAAGCATCCCAAGTGTAACAAGTGTGGTTATCATCATTCTGGGAGTTGTGATCGGGCTCGTTGCCATCGGTGCCACCAGTTGGGGCATCTTGCTAAGGATTGCAGGGTGTCACTTTCCTCGACCCAAGCTCATGCTGCTACTCCTGCTCCTGCTGCTCAGGGAACTCCGGGGAAGCAGGGGTGTTATAACTATGGTGACACGGGAAATTTCAAGCGTGACTGTCCCAAGCTGAAGCAGGGCGATAATGGGAGGGGCGGGAACGGTAATGGGAACAACGAAGGCGGTGGCAGGACTGCGCGTGCTTTCGTCATTGCATCTGCAGAGGCCAGGCAGGATCCAGACACAGCAACCGGTACGTTCCTTCTTAATGATCGCTATGTTTCTGTCTTGTTTGATTTTGGTTCCGATAAGAGTTTCATATCTGTAGACATTAGTCGATTGCTAGATATAGTACCCACACCTTTAGAGGCTAAGTACATAATAGAATTGGCTGATGGTAAGAAAATCAAAGCGACACACACTCTTAGGAAATGTCGCTTGGAACTGTCGGGTTTGTCTTTCCCTATCGACCTTATGCCAGTACCCCTGGGTAGTTTTGATGTTGTTGTCGGCATGGATTGGTTATTGTTGTATCATGCGGAGATCGTTTGTTTCGATAAGATTATTCGGATCCCTCTCCCTGATGGAGAGACTCTTTCGGTTCATGGCGAGAAGAGCAGTGCTCCGCTGAGTATCATTTCCAGCATGAAAGCCCTTAAGTATCTACGAAAGGGTTATTCGGCCATTCTGGCACTTGTTTCTGTTTCGACTGACGATGAGAAGAAGATCGAGGATATTCCAGTGGTTCGTGATTTTCCTGATGTGTTTCCTGATGATTTACCTGGTCTCCCTCCCCATCGTCAGGTTGAGTTTGGCATTGATCTTACTCCGGGTGCAGCTCCTATTGCCCGAGCTCCGTATCGTCTTGCACCTCTCGAGATCCAAGAGTTTTCCACCCAGTTACTGGAACTCTTGGAAAAGTGTTTCATCCGACCGAGTTCTTCCCCGTGGGGAGCTCCTATACTATTTGTGAAGAAGAAGGATGGAAGTCTTCGCATGTGTATTGATTATCGTGAGCTGAACAAAGTAACTATCAAGAATCGTTACCCTCTCCCTCGCATCGATGATCTGTTTGACCAGCTCCAGGGCTCTAGCTACTTCTCGAAGATTGATTTGCGATCTGGTTATCACCAGTTGCGCGTTCAGGAAGCCGACGTTCCGAAGACTGCTTTTCGCACTCGTTATGGGCATTTTGAGTTCTTGGTCATGCCTTTTGGTCTCACAAACACACCAGCGGTGTTCATGGATTTGATGAACCGTGTTTGCAACCCTTACCTTGATAAATTCTTCATCGCGTTTATTGACGATATTCTAGTTTATTCTAAGAACAAGACAGATCATGAGGAACACTTACGGTTGGTCTTGGAACTTTTGAGACGAGAGTGGTTGTATGCTAAGTTCTCAAAGTGTGATTCCTGGTTACATGAAGTTCAATTCCTAGGTCATGTGGTTAATGAACTGGGAATTCATGTCGATCTGGCTAAGATCGAAGCTATTAAAGACTAGGAAGCACCAAAGACGCCATCTGAGGTGCGGAAATTCCTAGGTCTTGCGGGTTACTATCGTTGTTTCATTGAGGGATTTTCGAAGATCGCTCAACCCCTCAGCACTCTTACCCAGAAAGACCGAAAGTTTGACTGGGGTGAACCACAGGAATCAACATTCCAGATGCTAAAGCCTAAACTTTGTTCTTCAACTATTCTGTCTTTACGTGAGGGTACAGATGATTTTTTTGTATACTGTGATGCTTCTATTCGTGGTCACGGTTGTGCGTTGATGCAACGCGGGAAGGTTATTGCCTATGCTTCTCGTCAACTCAAGGTTCATGAGAAGAACTACACTACTCATGACTTGGAATTGTGTGCGGTGGTTTTTGCGGTGAAAATCTGGAGACATTACTTGTACGGTATCAAATGTGAAGTATACACCGATCGCAAGAGTGTTCAGCATATTTTCGACTAGAAGGAGTTAAACATGCGGCAGCGTCGCTGGGTTGAGCTCCTGAACGATTATGACTGTGCTATCAAGTACCATCCTGGCAAGGCAAATGTTGTTGCGGACGCCTTGAGCAGGAAGGAGTCTATGAAACCTCGTCGTGTTCGAGCCTTACAGCTCACTATTCATTCCTCATTGCCAGACCAAATCCGTTCTGCACAATTAGAAGCTTTAAAGGAGGAAAACCTTAAAGCTGAAACTATTTATAGTGCTGACAAGCACCTTGAGCTCAGGTCCGATGGCTTACACTACTTCGCGAGACGTGTTTGGGTTCCCTTGTTCGGGGGATTACGTGAACTTGTCTTGGATGAAGGTCACAAATTCCGGTATTCTATTCACCCTGGCTTCGATAAGATGTATCAGGATTTGAAGATACTTTATTGGTGGCCAAACATGATGGCTGATATAGCTTCATACGTGAGCAAATGCTTGCTTTTCCTAAGGTCAGGGTGGAGTATCAGAAGCCGTCTGGTCTCCTGCAACAACCAGAGGTTCCATAATGGAAGTGGGAACGAATAACGATGGATTTTGTCACTAAGCTACTGAGGTCACTAAGTGGTTACGATATGATCTGGGTGATTGTCGACAGGTTGACAAAATCGGCACGTTTCATACCTATTAAGGAAACTGATGGACTGATGGAGAGACTTTTTCGGTTCATGGGGAGAAGAGCGGTGCTCCGCTGAGTATCATTTCTAGCATGAAAGCCCTTATGTATCTTCGAAAGGGTTATTCGGCCATTCTGGCACTTGTTTCTGTTTCGACTGACGATGAGAAGAAGATCGAGGATATTCCGGTGGTCGTGATTTTCCCGATGTGTTTCCTGATGATTTACCTAGTCTCCCTCCCCATCGTCAGGTTGAGTTTGGCATTGATCTTACTCCGAGTGCATCTCCTATTGCCCGAGCTCCATATCATCTTGCACCTCCCGAGATGCAAGAGTTGTCCAGCTAGTTAATGGAACTCTTGGAAAAGGTGATATTAACAAATAATTGAAAGAACTCAAGAAGCAACGGGTGACCTTATCCATGATGTCGCCGACAGGCAAAACCAGGCTTCACAAAGTCACCTCTCCGGTCATTGTTGTATCTGATCTTACCCTTCTATGACTGAAAAAGGAAACAATCATAAAGTGGTATTCAATAATCCATAAGAAGTTAGAAATACAATGTTTATAGGCTCTATACATACACAATGATTACCTAGAGAATACATAAATTACAATAAGATAACACATGTTAACTTAATCTAACATCCCCTCGCAAGCTGAACAGTGGAGGACCAATGTGTAGCATTTGACGAAATGTAGCAAAATGATGAGAAGGAAGACTCTTAGTGAAGATGTCCACAACCTGAAGATTGGTAGGTACAAATTTCGTGGCAAGTTTCCTAGTAGTAACAAGTTCTGTCAAAAAATGATAATCAAGATCAATATGTTTCGCCCGCTTGTAGACACCGGATTTTGTGTTAGAAAAATAGGACTCTGATTATCACAAAGAATAGTAGGCCTATCAGGGGTAAGGCATTAAGTTCTTGAAGAAGATGTGTTAACCACACAATATCAGCAGCGTTATTTGCCATGGCACGATACTTAAATTCACAGCTAGATCTAGCAACAGTTGGTTTCTTCTTAGCACTCCAAGAGATGAGATCCCCCCTCCCAAATATAGAATAACCGTAAGTAGAGCGATGTGTCTCCAAACAACGAGCCCAATCAGCATCAGAGTATCCAACCAAAGTTGTACGAGTCGGTTTTGTGTAGTGAAGTCCATAGGCACCCCCTTTTAGGTACCGTCGAATATGTTTGACTTCCTGAAAATGATCAACTGTTGGAGACTGTAAAACTAACTGACTTGATTTACTGCATAAGAGATGTCTGGTCTTGTAATCGTCAAATACTGCAAGGCACCCACAATCTAATGATAATGAGTAACATCTGGATATGGATCACCTGTAGAAAAAAAGAAACACTAGTGCATAAAGGAGTTGGGGCGGGTTTTGCCTCCAACATTTTAGCTCGAGCAAGTACATCTTTAGTGTATTTAGACTGATTCAAGAATAAACCACTCGATATGGAAGTAACTTCCAATCCTAGAAAATAATTAAGTTTACCCATATCTTTAATGGCAAATTCAGTGTTAAGGCATGATGTGAAAGAGTGAAGATAAGTTGATTGATTCCCCGTAAAAATTAAATCATCAACATACGCAAGAAGATACATAACACAAGAATTTTTGTTGAACACAAAGAAAGAAGGGTCTAAACGACTGCAAACAAACCCATAGTTGATCAAGAGCAAACATTAGTTGATGAAACCAATCACGAGGATCTTTTTTTGAATCCATAAATAGATTTTTTTTAGCTTCCATACATAAGAGGGAAAACTATTATCAACAAAGCCTTTTGGTTGTTCCATATTGACGAAGTAGGAGAATTAATTTGTGAGGTGAGAGGTTGACAAGATAGAAAATAAGGAAATATAATTGATGGGGAAGGAGAATCGATGGTGTGGGGTTGTATGTGGGAGTTGAGGTAACATTGAAAGTCTCAAAATAATTCAATGATGGATCAATAAATGTAGTAATTTCAAGGTCATGAATGGACTTTGATGAGTTGTCGGTTACAAAGGGAACGAATAATTCATCAAATTTGGCATGTCTAGAAACATAAGTTCTAGAAGTGGAAGGGTCCAAACACTTAAACCCTTTTTATTTAAAACAATACCCAATAAATATGCATGGAATACTTCGCGGTGCAAGTTTCTGATCAACATAATCACGTAGGCATGGAAACACCCGACAACCAAATGAAAGAAAGATGGAATAATCCAGAGGTCGATTATATAAAAGCTCAAATGGTGACTTGCCACCAAGAATAGTAGATGGAACACGATTAATAATGTAAACCGCAGATGAGAATGCGTCAACCCAAAATTTCATGGGAATTTTTGCATGAAACATCATTGCCAAGTCCGTTTCTACAATATGACGATTTTTGCATTCAAATTGTCCATTTTGTTGCGGGGTGTAAGGACATGACATTCGACGAAAAGTGCCATTTTGTTCAAGTAAATGACGAACTTTATTATTTGTAAATTCCGTACCACCATCACTTTGAAAATTTTTAACTTTGGTGGAAATTTGATTTTGAACAAAGGGCAAAAAGACAGACAGGGCATCAACAAATTTAGATTTGGCTTTTAATGGATATAACCATGTAAAGCGCGAAAAATCATCCACAAAAGACGCATAATATAAATAATTAATATAAATAATTTCCAACCGAAAATGACCCCATAAGTCGCAATGTATCAATTCAAGTGGTGAAGATGAACATTTATGATTTGAAACAAAAGGAAGCCGTTTTGATTTGGCAAGTTCACAAGAGGTGCAAACACCTGGTTTGGGTAAAACATTATTTTTTAACATAGTAATAACATCAAAACCAACATGTCCCAAGCGAGAATGACAAGATTCAAAAGAAGCCATGGGACACTTCGAGGAATCCACAAAAGTTTTAGGAGTGTCGTGGAGAATGTAAAGACCATCTTCACTGGACCCGCGGGCTAGGATTTTCTTGTTGTGTCGTTCCTGAATAAAAAAATGAGGATAAGAAAACACAACATCAATAGGATTTTTTTAAGTTAATTTACTAATGGACAAGATATTTTTTGTGAGATTAGGAACAACCAAAACATTTTTAAGATTTAGAGAACCAAGGATTTTTGTGTTACCGATATGAGTGATAGGTAACGATTGAACATTACCAAAGAACACACGAGGATTACCTTGAGTTGGATTGGAACCAGGAACCGAATTATTATTAGGAACATGTGTATCCCCAGTCCAATATGGATTATTACGATGGGCAAGAAAGGCTTGCAATAGTTGAGCATCAGACAAATGCCCTGAGGTAGCTAAGGATTGTAATTGATAACACTGTGTTGCATAATGTCCCTGTTTCCTGCTAAGTTGACATGTAGGTGGACGTTTGGGGCGTGAGGACCAAGTACCAGGAGGCCGATTTACCAAATTTCCCTGATTAGGCCTGTTAGGCCGATAAGGACTAGACCTGTTTGGTCATGGGGCAGAACCACGATAAACGGAACGAGCCTGACAAGCCATAGCGAAGAACGCAACCGGGTTGGAAGGTGGACCATGTAATGCCTTGACAAAAAATTCATGGCTCTCCACCTTTGCAACTAGATCTGTGAGACCCGGTATGGGACGCACAGATCGAATATTGGTTGAGAATCCTACAAAATCTGGTCCAAGTCCACACAAGAACCAGTGCAATTGGTCAATCGGATCAACCGGATGTCCAACAACACTTAGCTGATCACAAACACCTTTGAAGATGCGACCATATTCGACAACCGACTTATCTCCTTTTTGAATTAGACGGAGATTGTCGCGTAAATTTTGAACACGCTAGATGGAGGTATTGCAAAATGCATTTTCAAGAGCAACCCATCTTTCCCGGGCTGTAGACGATCCCACCGTAACAGATAAAGCTTCCTCCGTGAGGGAAGTATTGATCAAAATAAGAGCCTGTTGCTCATCACGTAACCAAGTAGTATAATCAAGATTATTGACTTCTTTTTCACCAGCAATAATAGTGGGGAAGGGGCTTAGACAAAACCATCAACATGGGCAGGAACCTGTTGGTAGGCTAACAAATGGAGCATTTGATGTCTCCAATAGATGTAATTTGAAGAGTTAAGTTTGATTGCTATCATAGGGGCATAGCCATTCATGGGTGAGGGATTAGATGATGATGATGATAATGATGATGATGATGATGAAGCCATCGTAAGATGAAAGATTGCCAACGACAGAAATCTGCAAAAGGAAGGAAGGAACCCAAGAACAAACTCGACAAAAGGCAAACATATGAAACTGAAATACGAATTAAGAAGGAATTAATGGGGAAACTTAGACTCTAGTAATTGGCTAATACCATATCATAAAGTGGTATTCAATAATCCATAAGAAGTTAGAAATACAATATATATATAGGGTCTATACTTACACAATGACTACCTAGAGAATACATAAATTACAATAAGACAACTTATGTTAACTTAATCTAATAGAAACAAGTGCAGTGACAAGTGTCACACCTGATGATGTGTGTGTTTCATATATAGACTTCTAGAAATTTGTTGACAAAACAAAGAAATATATTAAAAGCGGGCCACTATATCTGGCTTAAGAGCAAAAGGGAAACTAAACTACAACATTAGGTACTGGTTGTACTATTTTGGGCTTGAAGATTACATTACATGAGTTCTAGATTAGATATCTCTAAGCATTTGCTTTTTGTTAGTAAATTGAAGCAGAAGCAATCCAAAGACATAGAGTCATCAAGTTGCATAAAGACGAAGACATCTAGATGCAGTCAAGGGGGAGTTTGTTGGTGCATTTCTGTGTGACAACACCTTACTAGATAGAATAGCTAGTAGATAGTCGTTTGTATAACGTGTAATCGTCTTTATTGTAATTAGGTGATAAGTGAATATGGGCTAGAAGCGAAGATAAGTATCTTCGCCTAAAGCCCATAGCATCTTCGTTGATAGTTACAAGCCCAACCCAAACAAACTTGTTCCCTATATAAAGAACATGTTTGTGTAGGGTTGAGGTTGATCGTTCAGTTAAGTCATTAGAGAGTTTGCCGCCACAAATTTGTTTGTGATGTCTTGAATTGATTTTAATACATTTATAATCAACAGAAGACGTGTTTAAAGTATTTCTTGTGTTCGATCTTGATTGTTTCATAATTGGTTTTGCATAAACGTTAATCAAGGGATTCCGCACCTTGATTAACCTGATCAATCTTGTAATCGATCCATTCCAAGGACCTTTGTTGGTGCATTTCTGTGTGACAACAACTTACTAGATAGAATAGCTAGTAGATAGTTGTTTGTATAACGTGTAATCATCTTTATTGTATTTAGGTGATAAGTGAAGATGGGCTAGAGACGAAGATAAGTATCTTCACATAAAGCCCAAGGCATCTTCGTTGAGAGTTACAAGCCTAACCCAAATGAACTTGTTCATTATATAAAGAACATGTTTGTGTAGGGTTGAGGTTGATCATTCAGTTAAGTCATTAGAGAGTCTGCTGCCACGAATTCATTTATGTTGTCTTGAATTGATTGCAATACGTTTATAATCAATAAAAGACATGTTTAAAGTATTTCTTGTGTTCGATCTTGATTGTTTCATAATCGGTTTTGCATAAACGTTAATCAAGGGATTCCGCAGCTTGATTAATCTGATCAATCTTGTAATCGAACCATTCCATGAACCTACACTTTTGTGTCACAGTAACAGTAAAAGTTGTGCCTTGTTAATTCTAAAGCCGAGATATTGGATTTGCTAAAATTGCATTTTCTCATTTCTTTAAGAGAATTGAATAAAAATGAAAAGCACCCATATTTACAAAAACTTAACAGCAAGACTAAAACAAAAAAGCCACCCATATCAAAATAGAAGCATGTTTATAAACCCAAATAAATAAAACACTAAATGCACTACAAAGAGCATTGGTTATGCTAATGTTCTACAACCATCTATAAAGAAAACATAAAGTAAGAAACATCTTCATGATTTCATTAAATCTTTTCTTACGTCAACACTTCTTTTCTTACGTCAACACTTACACTTCTTTTCTCACCTAAAATGCAATGTCATAAGTAATCAATCCAGTAGCAAAACAACCAGCCACATAAGTATGGCACCCAAGCATTGAATCAATAGAGTCACCAAACAACCAAGCTACTTTGAGCAAATGTTAGGTAATACAAAACACGCTACATATACCATCAACAACGCTAACAATCCAGAAGTTAGAAACCTTACCTTAAAAACAAAGGCGTACACCAAAGTGAATTCTTATAAACGACGCAACATGTTCCGGTGTATCACTGCAACCCAAAGTTATGTACAACTACAAACACCTTTTTGAAAGTAAATCTAGCAAAAGACTTGGTCCACTGACAACATGACTTACAACAAAACAACATAAAACTCAAAATTTAGCAGAAAAGACAAAACAATTGAGAAACACCTGGTGTGCACATGATAGAATCCATTTGGATCCTTAACCCAACTGAAGCCCTTACCCAGACAAAGTCAAAAGTCAACAGTCAAATTCAGAAAAGACAAAACAATCCAGAAAACCATGGTGTGCATATGATAGAATCCATTTGGATCCTTAACCCAACTGAAGCCCTTACCCAGTCAAAGTCAAAAGTCAGCAGTCAAATTCAGTAGGCAAAAGTTTAGGAGCAATTATCTCTATTATGCTTATTAATGTTTCTTGTTTTAGTTTTGAGAATTGTCTATGTTATATGTTATCATATTAGGTTCTAATCCTTTTAATTGGAGACCTCCCATTCTCGAATTTGGGCACTATCATGTATTTGATTTCCGTATTTTAATCTATCAATTTTTTGGTTCTATCACTTGGTTCCATTGTCGGGAAGATGCTATCTAAAGATGCTATTGCTGCTCAATTAGCAGCCATTGAGACTTGCTTGAATGCCACTCTTACATCCATGAAGGCTAATGTTGAAGAAATTAAGGCTCAGATGTTTGTACCCTTGAAGAATGATGTTGAAGAACTCAAGACTTAGATGGTTAGAGATGGTTGTAACTGTGAAAAAGAAGATTTAGAGTGGAAGAACACGCCGAAGGATAGCAAAGAGACGCCAACTAAAGAAGAACTGAATGCTCACAAAGAAGAATTAAAGACTGGCATGCTTATCTAGAAACCTCGAACCATGTATGATGTTGCTGGCCTTGCACCATCCAAGATCAGTTCATCTAAAACCAACAAAATTCTTACACGGAGCCCAAGCCAAAAGCCTATTTCGAACGATACAAAAAATACAATTCCTAAATAAGCTCCTACGATTGAAGAAAGCACACATGATATGGAGAAAATCGCTGGACTCAAATGTCCTATCAAATTATCATCTAGGTGGGATCCAGATGTAAAAGATAAGGAACTTGCAAGGCCATCATCAAAGGTACTCGCCACACCTATGTTTTTATACCTTTATTTCATGTATTTATACCTCCATTTCATATACTTCTAGGCAAAAAACAAAAAATTAGCCAAATTTTGTTTATATTATTAACCAAAATTAACAAAACCGAACTAAAAACCAATAATCTAATCATATAAACCGAACCAAGTAACCGATTGTGTAATAAGATCGAATAACTAATGACTTTGGGCTTAGTTTCGGTTGAGGCTAATAATCAAACTGAACCGAACCATACACACCCTTAGAAGTGTCTGTGTTTCCCGCTGTATTGTGCGGGCACCCTACTAGTATAAGTAGAAGTTGGGATGAAAATATGTCAAAAAAGCGTGCTCTCTGTCTCGCAAATCAGTCGCAACTTTAAGGCCATCACCAAAAAAAAAATACTAATTGAACAGTTAAATTTTATTATCAACGAATTGGCGGAATTTCAAAAGTCATTTCTGGATATAATGTAGAGTGTCATTCATAATAATTTCTCAACATCTAGAAATCAATGTTTCGTTTTTACTAGGATAGCTTTGGACTTCAAAAAGAATTGTGGCGCAGCTTGTTGTCCGTTTGCCTTCCCTCATTCCGTAAATTGTTATACTTGTCAATTGAAAATATGTTGATGCATTTTGTAATCTATCTTTATTCAAAATTTCTCTTGTTAATATTGTTTTAGTCACTTTAAATTTTTTACTTTCACATTTGTGATAAATTTAGTAAATTGAAAATGTTTTATTTTATTATTGGGATATTAGACTATCTCCAATGCTAAGGGTGTCCTTAGCCACCTTTAGTTGTCTAGTCAATTGTCACATCATATTCTTATAAATCTTTAAAAATCTTCACAAATCCTGAAAACCTCACTTTTACCACCAACCATACAGACATCTTTACATATCCTTACATTTTCCATATCATCACCCATTTTTCCTTTAAATTTAACTAGATTATCCCGTGGGTGCTCTCAGGATAGACAAATCTAATATGAAGTGACAAAAGTTGTGTACCGTATAAAGAATGGGCGTTTTTCAGTAATTTTTTAGAAGGATCAAGACAAAATAACTCATAAAACCTATTTCTAAATTTTCGTGTGCACATCTTGTTCAAGTGAAGTCTCTATACAACTTTATCACTTCATCAAGACATTCTAAAGATATGATGTAAACCTTGGAAAAAGAACAACCAAATTGGTTTGAAATGATATTTCATGATGATGATTGACTTAAAAAGCATGCATGGTGGGGTGATTAATTATCACTTATCAGCTAGAGACTTACCTGGTGTATAAGAACCAAAAGCTACATCTAACCGACTTAGCAACCTTTGTAATCAAGGTTCCTAGCAACACCAATCAAAATACAAAAAAAAAACAAAAAAAAACTTACCAAAATGAGTGCATCTGTGAATATATATATATATATATATATATATATATATATATATATATAGAGAGAGAGAGAGAGAGAGAGAGAGAGCTAGCGGGTTCTTATATATAAAAGTAGGTTCAAAAGCATATATACTATCATAACATGAATAGTGACTTACTTAGACACGATTAATGAATAACCTAAACACATTCCCTTTATTTTCCTGCATGAGCAAGAACCCACAAAAAAAAGTTGTTTTTTTTACGTTTTTTGTATAGCATTATGGTGCTCGTTGAAAAGATAATAAAACGCTCATTAATTTGGTGTAATTTAAAACAAAAGTTGAGTATAAAAGTTACTAACATTTAAAAGATGTGAGAGGAAAATAATAAAAAGATTAAGATAAAAATATTAAATATCATATTCGAAATTTTCAAATAATAATTAATAGTTAACTTTATATAAAATATAATTAAGAAACACTTTTAGAGTGAAATCAAGGGGTGTGAAGGCCTCATATAGTGCCATATGTCATACCGCTTTCGTTTATTATATATACTAGGTTAACTCCTATGTGAAAAAACGGGCAGTCTATATCATTTTTTAATAAAATTAGTCTCCAATGTTTACTAAACACCAAATCAAGAAGTCTATCATCTGTTACAAGCAAAGTCTGTTTACTAAGGTGTATTCGAGAGCAGTGGATCTATTAAGAAGATCTATCTGAAACAGTTGTTGCTTCAAACAGCTTAACAACTGTTGCTAAGGTCTATTCCATAAACATAACATCATCTAATATGTTTATGGAACAAACCTTAGTAACACCTTTTGAAGCAACACCTGTTTGAAGCAACAACTATTTCAGATAGATCTAACAGACCCACTGCTCTGGAATAAACCTTAGTAAACAGACTTTGCTTGCAACAGATGATTGACTTCTGAATTTAGGGTATTGTAAGCAGACCTTAGTAAAGTATATTTACGTTCTATATAATTAGTGAGCAAACCACGTACTTGACTACTTA
Source organism: Ambrosia trifida (assembly GCA_028751855.1). Classification (NCBI taxonomy): domain Eukaryota; kingdom Viridiplantae; phylum Streptophyta; class Magnoliopsida; order Asterales; family Asteraceae; genus Ambrosia; species Ambrosia trifida. Next base: position 48,899,409 of record CM054131.1, on the reverse strand, counting down.
TTTGCTCATACAAGCTTCATAAACATACAGTCAACACAAATCAAACACAAATCAAACATCACAAACCAACTATTACAATCAGCGTCAAACACATACCAGTCAACAAAACTCATAATAAACTATTTAGTCATTCATCAGGTCCATGACACAACTTATTTACTTCTCTATGTGGACGACATTCTTTTGGTCACCTCTTCTGACATGCTTAGACGACGTCTTATGGAAAAGCTTTCTACTGAATTTGGCATGAAAGACTTGGGCCCTCTCAGCTATTTCTTGGGGAGCTCTGTTTCTCGAATTGCTAATACCATGTTTGTATCTCAACAGTCATATGCTACTGACACCATAGCTCGTGCAGGAATGCAATCCTGCAATCCCATTGTTATCCCAGTTGACATAAATTCTAAGCTAAGTGCCACTACCAGCGATCCCTTTCATGACCCCACATTATACCGCAGCCTAGCTAGTGCTCTCCAGTATCTCACCTTTACCAGACCAAACATTACATATGCCGTATAGCATATTTGTATGCATATGTAGTCACCTCGCAATGATCATTTGAATGCATCAAAGAGGATAATATGGTATATTAATGGTACTTCATCATTTGGCTTGACTTTGGGTCCCACATCCACCCTTCATTAGTCTCATACATAGACGTTGACCGACATTCTACTGGTGGATACTTCATCTATTTTGTTGACAACCTTATCTCCTGGTCGTCGAAATGTCTACCCATGGTCTCTCGTTCTAGTGCAGAAGCCGAATATCATGGGGTTATCAATGTCGTTGCTGAGATCGATTGGCTACGCAACCTTCTCCTTGAGCTTTCAGTTCCAATATCATGCGTTACCATGGTCTACAGTGGTAACACCAGCGCTATCTATCTATCTATCCGACAATCCAGTTCACTATGAGTGCACCAAACATATTGATCTCAACATACACTTTGTTCAAGAGCAAGTGCAACGGGGTCATGTTTGAATTCTCCATGTCCCATCACGGTACAAAATTGGTGATATTTTTTAACAAAGGGTTTCCTCGCATGCTGTTTGAAGATTTTCGATCCAGTCTTAGCATCCAGTCACATCCCGCTTCGACTGCGGGGGGTGTATGTCACACCCTCATATTTCCACTACGGGGTTTATACCGCGAGGTACGTGACATACCAGGATCCCATAGCCATAATCATATGAACGACTCTAAATGCCCAACCATTTAGTTTGTTTTCAAAATCAGGTTTAATAACCAATCAAAGTTTTAAGAAAATGCGGAAGCAAAATCAAAACAGCTAAGTAAATGGTTATGCGCAAAACAAACACGCCCAAACCAAAGTAAATGTAAGTAAATGATAAAACTAATTCATAGTGTTTAATGTCCCATGACAAACATGATGCATGACCTAAGCGTGCTCCAATCTAACGACATGCAAAGCATGCTAACGTGTGTCAACATAAAGTTGGTGAGTTCACAAAGTAGAGTAAGTAAAAGTGTTGGTTACCAAAACCATGTAAGCCATTAGTTCAACATATGCCAGGGGTAGCTTACCCAATCATAATAACTAAACACAGGTAATATCGAACTACTAATTAACGTGTATTCACAACAGTGACAAAAGTGCCTCACATCATTGCCTATCAACAATGATAATGTGTTAAGTTAAAGTTCGCTCCCGTACTCCCATGTATGGTGTGAGGTTTGTCAAAACTAATAGCACTATCAACTAGTAACCCGCCTGCCAACTCGACAACTCATTCGGTATTTGTAAGACTTCAATGGCAGTGTGTTGTTTAGTTCATCAAGGACAAATATGTGAACTGGTAAAATCTAATTCACTCGGTGAATCAATGTAGTCCCAAACTAGACTAGAAAGTACTTAATTCCCAACCAGGAATTAATGTGTGTATGTCTGACAGAGATGCATGCTTTTGATAAAAAGTAGTGAAACACACCTTATGTTGCAAAAAGCTAAATCCAAATCCGCAAGTAATAAGGACATGCTACCGACTCCCTATTATATGTGCCACTATGTGAGTATATGTGCATACACAATACACCACAAAACTCGTTTGTCCAAGATGTTTAATAATGTGAAAACAGTTTAGTGACACCTAGTGTAACTGTAACACCCTAGGCATATCCCACATCTCCCGTGGACAGGAGAGATCTTGGTCCATAAGTAATGTCCTGCCTCATAAATCACCAACGCCTTTTGGGCTTAGTTGGCTGTGGAGCACATGAAAACTCCACAGTTAAGCGTGCTCAGGTGGGAGCAGTACTAGGATGGGTGACCTCCTGGGAAGTTTTCACTCGGGCAACCAAAAACAAATCCGTGAGCTTCTAGTGGGCAAAGCGGACAATATTGGATGATATTAGAGGCTGGGTGTTACAGAATGGTATCAGAGACACTCCTGTGCCATCCGGGATGGTGGGGCAAACCTCATCGAGGACAATGAGTCCCTGATGGGGGGGGGGGGGGGGTGATTGTAACACCCTATATAACATCGCAAAATTTTCCCCAAAATTTTAATACATAAAAGGCCCTTATATATATTTTATTACACCTTTATCATTAATATTATACAAATGTGCCTAAGTCTTTATTTATCCTAACTCACAACTTATATACATACATAAATGTATATAAATAATAATAATAATAATATGATTCTAAATTCTTTTTTTTTTCACATACAAGATTTTTTTTTTTTAAATAAAGCCTTGAGTCAAATAGTCAAAGTCTTAGTCAAACAGTCAAAGTCTTAGTCAAATAGTCAATTCATCATAAAACCTTACTTTATGGTGTTGACCAATTTTAATGGCTAATTGAATCCAAAACTAGTATAAAAAGCCCACCTATGACCCATTATACTTTGCACCTCTAATTGTTTCAATCCGATTAAACTTTCCCTCATACCTTTCTTCTATAGTCTATTACTTCTACACTTGAAGATTTGATTATAAGCTCTTGTAATTGGCAACTTTGGGGCTACACATATTCTATTTCTCGAGACTTAATACTTTGCTAAGGTGAGTTTTACATAGCCCCTTTTCTATTTATCACCATTTTTGGGGTGAAACATGTTACAACATCATTTATGCAATTCAATCATCAATGTGTCTATGTGTTTTTCTATGTTGCATTATGTCTTGAATATGACTAGGGTAAGCACAATTCTAGCATAATCATTAACATTGATCAGCCGACGGTATACATTGATAGATCTATTGGACTGACAATCCCACCCGGATACGTGCCTCCTACAAAGGTAGCGTGGGTGTTTGTTACTGCAATATAAACGAGTGAACCATGAGCGTATGGGATGTACTACAATACAACAGTCACAAGGGTTGATTATGCACTCGATTTACTTCTAGTATGTTTTCACATATGGACTAGATTGCCATGACACATGAATTGCACAACAATTTTATTCGATTATCAAAACCTATGTAATTCTCACCAACTTTTGTTGACCCAAAATATTTTCAACATAACATGTTTCAGGTTCTACTTGCTTGAAGATTTGAATTAATGCTTGAAGATGTGTGCATAGTTTTATTCAATTTGATGTACGAATTCTTGTAGAACAATTGTATGTAATTTATTTAAATCATATAATGAAATTTATTATTTACCATGAGCTACTGAACAATCATCAATACGTGACATCCCGACTGACAATCCCACCCGGATACGTGCCTCCAACAAAGGTAGCGTGGGTGTTTGTTACTGCAATATAAACGAGTGAACCATGAGCGTATGGGATGTACCACAATACAACAGTCACAAGGGTTGATTATGCACTCGATTTACTTCTAGTATGTTTTCACATATGGACTAGATTGCCATGACACATGAATTGCACAACAATTTTATTCGATTATCAAAACCTATGTAATTCTCACCAACTTTTGTTGACCCAAAATATTTTCAACTTAACATGTTTCAGGTTCTAATTGCTTGAAGTTTTGAATTAATGCTTGAAGATGTGTGCATAGTTTTATTCAATTTGATGTACGAATTCTTGTAGAACAATTGTATGTAATTTATTAAAATCATATAATGAAATTTATTATTTACCATGAGCTACTGAACAATCATCAATACGTGACATCCCGATGTTTCCGCCATCGGTTGGGGTGTTACAGATTGGTATCAGAGCCATGGTTATAGGGAGTTAGGTTATTAGAAAAATAATCTAGTCTATAACCATAGGATTATAACCAGTATTTGCTTCTTTTACTTGCCATTCTCTATCTCCCTCTTACTTCTTATCCCTACTTTCATCCTTACAAGAAGGTTGCTCTCCACCATTGGATATACTCTTAGACTAATAGGACAAAATCCTCAGGTTTAGCCTGAACCACCTTGAGATCTCGTTGAAGTTCTAGATTTTAATAACGAACACGTGCAATCTGGAAGGGTGAACGCCTGTATTCTGAGTCTTCTGTCTAGGCTGGCATTGCGCATATATCCCAATCAGACGAGGGACCCGGATGCCTACCTGGGAATTCTCGGGATGAGTGTTCACTTATAGGCTAAAGCATGTCTTCATATGTTATTAGAATTTAGAATCTTTGATAAGTCAACGTTTTCGTTTATTCGTTTTAATTAAATGAATAAATGATTACATTCCTTATATTACCTCATTGTCCTTCATTCAACCCATATCTTATTGAACATTCATTACCCAAATCACTTCCGTAACCGATGCCCTAAACTAAACAGAGATCAAGATCCTCCAGCTACCTAACCGCAAGTCTCACCATTTGACTATTGGTTGCTTTTATTCTATGTATTGACGCTATTTGATTCAAGTAATAAAATATTTGTCTGAGAGTTGTTACATGGTGCATGATTGTTTGAATGTGAACTAATTATATAAATCTATACAACTACAACTCATATACTGTACTTGTTATACTTGCTTGCATAAACATGTTATCAATTTGCAACCTATGTGTATAATAAATGCTGCACTTAATAGAGGTCATCATACCTTTTCAACAGTCGGGAGAGGCCCTACAACCTGCTCCATGACTGGTGGAGGCTATCGAACCTACTCAACGATTGGTAGAGGTCATTATGCCTTTTCAACAGTCGGGAGAGGCCCTACAACCTACTCCACGACTGGTGGAGGCTATCGGACCTGCTCAACAATCGGTGGAGATATAGAAGGACGCAAAACTTTAATGTAAGGTAAATTGGTGATTGCGGTCCGGAACGTAATCATGAATTTATAGGTACGTTAAGGTAGTGTGAAATTCTATCAAGGTTTTCAATAAATAACCAATTATAAACTCTAGTTACTTGGTAGTTCATTTAGTCTTTCTATAGTCAATCAACTCATGCATTTCTTTTAGGAGTCCTAAAACTTAAGATTCTTATTCTCCTTGCTATTTCAGATGAACCTAATCCAACCCTTAAAACTCACACATATCAAAACCCTTACCTAAATTATTCGAAACAGTTTATTCTGTTACCTATAAATTTATGTCATGCCTTAACTCGAAACTTCCCAAACCACCCTTGTCCTAATTTCTACCCAATCACCTTCAACCCTGTGTTTTCAATAAACTTCGGGACGAAGTTTCCAAAAGTAGGGGAGACTGTAACATCGCAAAATTTTCCCCAAAATTTTAATACATAAAAAGCCCTTGTATATATATATATATATATATATATATATATATATATATATATTATTACACCTTTATCATTAATATTATACAAATGTGCCTAAGTCTTTATTTATCCTAACTCACAACTTATATACATACATAAATGTATATAAATAATAATAATAATAATATGATTCTAAATTCTTTTTTTTTTCACATACAAGATTTTTTTTTTTTTTAAATAAAGCCTTGAGTCAAATAGTCAAAGTCTTAGTCAAACAGTCAAAGTCTTAGTCAAATAGTCAATTCATCATAAAACCTTACTTTATGGTGTTGACCAATTTTAATGGCTAATTGAATCCAAAACTAGTATAAAAACCCACCTATGACCCATTATACTTTGCACCTCTAATTGTTTCAATCCGATTAAACTTTCCCTCATACCTTTCTTCTATAGTCTATTACTTCTACACTTGAAGATTTGATTATAAGCTCTTGTAATTGGCAACTTTGGGGCTACACATATTCTATTTCTCGAGACTTAATACTTTGCTAAGGTGAGTTTTACATAGCCCCTTTTCTATTTATTACCATTTTTGGGGTGAAACATGTTACAACATCATTTATGCAATTCAATCATCAATGTGTCTATGTGTTTTTCTATGTTGCATTATGTCGTGAACATGACTAGGGTAAGTACAATTCTAGCATAATCATTAACATTGATCAGCCGACGGTATACATTGATAGATCTATTGGACTGACAATCCCACCCGGATACGTGCCTCCTACAAAGGTAGCGTGGGTGTTTGTTACTGCAATATAAACGAGTGAACCATGAGCGTATGGGATGTACCACAATGCAACAGTCACAAGGGTTGATTATGCACTCGATTTACTTCTAGTATGTTTTCACATATGGACTAGATTGCCATGACACATGAATTGCACAACAATTTTATTCGATTATCAAAACCTATGTAATTCTCACCAACTTTTGTTGACCCAAAATATTTTCAACTTAACATGTTTCAGGTTCTACTTGCTTGAAGATTTGAATTAATGCTTGAAGATGTGTGCATAGTTTTATTCAATTTGATATACGAATTCTTGTAGAACAATTGTATGTAATTTATTTAAATCATATAATGAAATTTATTATTTACCATGAGTTACTGAACAATCATCAATACGTGACATCCCGATGTTTCCGCCATCGGTTGGGGTGTTACACCCTAGGCATATCCCATATCTCCCGTGGACATGAGAGATCTTGGTTCATAAGTAATGTCCTGCCTCATAAATCACCAACGCGTTTTGGGCTTAGTTGGCTATGGAGCACATGAAAACCAAACGTAAAGTTGTTCCCGTCGCACTTTGAGAACTTAGCGTAAAGTTGTTCCCGTCGCAAAAGTTCCAAAACCAAACGCAGGTGTTCCTCGTGTTCGGTCTTGTTCTTGGAGTAAATCAGGATGTCATCAATAAACACGATGACGAACTTGTCAAGATATGGTTTGCAAACGCGGTTCATCAAATCCATGAAAACCGCCAGTGCGTTTGTGAGACCGAAAGACATGACCAAGAATTCAAAATGGCCATAACGTGTACGAAAGGCAGTCTTTGCAACGTCAGCTTCCCTTACGCGCAACTGGTGATAACCGGACCTCAAATCAATCTTAGAGTAGTAACTAGAACCCTGGAGTTGGTCGAATAGATCATCAATACGTGGAAGAGGATAACGGTTCTTGATGGTCACCTTGTTCAATTCTCTATAATCCACACACAATCGAAAACTTCCATCCTTCTTCTTAACGAACAGAATCGGGGCTCCCCAAGGGGAAGAACTTGGTCTGATGAAACCCTTGTCCAATAGTTCCTGTAATTGACTGGACAATTCCTGCATCTCGGGACGTGCAAGACGGTAGGGGGCCCGAGCAAAAGTGCCAAACCGGCCGAATAACCCTCTCGAAGATACTTAAGGGCTTTCATGCTGGAGATGAGATTTAGCGGAGCACCGCCCTTGATACCGTACACAGAAAGGAATTCTCCATCAGGAAGGGGAATCCGAATAATCTTGTCGTAACAAACGATCTCCGCGCGATACAAAGACAACCAATCCATGCCTACAACAACGTCAAAACTACCCAAGGGTACCAGCATAAGGTCGATGGGGAACGACAAACCCGACAACTCTAGTTGACACTCCGGAAGGATACAAGTAGCTTCAATCTTTTTACCGTCAGCCAACTCAGTTATATACTTAGCCTCTAATGGTACGGGTACTACATCTAGCAGTCGACTAACTTCCATGGATATAAAACTTTTATCGGCACCGGAATCAAATAAAACACTAACAGAGCGATTATTGAGAAGGAACGTACCGGTAACTGTGTGAGGATCCTGTCTAGCCTCAGCGGCTCCAATGACGAAGGCACGTGCATTCCTGCCGCCGCCCCCGTTGTTCCCGCCCTGCTTCAGTTTCGGGCACTCTTTCTTGTAATGCCCAGTCTCCCCACAGTTGTAGCAACCCTGTCTTCCCGTAGTTCCTTGAGTAGTAGGAGCCGAGTTAGTAATCGGGGCCTGGGTCGATGGAAGTGTCGCCCGACAGTCTTTAGCAAAATGCCCAAGTCGCTGACAGCGATGGCAACGATTACGGTCGCAGTCCCCCTGATGATGACGCCCACACTTGTTGCATTTAGGTAATTTCCCCGCATAACCACCCTATTTGTTACCAGAAGAAGAACCCCCGCTATCGAATCTCTTACCCTGCTGTGCTGGCACAGATCCTTTCCCCTCATTATCCCATTTACGCTTGTTATTCTCCGGGGCCTTGACAGTCGAACCCTTAGCAGGCAAAATACCCTCATTCACCTTCAAGTTTGTCATCCTGTGAGCCGATCGGACCACCTCTGAGTATGTAGGATGATTTCCCGCAGCCACCAACCCTGCGATCTCTGGTACTAGTCCCGAGATATAGTGTTCAATCCTCCTGTATTCTGGCACATGCAGATCAGGACACAGCACTGCCAACTCATTACGCCTTACCGTATACTTTTCAATCTCTGACCCAGTCATCTTGAGGTTCCACACCTCGTGCTCTAACTTCTGAACTTCTTCCCTTGGACAGTACTCTCGCTTCAGCAGTTGAACAAAATTTTCCCAAGGCATAGCATACGCCTCCCCTATACCCATATTCTGGGTGATGTTATTCCACCAGGTCAAAGCAACATCCTGGAATAACGCAGCAGCATACGTGACTCGATCCTCTGGGAGACAGTTACACATCAGAAACACTGACTCCACCTTTTCCAGCCACCTGAGCAAGCTCACCGCACCCTCAGTGCCAGAGAATTCCTGGGGCTTACAGTCCCGAAACATCTTGTAGGTACACATGGGTGGGGGTGGGTTAACAGGACCACCTGAAATGAAACGCATGAGAAACCACGAAGAATGTAAACAAGGTTCACTAATGAGGCAAAAGTGGATAAATCAACTTACCACCACCATTGTGCCCTAACTGAAAGGCAGCTTGCAGTAAGTTGTTCAGATCTTCCTGTGATAGGTTTACACCTCCACGACCACCACCACCACCGCGACCACCACCACGCCCAGCATTGCGGCCACCTCCACGTCCTCCTCGTACTCCAGACATGATTCTGACAGAAAGAACGAGAAAAATTTAGTTTCGCAGCTAATGGTAACCACTAGCATTTACAAGATCAAAGCTAGATCCAACTCAGGACTATCCATTCAAACCCAGATCTCACTAGGGCTTTCATGCATTTTGGTTTATGATTTTGTGTGCACCCAAAATGATAAACCGCTCTACATGGTCCTCCAAGTGTTCTCCTAGTTCAAGTTCAAATCACCGAACATAGACTCTTAGCTATACACCGTAATGCTACGGCAGTTCATGGCAAGTGTTTCTATTGGAGTATGAAAGGGAGATGTCCGAGTCTTGGACAAATCTCAAGAGTACACGATTTACCCCAATATACTACACTGCCTAGAAAGTAACTAACCCGACATAAGATAGAACGGATGATGTAACATAGGAAGGTTAGATGATTTAGAGACATCCCGACAAGGCCACACGTAATCCACCATAATGATTAGTACTATGTGATCGTCTAGTGTGTGCGACTCGGCTATTGACTAGACTCTACATGCAGTCCTAGTTCACTATAACCATTGTCTCTGATACCAATTTGTCACACCCTCAAAATCCACTTGCGGAGTTTTACCGCGAGGCGCATGACAAACCAGGATCCAAGTCAACGATCACAATAAACAAGTCTAAATGAACATATGCAATTTCAAAAACATAGTTTAAAATTCCCAAATGCAGCGGAAGCTTATTCTCAAAACATAATCCAAACGTAAACCAAATTATTCAATGTTTGAAAACCATGCAATCCTAACTAGACGTCGTGCAGACGCGTGCGCCCTAGTTCCATAGTGCTACCTTAGCGACCTGAGAAAACATGTAAGAGTTTACGTCAGCACAAAAATGCTGGTGAGTTCACAGGTTTTGTAATCAAAGTACCAAGTTCAACCTGTCCATACTATATCAATTTGTAAACCAAGTACGCTAGCTAGGCGTATATTTTATTACTACTAAGATTGGAAAACCATTACTAACTCGTAAACCAGATGTCGTGCCCGAATAGTAAACCTGTTCCTGTTTGAGACAATATGCACTCGCCCGGCCCTCCAAGCCGACGAGCGGGGTTGGTCACTCCCAATAGATCTATTCACATTTCCCCGTTGTGCTAACCCGCACATTCATGGTTTCCCCCGGGACTTCCAAAGATCGTATAGTAAACCATAGAAACCCATAGTATGACAGTTGTTACCAAAACATAAGTTTAACACATGTTTTCTCCCCCAAAAAGTGAAACCAGTTAAAAGAGGGGCCGTAAACTCACCTTAGGTTGCGTTACTTCGAAACACGAATAATATCAGCAAGCTATGCTAGCCCCGTAAAGCGGCGACCTAACATATGACAGTTGCAAGTACTTAGACTAATAACCCGTAGGTTAGTTAGTCCCTAGATGTCCAGACCATAACCAAGTTCGTTTGAAAACACCGTGACTGTTAAATTAACCCAATGTACAAGACTCGACATCCCATTGGTGACCCGAGACTCCCCGTGTTATACTTGCACTCACAAACACACAATCATGCAATCACACTTAACATACGTTAAAGTCCAACAAGTTATAGCACGTAGTTCAAGTATCACATAAATAAGTCCGAACACATGTTACCAAGTTACTAGGTATGTTACGGGGTTCCTAGCATGTTCCTAGGTGTCAAATCGGGTCTCGGAATGTCAAAATATACTTACAGTAGCAGTACAGCCGATTAGGAAAAGTCAACTAGCAATTAGGTGGGTTAACAGGCATTTAGGAATGCTAATCGCCTATACTATAGGCGATTAGGGTTATAAGACATGCAAATCATGAGTCTATAGGCGATTAGGTCATAAGACATGCATTTCAGGACTTAACTAGCAATTAGGATCACAATTGCATGCAACGAAGGCAATTAGCCCCCAATTGCCTTACTATAGGCGATTAGGGTGTCATATCAGGCGATTAGCCTCCTAATCGCCTATAGCATAGGCGATTAGGGTTGCTAATCGCCTATAGCATAGCTGTTCCAGTTTTTCGCGCGTTTAACACTCCAAATCAATTCCAAAACGTGTGTAAACATCAAATATCAATCAAACAACTATATCAAACATATTTCCATCAAAATCCTTCGTTTAACCTCGATCTATCAGCCCTGCATGCAACCATGTATCCCAAAAACAATACACATAGCATGAAACATCACATTAACATGCATAACCGTAACCCTAATGAACAATAACTCAGGTTTCATCATCATGCTATCATCATCAATCTGCAACTACTTTAATATCATGTTAATAATCCTTCTTGGATCATAAAAACCCTACTTTTTTAATCATAAACGCACATACAATATGCATAATTGTTAGAATCCGATTAATAATGATTATTAACGAATTTCAGAAGACTCATTTGTTTTAAAACAGGTCTGGACCATTAGGGATTCAATAAAAACATTATTAGAGGTTGCATGAATGAAAACCACACCTTAGATTTGTGATAGATTGATGTAATAGGCTTGAAATCTTGTGTTTTGATCCAAAATCGTGTTCCAGAGGTTGTGTGTGTGTTTGGGCGAGTTGTGGGACGACTAGGGTTGTTATAATGAAGTTTAGGAGGTCAAGTATTGTATTTATAGTCGTTTTTAGTCATCCAGCACATTTCAGGCGATTATGCAGCACTTATAGGCGATTAGGGTTGCTAATCGCCTATAATATAGGCATTTAGCCTGCTAATCGCCTATACTATAGGCGAGTAGCACACTAATCGCCTATAATAATGCCCAATCGCCTCCCCTATAGGTGATTAGCCTCCCCTAATCGCCTATAGGGGTTGGTTCCGTGTATTTTGCGCGTTAAATCCCGTTTTAACATATGTTAACATATTTTCACATACCGACAAGTCACATAATGATTGTAAACACATAATACTTGCAAACAAACACATTCACACTCGTTCACCAATTCCCGAGACTCGAGACTTGTATGTTCCCTATGCTCTGACGATTCTACGAATCGTCACCCTTTGTACACTTGGTTAAGGACCGACGTCTAATGAGCCTCTAGACTAACATCTAATGATCCTTTATACTAAACTAACCGTTCCCGAACCGTAACACGACTCAACTAACCCAGTTAAGTATAATATACGCATGAGTCGCTAAGGTAGACTTTAATCTAGACAACGTTGTTAATCGGAATTTGCCGGGTGTCACATCATCCCCACGTTAAAAGAATTTTCGTCCCGAAAATTGCACAAGTACCAAAAGGAATAACGAAAGAAACAGACAAAAGATAGAAACCAAGAGAAAGATTTACCCGAGTTGTCACATCATCCCCACATTAAAAGGAATCTCGCCCCGAGATTCATTTAGCTGCAGAGGTAACATATCTCGATTCAAACGCTTCCTTAGGAAAGAGATGAGGATACTTAGACTTCATCTGATCCTCCCGTTCCCAAGTGTACTTTGGTCCCCGGTTCGAGTTCCAGCGAACCTTAACAATGCGAATCTTGCTATGACGTCGGTTACGAATCTTGTAATCAAGAATCTCAACAGGTTCCTCCACAATCCGAAGACGATCATCAACTTTGATCTCCTCCAGTGGAACAATAAGAGACTCATCAGCCAGACACTTCTTTAAGTTGGACACATGGAAGACGTTATGTACGTTGCCGAGCTCCGTCGGTAAATCAAGACGATATGCCACCGGTCCAATCCGTTCCAGGATTGTAAATGGACCGACATACCGAGGGTTGAGTTTGCCAAGCTTCCCAAAGCGTATGACGCCCTTCCACGGTGAAACTTTCAAAAGTACCTTGTCATCAACTTGGAATTCCAATGGCTTGCGACGCTGATCAGCATAACTCTTTTGCCGATCCCGTGCCGCTGCCAACCGGTTACGAATCTGTACGATCTTTTCCGAAGTTTCGTACACTAGCTCAGGCCCAGTGAGTTGACTCTCACCCACCTCAGCCCACCAAAGAGGAGACCGGCATTTCCGCTCGTATAGTGCCTCGAACGGAGCTGCCTTGATGCTCGTGTGGTAACGGTTGTTGTAAGAGAATTCTACTAACGGTAGGTGAGCTTCCCAACCTTTGCCAAAATCGATCACACATGCTCGCAGCATGTCTTCTAAGGATTGAATCGTGCGTTCACTCTGACCGTCAGTCTGTGGGTGATAAGCTGTACTCATGTCCAGTTGGGTACCCAAAGCTTTGTGCAAAGATTTCCAGAAGTGAGAAGTAAAGTGGGAGTCACGATCCGAAATAATAGAAACCGGCACCACGTGCTTAGAAACAATTTCCTTCAGATAAAGACGAGCCAATCGATCCATGGTGTCGGTCTCCGTAATAGCGAGAAAATGGGCTGATTTCGTCAACCGATCAACAATCACCCATATCTTATCATTCTCGCTGGGTGACTTAGGTAGTTGCGTAACAAAATCCATTGTAATCCGTTCCCACTTCCACTCCGGAATTTCAGGTTGTTGCAAGAGACCCGACGGTTTCTGGTATTCCACCTTGACCTTAGCACAGGTCAAGCATTTGCTCACGTACGAGGCTATATCCGACCTCATGTTTGGCCACCAGTAAAGCACCTTTAGATCTTGGTACATCTTATCCGAACCAGGATGAATAGAATACCGGGACTTGTGAGCCTCATCTAAAACAAGCTCCCGAAGTCCCCCGAATAAAGGAACCCATATGCGTTCTGCGAAGTAGTGCAGGCCATCAGGTCTTCGCTCGAGGTGCTTGTCGGCACCGTGCATAGTCTCAGCTTTAAGGTTTTCCTCCTTCAAAGCTTCTAACTGAGCAGAATGGAGTTGGTCAGGTACAGAGGAATGAATGGTGAGTTGCAACGCCCGAACGCGACGAGGATTAACTGATTCCTTCCTGCTCAAGGCGTCTGCTACTACATTCGCCTTGCCAGGATGGAACTTAATGGCGCAATCATAGTCATTCAGGAGTTCAATCCAACGACGCTGTCGTATGTTCAAATGTTGTTGGTTGAAAATATGTTGAAGACTCTTATGATCGGTGTAGATGGTGCATTTGGTACCGTACAAGTAATGTCTCCAAATTTTCAACGCGAAAACCACTGCACCCAACTCCAAGTCATGGGTGGTGTAGTTCTTCTCGTGCACCTTGAGTTGACGAGAGGCATACGCAATCACTTTCTCGCTTTGCATCAACACGCAACCGAGACCATGAATAGAAGCATCACAGTAAACAACGAAATCATCAGGGCCTTCATGCAAGGACAAAGTAGGAGCAGAACAAAGTTTAGACTTCAGTTCTTGAAATGCCGACTCTTGTGGTTTACCCCAGTCGAATTTTCTATCCTTCTGAGTTAGAGTAGTGAGGGGTTGAGCGATCTTCGAGAACCCCTTAATGAAACGACGATAATAGCCTGCAAGGCCTAGAAATTGCCGCACCTCAGTTGGCGTCTTTGGTGCTCCCCAGTCCTTGATCGCTTCGATCTTAGCTGGATCGACATGAATTCCTAGTTCATTAACCACATGTCCTAGGAACTGAACTTCGCGTAACCAAAAGTCATACTTTGAGAACTTAGCGTAAAGTTGTTCCCGTCGCAAAAGTTCCAAAACCAAACGCAGGTGTTCCTCATGTTCGGTCTTGTTCTTGGAGTAAATCAGGATGTCATCAATAAACACGATGACGAACTTGTCAAGATATGGTTTGCAAACGCGGTTCATCAAATCTATGAAAACCGCCAGTGCGTTTGTGAGACCGAAAGGCATGACCAAGAATTCAAAATGGCCATAACGTGTACGAAAGGCAGTCTTTGCAACGTCAGCTTCCCTTACGCGCAACTGGTGATAACCGGACCTCAAATCAATCTTAGAGTAGTAACTAGAACCCTGGAGTTGGTCGAATAGATCATCAATACGTGGAAGAGGATAACGGTTCTTGATGGTCACCTTGTTCAATTCTCTATAATCCACACACAATCGAAAACTTCCATCCTTCTTCTTAACAAACAGAATCGGGGCTCCCCAAGGGGAAGAACTTGGTCTGATGAAACCCTTGTCCAATAGTTCCTGTAATTGACTGGACAATTCCTGCATCTCGGGAGGTGCAAGACGGTAGGGGGCCCGAGCAATAGGAGCAGCTCCCGGTACAAGATCAATACCGAACTCAACCTGACGATGGGGAGGAAGACCAGATAAATCATCAGGAAAAACATCAGGAAACTCACGTACAACAGGAATATTGTCGATCTTCTTCTCATCGGTAGAGGAAACAGATAAAAGTGCCAAACCGGCCGAATAACCCTCTCGAAGATACTTAAGGGCTTTCATGCTGGAGATGAGATTTAGCGGAGCACCGCCCTTGATACCGTACACAGAAAGGAATTCTCCATCAGGAAGGGGAATCCGAATAATCTTGTCGTAACAAACGATCTCCGCGCGATACAAAGACAACCAATCCATGCCTACAACAACGTCAAAACTACCCAAGGGTACCAGCATAAGGTCGATGGGGAACGACAAACCCGACAACTCTAGTTGACACTCCGGAAGGATACAAGTAGCTTCAATCTTTTTACCGTCAGCCAACTCAGTTATATACTTAGCCTCTAATGGTACGGGTACTACATCTAGCAGTCGACTAACTTCCATGGATATAAAACTTTTATCGGCACCGGAATCAAATAAAACACTAACAGAGCGATTATTGAGAAGGAACGTACCGGTAACTGTGTGAGGATCCTGTCTAGCCTCAGCGGCTCCAATGACGAAGGCACGTGCATTCCTGCCGCCGCCCCCGTTGTTCCCGCCCTGCTTCAGTTTCGGGCACTCTTTCTTGTAATGCCCAGTCTCCCCACAGTTGTAGCAACCCTGTCTTCCCGTAGTTCCTTGAGTAGTAGGAGCCGAGTTAGTAATCGGGGCCTGGGTCGATGGAAGTGTCGCCCGACAGTCTTTAGCAAAATGCCCAAGTCGCTGACAGCGATGGCAACGATTACGGTCGCAGTCCCCCTGATGATGACGCCCACACTTGTTGCATTTAGGTAATTTCCCCGCATAACCACCCTATTTGTTACCAGAAGAAGAACCCCCGCTATCGAATCTCTTACCCTGCTGTGCTGGCACAGATCCTTTCCCCTCATTATCCCATTTACGCTTGTTATTCTCCGGGGCCTTGACAGTCGAACCCTTAGCAGGCAAAATACCCTCATTCACCTTCAAGTTTGTCATCCTGTGAGCCGATCGGACCACCTCTGAGTATGTAGGATGATTTCCCGCAGCCACCAACCCTGCGATCTCTGGTACTAGTCCCGAGATATAGTGTTCAATCCTCCTGTATTCTGGCACATGCAGATCAGGACACAGCACTGCCAACTCATTACGCCTTACCGTATACTTTTCAATCTCTGACCCAGTCATCTTGAGGTTCCACACCTCGTGCTCTAACTTCTGAACTTCTTCCCTTGGACAGTACTCTCGCTTCAGCAGTTGAACAAAATTTTCCCAAGGCATAGCATACGCCTCCCCTATACCCATATTCTGGGTGATGTTATTCCACCAGGTCAAAGCAACATCCTGGAATAACGCAGCAGCATACGTGACTCGATCCTCTGGGAGACAGTTACACATCAGAAACACTGACTCCACCTTTTCCAGCCACCTGAGCAAGCTCACCGCACCCTCAGTGCCAGAGAATTCCTGGGGCTTACAGTCCCGAAACATCTTGTAGGTACACATGGGTGGGGGTGGGTTAACAGGACCACCTGAAATGAAACGCATGAGAAACCACGAAGAATGTAAACAAGGTTCACTAATGAGGCAAAAGTGGATAAATCAACTCACCACCACCATTGTGCCCTAACTGAAAGGCAGCTTGCAGTAAGTTGTTCAGATCTTCCTGTGATAGGTTTACACCTCCACGACCACCACCACCACCGCGACCACCACCACGCCCACCATTGCGGCCACCTCCACGTCCTCCTCGTACTCCAGACATGATTCTGACAGAAAGAACGAGAAAAATTTAGTTTCGCAGCTAATGGTAACCACTAGCATTTACAAGATCAAAGCTAGATCCAACTCAGGACTATCCATTCAAACCCAGATCTCACTAGGGCTTTCATGCATTTTGGTTTATGATTTTGCGTGCACCCAAAATGATAAACCGCTCTACATGGTCCTCCAAGTGTTCTCCTAGTTCAAGTTCAAATCACCGAACATAGACTCTTAGCTATACACCGTAATGCTACGGCAGTTCATGGCAAGTGTTTCTATTGGAGTATGAAAGGGAGATGTCCGAGTCTTGGACAAATCTCAAGAGTACACGATTTACCCCAATATACTACACTGCCTAGAAAGTAACTAACCCGACATAAGATAGAACGGATGATGTAATATAGGAAGGTTAGATGATTTAGAGACATCCCGACAAGGCCACACGTAATCCACCATAATGATTAGTACTATG
This sequence comes from Ambrosia trifida, assembly GCA_028751855.1. Classification (NCBI taxonomy): domain Eukaryota; kingdom Viridiplantae; phylum Streptophyta; class Magnoliopsida; order Asterales; family Asteraceae; genus Ambrosia; species Ambrosia trifida. Next base: position 48,881,692 of record CM054131.1, on the reverse strand, counting down.
TGATCGTCTAGTGTGTGCGACTCGGCTATTGACTAGACTCTACATGCAGTCCTAGTTCACTATAACCATTGTCTCTGATACCAATCTGTCACACCCTCAAAATCCACTTGCGGAGTTTTACCGCGAGGCGCATGACAAACCAGGATCCAAGTCAACGATCACAATAAACAAGTCTAAATGAACATATGCAATTTCAAAAACATAGTTTAAAATTCCCAAATGCAGCGGAAGCTTATTCTCAAAACATAATCCAAACGTAAACCAAATTATTCAATGTTTGAAAACCATGCAATCCTAACTAGACGTCGTGCAGACGCGTGCGCCCTAGTTCCATAGTGCTACCTTAGCGACCTGAGAAAACATGTAAGAGTTTATGTCAGCACAAAAATGCTGGTGAGTTCACAGGTTTTGTAATCAAAGTACCAAGTTCAACCTGTCCATACTATATCAATTTGTAAACCAAGTACGCTAGCTAGGCGTATATTTTATTACTACTAAGATTGGAAAACCATTACTAACTCGTAAACCAGATGTCGTGCCCGAATAGTAAACCTGTTCCTGTTTGAGACAATATGCACTCGCCCGGCCCTCCAAGCCGACGAGCGGGGTTGGTCACTCCCAATAGATCTATTCACATTTCCCCGTTGTGCTAACCCGCACATTCATGGTTTCCCCCGGGACTTCCAAAGATCGTATAGTAAACCATAGAAACCCATAGTATGACAGTTGTTACCAAAACATAAGTTTAACACATGTTTTCTCCCCCAAAAAGTGAAACCAGTTAAAAGAGGGGCCGTAAACTCACCTTAGGTTGCGTTACTTCGAAACACGAATAATATCAGCAAGCTATGCTAGCCCCGTAAAGCGGCGACCTAACATATGACAGTTGCAAGTACTTAGACTAATAACCCGTAGGTTAGTTAGTCCCTAGATGTCCAGACCATAACCAAGTTCGTTTGAAAACACCGTGACTGTTAAATTAACCCAATGTACAAGACTCGACATCCCATTGGTGACCCGAGACTCCCCGTGTTATACTTGCACTCACAAACACATAATCATGCAATCACACTTAACATACGTTAAAGTCCAACAAGTTATAGCACGTAGTTCAAGTATCACATAAATAAGTCCGAACACATGTTACCAAGTTACTAGGTATGTTACGGGGTTCCTAGCATGTTCCTAGGTGTCAAATCGGGTCTTGGAATGTCAAGATATACTTACAGCAGCAGTACAGGCGATTAGGAAAAGTCAACTAGCAATTAGGTGGGTCAACAGGCATATAGGAATGCTAATCGCCTATACTATAGGCGATTAGGGTTATAAGACATGCAAATCATGAGTCTATAGGCGATTAGGTCATAAGACATGCATTTCAGGACTTAACTAGCAATTAGGATCACAATTGCATGCAACGAAGGCAATTAGCCCCCAATTGCCTATACTATAGGCGATTAGGGTGTCATATCAGGGGATTAGCCTCCTAATCGCCTATAGCATAGGCGATTAGGGTTGCTAATCGCCTACAGCATAGCTGTTCCGGTTTTTCACGCGTTTAACACTCCAAATCAATTCCAAAACGTGTGTAAACATCAAATATCAATCAAACAACTATATCAAACATATTTCCATCAAAATCCTTCGTTTAACCTCGATCTATCAGCCCTGCATGCAACCATGTATCCCAAAAACAATACACATAGCATGAAACATCACATTAACATGCATAACCGTAACCCTAATGAACAATAACTCAGGTTTCATCATCATGCTATCATCATCAATCTGCAACTACTTTAATATCATGTTAATAATCCTTCTTGGATCATAAAAACCCTACTTTTTTAATCATAAACGCACATACAACATGCATAATAGTTAGAATCCGATTAACAATGATTATTAACGAATTTCAGAAGACTCATTTGTTTTAAAACTGGTCTGGACCATTAGGGATTCAATAAAAACATTATTAGAGGTTGCATGAATGAAAACCACACCTTAGATTTGTGATAGATTGATGTAATAGGCTTGAAATCTTGTGTTTTGATCCAAAATCGTGTTCCAGAGGTTGTGTGTGTGTTTGGGCGAGTTGTGGGACGACTAGGGTTGTTAAAATGAATTTTAGGAGGTCAAGTATTGTATTTATAGTCGTTTTTAGTCGTCCAGCACGTTTCAGGCGATTATGCAGCACTTATAGGCGATTAGGGTTGCTAATCGCCTATACTATAGGCATTTAGCCTGCTAATCGCCTATACTATAGGCGAGTAGCACACCAATCGCCTATAATAATGCCCAATCGCCTCCCCTATAGGCGATTAGCCTCCCCTAATCGCCTATAGGGGTTGGTTCTGTGTATTTTGCGCGTTAAATCCCGTTTTAACATATGTTAACATATTTTCACATACCGACAAGTCACATAATGATTGTAAACACATAATACTTGCAAAGAAACACATTCACACTCATTCACCAATTCCCGGGACTCGAGACTTGTATGTTCCCTATGCTCTGACGATTCTACGAATCGTCACCCTTTGTACACTTGGTTAAGGACCGACATCTAATGAGCCTCTAGACTAACATCTAATGATCCTTTATACTAAACTAACCGTTCCCGAACCGTAACACGACTCAACTAACCCAGTTAAGTATAATATACGCGTGACTCGCTAACGTAGACTTTAATCTAGACAACGTTGTTAATCGGAATTTGCCGGGTGTCACAATAAAGATGTTTACAATTCAAGTGTCATGAATCATTCAAGGCAAATATGGAAAACATGTAAGCACACAATACGGGTCAAAATCAAACCTCATATGCGACAATGTTTAATACATTAACAATGACCTAGGACTTCCCACCACCATAGGTACTTTCCACTAGGCGAGTTTTCAATTCAAATAGCGCTATCCATTGTTAAAGTCGGCTAGCTAAGTTAATGATTTTGTAGTGATTACAAGTATACTACGTTTATGTTTAAGCACAAAGCATAAGAATTTAAAGCATAACACGTGTATGAGTTGTATGTAAAAACGTTTATCAATATGTGTAAGTATAAGTTTCATTGGTGTACATGTTTCACCCCAAAAGTGTAAGAAAATGAAAAAGGGGATAAGTATACCACAGTTTTGCTAAGCGATAAATTCCACAAAGCTTGTCACAAAATAAAATTTGGGAATTCCGAAGAATTCAACCTATACGTATAATAATACTAATGAGGGAAATGACTTAAAAGTTTAAGGCATCTAGAATCTAAGGCATTAGGGTTTGCTAGGCTTATGTACGGAAGATGAAGTTTTACAATAACTCAACTTTAATAATAATTCGAATTCAAAAAGTGTATCATGCTCAAATATACAACTAAGAAAATAATTATTACTATTTGAATATTTTGAATACAAATATTCTAAGTAATCGATTCAAAAGATTTTAGTTAATCCACGCAACTAATTTATATAATTAAAATAATTGTAATTAATTACATAAATGTATATGAATAAATAAAACATTAACACTTATGTTTTCTACACTTAAGAATATTTATGTTTTATAAAAAAAATATTTATAAAATAGATTTTATAATTTATATTCAATTAAATGATTTATTATGCTAATTAAGCATAAATAAAGCTAAAAATACAAGATGTGATCCAAAAATATTATTTTTGAGAGGAATAGTTACTTTCTGATGTAAAATAGTATAAATAATTTTTCCATATTTTTTCTCAATTTATTTGCATTTAAAACTGATTTAATGCATTTAAATCATATTTAAATGATTAAAAGTAGGAAAATCAACAAAAATATTTTTTTCGGGACGAATAATTTTTTTTTTCAGTTCATTATAATTAGAAAAAAAATTTCCCAAATAGTTTGAGATTAAAATCGTTAAAAATGAATTTTTAATCAATTTATCACGATAAAAATAATTTAAATTAATAAAAAACACGAAAATAGTTTATTTTCCAGAAACTGAAAACATGATAATTGTTTATGTGGTGTCAAGATGCCACACCTAAATTTTCATGATTTTTGGAGCAACAATGAATTTATTATGAATATTTTAAATTTTTATATGTATATATATATATATATATATAAATAATGAATAAAAAAATAGAAGATTTAAAAAAAATAGGTTTAGAACCCGTGGGTTCCTAGGTCTTGAACCCGGGTTGCTCACTTGACACGCACACAGAGAAGCCATTCCACCACGAGCCTTTTTGTTGAATAAACTTGAAAATCAAACATATTCAAACCTTTATAAAACTTCATCTTCTTCTCCAACCTAAAACCCTAACCCTTGATTCTAAGAACCTTCAATTCGAAAACATAAGAACCCGAAACCAGAGGGATTTCGAAGAAGACAAATAATAGAACAAAATAGCATAAAGATGTAATACTTACAAAATAGTTTCTGAACCGAAAAGAAGAAAAAAGGGATCGGGACTTGGAGCCGATCTACAACAACTTCCGGTCATGATTCGGATGTTTTAGAGATGTGTTTATATTGGGTAAAAAATTATGAATGAATAAGTGTCTCTAATTTATAGTCTTAAACCCGGTTCATGACTATTTGATCATATCTTAACATAACGGTCGGTTCTTAGTAAAACAAATTAACACCCCATTAAAGATGTTTGTTAATGCCTCTAAATGATGGAAAACTGTTAGTCATGATGGAGGAATACATTTTGAAGTATTACAAATGGTTATTGCAAGAATATGGCATTAAATGCCTTTAAAAAATAAAATAGGAAGAATGAAGATGGTGGTTTCTAAGTTTTGTCTTTAGTGCTTTGATTAGAATTAATATTATGATTACTAAACTTTTTTTATTGTTATGGTTATTTATATATAAAATATAAATGCCAAACATACAAGGATTGGAAGTGAAACTACAATATAGATTGAGGCCTAAAAGTATAAGATGAAAGTGAAAGGTGCAGATGTCACAGTCTTCCCTTCTTTAAGAATTTCGTCTCGAAATTTATTTACAGGATCACTATTAAATTAGGTTTGGTTTAAAATATTTAAAAAAAACATGATTGATTAGGAAAACACAAAGCTTGAGAAATTAAAATTGTTTCGCAAGTGTTTTTTTTTTAAATAAAAGTTTTAATTAGCTTTACTCAAACACACCAGAAACAATGAAAATGCCTTGTTGGTATATGATACAACGGAAATATTGTTTTATTATGAGGTTAGCTTTGGTAAGAGCAAAAGACTTGAAATACGAAAGTGTCAAAAAGCACAAGTTTCACAAGGATCCTAGTAACACCAAATCCCACTGATAATATGGTTGATAAAGGTGTGATGATTAGGTTTAGATCATGCAGAGAATGATTGTGATAAAGTCATTGACCAAGATTAGAAAGGTTGGTAAGAATTTTGCAAAGAATATCACCATACTCAAAGAATAGAGGTTGAAGTCAAATACAATGTTTAAGTTTAGGTATAAAAGGAATACTCTAGACTAAGGACTAACTAGGGTTTGTTCTTAGTTTGATTCCCAATCGCATTCCCTATGCTCCATCAGTGCTTATATATAGTGTGTACCGTAGCTAACCTACCACACCTTTGATACTTCAAAAATGTACTGAAAACATCTCCAAAAACCCTAATAGAATTTCACACCACCTCAATGTACCTGTAAATTCGTGATTACGTTCCGGACCGCAATCGTCAATTTACCTTACATTGGGGTGTTATATCCTTCTACGACACTATCTCAACACATTAAATCGACTGAAAGTTTGTAGACTATGCAAAAAAAAATGGCGGGAGTCATATTTTACGCACAACTAGGGTATGATGAGGTCCTTCCTTCACCAGGTTCACCTCTTAAGCTAACTCATTCACTGCGTTAGACTACAAGACACTAGACGAAAACACATTACAAACTGAGAACTAATTTTCCTCGTAAGCTTCCATGTTAAAAGAATACTTAACACGTCAACACTAGTACGAACACTAACATAGTTCATTAAGTCACGAGTGAAGGAAATACTTTCACACCTCAACTCTAACATGAACACTAGTTTAGTTCGCCTATTCTCTTTGTCATTTGGTGAATTAGATATCTACAGTCCAAATGTTTGCGCAAGGAGAAACTTACACATGTTTAGTTCAGGGATATGAATAACTATCTTGCCAACGAAATATATGAATCCAAGAATATGCAGGTATTATGATTGCTCATATGTAATTCATATAATAAATGTTCACACATCACATATTTTGGAAATAAGGTATCAACAGGGCATATGTAATCACGTAACACAATATTGTATCAAACTAGTTACAACTTCAAGTTTGCATGTGTAGCTTCAAACATGAAGATGATAACATAAGTAGACATATAGGTTGTTTATGTGTAATCAAAATACACGTAAGTTCTAGCTATGACATGAAGACTGGTATCTAACTCAACACACATGTAACATCATGATGAAACGATAGTATGTTAAGAATTTTCATCTATGAACAAGTTGATCCTGTTTAATGATTTCAGGTTTAAGATAGTATATGAGCGTGAAAAGTGTTATGGTCAAAAGATCATATTTAAAGTGAAGTTCCAATTTCCAAGTCTATATGAAAATGTCTAAATTTCAAATAAAATCAAATTTGTAGGTTTTAAGAAAATTCCTTTCTTTCAAACATCACAAATGACCACGTTAATTACTTTAAATAAGAAAATCGAATCTCAGATTTTGAGGAACGTTAGAAATTTTTGTGTTACAAGAGACCCATATGTTAGATGTCACGAAGCTACAACTTCCATCAATTATAAGAAAATTCGTAATTAACACATTTTATTAAAGTTGAAAGTCAAACATACCAAACGCTGAATTAAAATCCAAACATACGAGGAAACAGTTTGGTAACTAAAACGAATATGTTAAACGTAAGGATGATCCCAGGTGCCTTGATAATATTAAAGAAAATTCTTGTATTTCTAAACTTTTCTGTTAGTTTTATAAACCCCATTTCATTTATTGAAAAGTATTATTTATATGCTGTTAAATTCAAAATGTTTGACGAATTTCCAACTACATGTAATACGTGAGTAATTTCAAAATATTTATTACCACCAATTGTTAATGGTAGTTTGAAGAAACCATGAGTTGATAAAGTATTTGATAAGACTAATATGAAAATTGTCAATGCATCCTTGTTTGAGATCAGACTGTGTCCCCACAAAAGGTATTAGGTCAGGTATAGTATACTATGTTTGCCTAAAATGTGTACTGGATGAACGAGAAAATTGTTCCAATATTGGATAGTGAGGTGTCGTGTCCATGGGATATAATAATGGGATAATGAGGGTTGTTTGTATAAAGGGTTGTTGTAGTGGTGTAATGTACTGAGTATGGAAAGTAAGTGTATGTAAGTTTTGGTTAAATAGATGAGTTTTCCTTGCAATGGTTGATCAGGACATCCCAAAACTTTATGTGTCAGTCACTAGATTAAAGGTGTTAGTAGAAATCTGTTTAGGATATTAATGGTGATGGGTTAACTCCTTCAGAATATGAACTAAGCCTCCCACGAAAAAGTCAATGTTCAAGAAATTCACAAATAATTATAAACTTATGGGGTATTAGCAAATTCACTAGATTAAATGAGTATACTTTTATGTCGTCATGGAAAATCATCACAAAAAGCAAACATAAAGATTCACGAGTTTTGGGTTCACAATTAGTTTGACCAAGTATAGTGACAAAATCACTAAACAACCTTGAATGATCATGGGAGGAAAAATGTGGCAAAGATTAATAACGACAATGGTTATGAGACGTCGTTATTATATTTTTCAAGAATCCAACGCAGAGGAATCATATGTTTACAAAAATACTTGGAATAGAAATTTATACATTCGATTATTATGAAAACCGGAACTTCAATATAATTATAAATTACAACATGAAACTTATGGGATATATTGTATAAAGCAATTCATTATGAAAAACAGGGATCAACGATGGAACATAAAACATTGGATTGTTCCCGTCTAGTCATAAGACACAACAAAAAATTTGACTGTTCAAGGAATCGAACTCAATTGGAGACTAGTGAAGATGTGTTATAGCCTATAAGTGGACACTCACTCTAGAAATTCCCAGGTAAGCATAACAGGTCCATCGGTTGATTCGGATTGATGCGCTATGCTTTGCCTATGCCAGAAAACCCAGTGTACATGCATCCACCCTTCCAGATTGCACGTGTTCTCTCACGTAGAGTTCAACACTTTGAATGGATGAAAAATCAATGAAAAATGAGGTTAGACAATTAAGCTAGGATTTATGCGCTATGTTTTATCTAAGTGAAGTCATCCTTTAAGCCCATGATGAAGAAAGAAAGAAATGGAGAGAGGTAGGGAAAGAATGAGAGGTGACAAAAGAGAAAGGTTAGTAGAGCAAATAAACAAATAAACACAAGTAAGGTCAAGTATAGCTTCTTATTTTATAGTCTAGGTCATTTACTAATAATCTAATTTCCTATAAACTCGGCTCTAATACCAATCTGTAACACCCCAACCGATGGCGGAAACATCAAGGTGTCACGTAGTGACGATTGTTCAAAAGCTCATGGTACTAATGTGTAAATATTTTATTCAATGCTTCAAGTTACAATTACAGATATCATCAAATACAAATAATATTCCACACGTTGTCTTGATTAAGTCTTTACTAACCATATAAGAACTCTAGATCCTTAATATGACCCTAAAACAACACTTCTTATTACTTTAGTGCATTATTACTAAGTGTTTGAACGCTTAAGAAAACGCATGAACTCATTAAGCACCTAAGGTGAGTTTAAATAGCCTGTAACACCCCAACCGATGGCGAAAACATCGAGGTGTCACGTAGTAATGATTGTTCGGTAGCTCAGGGCAATACATATGTTTAAATAATCATTTATTCAATTACATATAATTTAAACTAAATACATCCAATTGTAACACCCTAGGCATATCCCACATCTCCCGTGGACAGGAGAGATCTTGGTTCATAAGTAATGTCCTACCTCATAAATCACCAACGCGTTTTGGGGCTTAATGTTAGTGGATGAGAGGAAAACTCCACAGTTAAGCGTGCTTAGGTGGGAGCAGTATCAGGACGGGTGACATCCTAGGAAGTTTCCACCAGGGCAACCAAAAACAAATCCGTGAGCTCTGGATGGGCAACCTATCGGGGCAAAGTAGACAATATTGGTGGTGAGAGGGGGCGGATGTTACAGAATGGTATCAGAGCCACTCCTGTGCCATTCGGGATGGTGGGGCAAACCTCATCGAGGACGATGAGTCCCTGAGGGGGGGGGGGTGTTACAGTAACTACATGAGAGATCTTGGTTCATAAGTAATGTCCTGCCTCATAAATCACCAACGCGTTTTGGGCTTAGTTGGCTGTGGAGCACATGAAAACTCCATAGTTAAGTGTGCTCAGGTGGGAGCAGTACTAGGATGGGTGACCTCCTTGGAATTTTTCACTCGGGCAACCAAAAACAAATCCGTGAGCTTCTAGTGGGCAAAGCGGACAATATTAGAGGCGGGGTGTTACAGTAACTACATGCACAAGTAACTCTATGAAGCCGTTGGTGAGCATTATATTTAATATCAGTCATAACTGACTCAAACAAGGCTTCAGACAAGCACTTATACACATATGTCACAATCTGTATTTTTAGGACATATTATGCGTCATAAAAACGATTTTATGAAAAATACTTACGCAACATATTCGACTCCCAAAAGTTTACTGAATATTCCTAGGATTCAAATCGTCATGTCCAAATTTGTTTTTTCATGACAAAACCTTATAGAAAAATTATGAAAAATTGTTTATTACATCTGGGTTATGAAAATATTCACAACAGGTCAGATTACAAGAAAAATTCCCAAAACTCTTGTTTGTATCCAAAAATGATGAATCCACTTGGAAAAGCCGAGATATCCATGTACCTACCTACTGACCAAATTTCTTGACCTAACTTCTTGTAAAACTCGAGTTATGGTTATTTAAAGTTGGCCCAAAACAATAATCCGAAAATCAGTTTTGACCCATGTTTGTATAAAATTACAAAAACACATCAAACGATAACCAGATCATACAATCTTACACTCTAAAGAACTCTATGACCACATAGAACATGTTCGTGTCAAGAAACAATCAAAACAAATAGTTTAAAGTCATGTTACACTGTCTACAAGTCGACCAATGCATTCTGTCCATTTTAAACAAGTAAAAATCTTAAATTTAACAAACCCTAGGTGTATTTTATCGATCATGGTCATCAAATAAACATCATACAAGACCCATCATATATTAACATGATCAAAACATGCAAGATTCATCATAAATATAATCATCTATAAACCCTAGATGTTCAACAATCATCAACATACAATAACATGCAAGCATTTCAGATAAAAATCATAAAACTCTATGTTTAACATGTTAATCTTTTAGAAAACTCATGTTTTAATCTTTATAAACTTATATCAGATCTGGAAAAACTTGTGTTATGGTGTTTTAAAACATAATAGAGAAGATTAAAACACACAAAATCAAGTATTATACCTAAAGCTCTTCACTCTCACAACCAAACACCTTCCAAATCACCCGAATGATGTTCTTGAGCCTTAGGAGATATTTAGAGGTTGTATTATTCTTATAGGGCCTGTAGGGGATGATTTGGGTTGGTTTATGAGAAAGATGAGGCTTAAACTCATTTATATAGTGGATTAAGACGGTTAACCCGCAAAAAACTATCGGACGGTCGTTCATCGAGACCGAACGGCCGTTCGGTCATGTAAGGCCATGTCGTTCAGGCTGGTTCAGCGTATTGCATGTTTTCTTCTTTTTACTAGTTATTTTGGGCCCCACCAAAGCCTAACACACTATGCCAAAATGTGGCTTTAGCCACACATTTCTTAAAATCACTCTGCCACACTTTTGATTTAATGTGTGTCTAAAGGCCATTTCTATGATTTGAAAAACTTCCGGCCCACTTTTCGCCACACATCTTACATATTCATGTGACCATTGTATAACAGCTGAAAATCTTTAGCCACAATTGAAGAAAAAACTGTGACATTTACCGGCAACACTAAAAAAAGTGTGGCCAAATGTGATCTACGGCCACAATATTTGTTTCGTGTGGCAAAAAACACAACTTTTTGAATCCTTTAGCCACACTTTGAGAAAAAACTGTGACATTTAGTAGTCACACTAGAAAAGTGTGGCCAAATGTGACCTACAACCACAATATTTGTTTGATGTTGTGGCTAAAAGCTCATGCGTATGGCTACATATATTATTGTGTGACCAAAGTCTAGGCAATAGCCACACTTAAAATTACAAAATTCAATGTGGCTTTACATAAACATTTGTCACACTGTCATCGCTTTGTTTATTTTTGTGTGACGGAATAATAGCAAATGTCATAGAAAAAGTATATGTGACCAAAGTTAGACAATAGCCACGCGTAAACTTACAAAAATTCATGTGGCTTTACATAACTATTAGCCACACTAATACCATTGTTTATTTTTGTGTGACAAAATGATCGCAAATATCATGGAAAATATATGTGTGACTAAACCTAGGCAATAAAAAAAAACTTAAAAATTGTAAAATTTCAGGTGGCTTTATATAACTAAAAGCCACAACATCGCCACTTTTATTTTGAATCACAGAACAGTGGAAAATGTCATGTAAAATTATGTACGGCTAAATGTTAAACACAACCATACTTAAGATTACAAAATTTCATGTGACCATACATATTGCAGTTTCCCTCTCAAAATATATTTCTCTTAAAATTACAAAATTTCAGTTTTCCTCCTAAAACTTCTGCTCAAAATATTTTATGCCAAAACTTCCCTCTCAAATGTACTCTCAGTTAAAATATTACATTATATATTTAACATAAATATACATTTGTCGTTTGTAACTAGAGATGAACTCGATATCAGTACCTAAAATACCGGTACAAAAAATATCAAAAATGGGTACTGGTACCGAGAATGCTTAGTACACTACAGTTCCGGTTAGGGGTGAGCGGTTAGTGGTTCGGACAAACGAGAACCTTGGACCCGAACCTTTTTAACATGCGTCGGTTTCTAGTTCTAGATTTATACGAAATATCGGTTCCGGGTCGGATCGGTTCCAAACCCACGGTTCTAATATAAGAACCACAAGAACTGTTTGTATAAAAAACTACAATTTATAAAAACCATCCAATAGATATGTACTGTTAACGCATAAAACAAATATTACTTTTCTTTAATCTTTTCACTATACCTTTTTGCATATTATTGTAATCGATTCACTTTATGTTAATAAAATATTAAAAAAAATTCTATTTCTAAGAATAACAATGTATTTTTCATGAAATATTTCAGCTTGATGTGAATGTATAGATGCGACATATTGTTTTATATATTTATTATATCCAATTTTAATGTAAATATTTTTTTTGAACGACCAACTAAACAACGTCGGGTATTTCGTACGCGACCCCCAGTGGCAAAGACAGGGGCACAGCCCGGCCCACCCCGGACGCACGAAGCCCCTAGCCCGCCCGACAACCCGCTTCCAGGGAAAATCCGACCCACATACCCACCCGAAGGCATGACAGTAGTGAACCGGTAAAACCTGGCAAGATCAGGACTCGAACTTATGACCATAGGCTATGAATCATCCACCATTTCTCATTATGTCCTTCATGAATCGAACCTGAAACCCTAAGAAAGATTCCTGATCCATTCACCAACTGAGCTACCTGTGAAGGACTTTAAAGTAAATATTTAATTATGTTGCTCTGAGGTGAGTGTATTTATAAATGTATTTTTGATGCTTATATGGAAACTACACACGCCCCTTTTTAATAAAATAATAATTACTATACTTAATAGTTATGATGATACGAGATGATAGTAAATAATAATTATAGGTTATATTATTGGAAACTTCGTTGAAGCTAATAAATAATACTCTAAATTAAAAAAAATTACATTTGTTAATATAAATATACAAAACAATTAAAATTGTGAATTTTCATTTTATTATTTTAGTAATTTTGTTTCAAACTTACGTATAAATTGTTCGTTGTAACAAGTTTAGATTAGATGGTCAATTTTGAAGTTAATGAGTTTTTATCAAGTTATATTAGGTACCAAAGAATTAGGTTGACTTGTGATGAGGAGATATTTGCTCGGTACTAAACCGGTATTAATGGAAGTAATGGTCCTAAAAATGAAAAAAAAAATGGGTACTGGTGTAAAAAATGATTGTATTGATACAAGTGTTTAAAGTTATATAAAGCCAAACTATGAACCCGTACTAAAGCAATACCGCTACCGAAATGATATGGTAGATCCCACATGTTTTAATTGACCATATTGGGCCTTAATGGATGTGGTGGATCATATATGTCTAAATGGACCATACAAGAACCATAATGGACCATAATGAATCACAACGAGCAATAGTAGACCGTATATGTCTTAATGGACCATAATGGATAACAATGGACAATAATATACCATATGTGTATTAATGGATCTTATTAGTCCTTAATTGGTCATAGTGGACAATAATAGACCATATACGTATTAATGTAACATAATGACCAATAGTAGATTATCTATGTCTTAATGGACCGTATTGGACCTTAACGGATCACAAGGGGAAACATTAGATCATATATGTTTTAATGGACCATATTGAGCTTTCATGGAAAACAACGGGCAATATTAGACCCTATATATCATAATGGACTGTATTGGGCCTTAATGGATCACACTAGACAATAACAATTTGTATGCGTTTAATGGACCATATTGAGCTTTAATGAATCATAACGGGCAATAGTACATCATATATGACTTAATGGGCCATATTGGGCTTCAACTAATCACAATAGACAATAGTAGAGCGTATATGTGTTAATGGACCATGTTGGGCCTTATTGGATCAAAATGGGTAATAGTATATCATATATGCTTAATGGTCCATATTAGGCCTTAATGGATCACAATGTATAATAGTAGATCGTATATCTATCAATGGACCATATTGGGCCTTAATGGAACACAACATGCAATAGTAGATCCTATATATCTTAATGGACCATATTGGGCACTAATAGACCATAATGGCTAATAGTAGATCGTATATGTATTGAGTGTTGGGTTATTCTACAAAGGCTACAAAAAAAGAGAAGGGTGAGAAGCCACTAGAAAATGACATGTGTCCAAAGGATTAACAAGTGGGAGGGGTAATTTTGTCACAAAACATATGCACATGCAAGTCACATGCCATTTCCACCTTCATTTTTAAATACCCGTAACTTTTTTATACGTCATCCGTTTTTAAAAAAAAAAATTATACCATAAAATTGAGCGTCTTTTTATCTTTAATATGAGTACCATATTGCTATACTTTTGAAAAAAAATTCAAAACCCACTTGCGTAAGACACAATGGAATGTAAAACACAATGGAAAGTAAAACACAATGAACATCAATTAAATATAGGGTATAAAACACAATCAAGAGTCTAGTAAAACACAATGGACGACATACTAAAGACACAATGAATAGAAGACTAAAACCCAATGAATACTTTTGAAAAAAAAAAGTTGAAAACCCAGTTGCGTAAGACACAATGGATGACATACGAAAGACACGATGAACAGAAGACTAAAATACAATGAATACTTTTTAAAAAAAAGAGTTAAAAACCCAATTGTGTAAAACACAATGGACGACATATAAAAGACACAATGAACAGAAGACTAAAACACAATGAATATTAGACTTAAACACAATGAACAACATAATAAAACACAATGTACACCTAAATACAAAACTCATTTACGTAAAACACAATTAAAAGCATACTAAAAACACAATGGACAAATTTAAATCATGTGTAGACTAAAAAAACATAAATAACATATTTATAAAGCAAACATGCATACCATAACACAATGAACGAGCAGAAAGACACAACGGAGAAGAAAACCCATTTAGCACATTTTTTTTTTCAATTTTAATATAGCAATGTGGTACTCATATTAAAGATAAAAAAATGCTCGTTAATATGGTGAAATTTTTTTGAAAAAAAAATGTCGTATGAAAAAGTTATAGACGTTTTAAAATGATGGGGGAATTGACATGTGCATTGTATGTGGAGAGAGAAAGTCAACAAATGTGGTTTTCCTTTTATGTCCTTCCTCTAATTTATTATTTATTCTTTTCAAACAAACTAATCTCAACCCTTCAAATATATGATCAATGGATCACAATCCTTCTCACCCTTCCTAGAAAAAGTGTCTTGTGTATTTGATCCTAACCCTATGTATTGATATACCATATTAGGTCTTAATGGATCACAATGGACAATTGTAGATTATATATGTCGTAGTGAGTCATATTAGCCTTAGTAGATCACAATAGGCAGTAATATACCATAATGTTTTAATGGACTATATCAGGCCTTAATGAATAACAATGGAAGATAACATATTAAATATGTGTTAATGTACTATATTTGATTTTAATGGATCACAATGGACAGTAATATATCGTATATGTCTTAGGGGCTGTTTGGTAGCCTCTTAATGAAGCTCTTAACCATTCAGTGCTGAATGATTCAGCATTCAGCGCGTTTGTTTCAGCCTCTGAATGGAATGGTTAAGGCTGAATCATTAAGACTTGGAATGTTGCTGAACCATTAAGCACTGAATCATTAAGCACTGAACTAGGCTGAACCTTAACGAAACTCTCATACCAATGTGGGACAAGAAAACTAACCATTAAGAGGTCCAACTTAATGATTCAGCACTTAACCATACAGACCTCTTAATGATTCAGCACTTAATCAACCAAACAGCCCCTTCATGGACCATATTGGGTCTTAAAGGACCATACAGGGCAATAATAGATCATATATGTTCTATGGGACCATCTTGGGCCTTAAGGGGTCATAATGGACAACTAAGGATGAGCATATTGTACCAAAACTTAGAACCGAACCGGTACAAAAATTTACATACAAAAAGATTTTCGATACCCACTTTTTGGCGCTTTTAATCGATATTTTCGGTTTGGTACAATTCAATACCAGAATTTTAATGACTTTTAAATTTAAATACCGGTACTAATATCAAGCTATTTATTATAGACAAAAGTACATCATATATGTCTTATTAGACCATACGTACGTGTATGATGTGTATGATGTATGTTATTATTAAACTTTGTTATTAAGAATTTTCTAGGAAATAAAATTTAAAATGGTTTTCAAAAGTTAAATTTCCCTCCCAAAAAAATTCATTTCCCGCTCCCTCACACTTCTTTTATCTAAAATTGATTTCCTCCTCCCAAATCCTCACAATTCTTATATCAAAATTTGATTTCCTCTTCATCCGAAATTCATCATCCTTTTCTTTTTGAACGACTTTTTAGCATTTAAGCAGTATCCAAACCTCGATTCTAAAGATCCACGAACCATAGATCTCAAAATTTCATCTTTTTCAGACGCTTGAGCAATAGAAAGTACTGGATCCATAATTCTAGGTGTAGATTTAATAACCTCGTATGTTCTTTATCCTTCAGAACACCAAAATCATCAGCACCAAGTTCTCCCTCAACCTCATTGGTTTGTATACTTCCTATTGTTCAGACAAGATTTTAATTCAATCCACAACCTTGAAAAGAGGACGACACAAGAGGTATAGTACAACGCCCCCAATTTTGAAGCACTAGATTTACATATTAGCTCGATTTCTTTAGTTTAATATTAAGAGAGTTTCGAATGATTATACTTTCTCTGATAGGTTCATGTTTCAAACTTGATTTCCACCATCGCACACAAGCCTGGTTGCTCCGGGCGTCGACTCATTTACCAACTCTAATGTCATTTTTACAACCGTCTCGAACCGGTACTGTGTATGCGTTCTCTGTTTTACACATATATATTATTCTGGTAGCTTCAGTTGTGAGTTTACGAGTTTGTCATATAGTTTATTTGTTGTTTAAAATTGAATGTTTTGAAGATGGACGCCAACTGCTCGACAAAATGCTTCAACCAAACTTTAAGTCATTGAGTCTTGTTTTTTTTTTTTTTTTTTTTTTTTCTGGTTTGTCAGTCATTGTATTGGATATATAAATCGTTATACATATTATGTTGATTTAACTTGCCTCTAAAAAATTGCTGCTATATGGGTTTTATTGGCAAATGAAGTACCACTGGATGGAAATATTATTATGTTGGCCAATGTAATTTTGTTCAACTGAAAGAGTTGGTTTATAATATAAAGATAAATGTTATAGAAGATTATAGGATGGATACCCTTATGAAAATCGTTCAGTAAGCTTTGTTGATCCTACATTTGTCATTAATTTTGTGAAGCATTTTGAATATTCTGCACTCGTAAGTTTTTATCTTAGATTAATGTTATTTAGATTAATGTTATATATTGTAGTTATAATTCCATCACTTGTTTTAAGAAGATTTATGGAGTTTTTATACTTACTAGCAAATATGTATATGTTTATCATTAGTTAGTTACTTTTAGTACCATAAATAGTTATTAGAATTAAGATAGTAAAATGAAATATAAAATTCTATCATCCATATATGATCTGTATATAATATCATTATTATATATATCATTTTCAATCACGCCTTTGCGCCAGTCTATTTTTTTACTTTTTGCTTTTCGCCACATTAGTTTCTACTTTTCAGCTTTGTGAACACTTAAATGCCTATCACCACTCAAGAGAGAGAGAGAGACAGAGAGGGAAGCGACGGAGCACCGCCACTGATCGTCAGTCCACCGCTCCAGCCAGTTCATCACCTCTCTAGACAGGATGTTCATCTCTTTCCCTGTGCCAAGTTTATACCTCTAATCAACAATCCCCTTGCCAAGTTTATACCTCTAGCGACAAATTGGTGTCTCTGAGAAGACGAGGGCCGCCGATTGTGTTGGCTGCTCAACGATGCTCTGACATCAGGTAAGAATCATGGAAAGTAACTTCATGTCATTTTTTATGTTGATTGTTTATTTTTGATTATCACGGTTCGTCTTTTCTCTATTTCGTTTTTCGTGTATAGTGAATGAGCAACCGCCGAGAAGGACTTTCAGAGGGCTTGGATTTAGTGTGCTACGCTCATGCCTTGCGTTTTTAGTCGTAGAAGTAGCTTACGCCTGAAGAAGATTTACAACAAGGTTCCTCTACAAGAGAAAGACAAGAACAACATGTGGTTTATGAACCATTTCGTCAAGGTATTATTTATTTTGCATAAGCTTTTTGGTGATTGAAGGGCTGTAACAAATTTCCTGGTGAAACAAAATGGGTTGCAATGACAAATATTGGCTGCACATATTAAAAGGTTTGCTGTTTTTTATGAGTTCGCACTTCACAGGCAATATGGTTGACTAGCGGAGAAAGGGTGCGGCTGTGCCGACCCATTAATCTACTTTCAAATCAATGACAACTTTGATCTACACAATCGTTGGAGGCATAAATTGTGAATGGGGTTAGTAATCGTCCTACTGCCGCCGCACAAAACGGGGCCATCAACCGCCCTGAACAGTTGCGAACGCTTGCTGTCGAAACCATCAGCCTTTCTAAAGAAGGTAAACCTCTGTAACCATCTCTGATGGTAAACCCTAGGATTTCCTTCCTAATAGTTAATTGTTAGTATAGTGTGTTGAGTTAAAATTTGTTATTATTCATGATTGTGATGTGTTTCTTGCAGTTAGGACTGCACGTTGTGCTTAACGCTATCGCATGATAATGAGGGGAATTAGCGCACATGCAGTGGAAATGATTTTAGACTAATTTGGCGAACAGAGCTGCTCATGCGACGAAAGATGCGTGTGCAGCGTTAGTCTTGCAATCAAGGTAATGGTGAACTTAGGTTGTTCATAAATGCAGTTTTGGTTTAGTTTTGCTTTACCGTATGGGACCGTTTGCGGTGTTTACAAGCCATATAGTGGCATGTGCTTTGAATATCATCCTAAAACTTTTTTGTCTCATTAGGGATTAATCGTTAACGTGACATTAAATTTAGTTAGTAACATTTTGGTTTTTGATTAAAAATGCTATTAGCCTCTCTAAATTTCTGCTCTGTTTAGGTTTTTGGTTTACATTGGATTACTAACATGAGAATGATATGAATTTATTGGCATAACATTAGTCCATCACCATTGCTGTTTGACTTATTATTTACTCAGTGAAATAGTGAACATGAAACTCTCATGTAATTATTATTTACTTGGTAAGCATGAGTCTCAGGTATGTTGGTTTTGGGTAGAAGTTTTCTTCTTTTAAGTACAGTGCTATATTATTAGTGTTAAGAAATCGTGAACGCATGGCATCTTTTTAACTCATGTCATTGCAGATATAGCTGATAGTTTTAGACATCGTCTCACGCTCGCCGCAACGCGGCGAGATCATCCTAGTTTAAACTAAAACAAATCATAATCTAATAGCTTGAAGAGAGCACCACTCCTAAAGAAATAAATCCTATTTGCGTCTTATTCTGGTAAGAGGCTTTGTGTCCCTTGTTTTTCTTGTTTGTAATTATGCATTGTAATACATGTTAAGTTTTTCTTATCTGCCTTTAAAACTTGCAGATGTATTGTTTTTGTTGGTAAACCTACTACTGATCTGGAATATTATATGTTGGCAAATGTAATTTTGTTCAGATAACATAGCGTAACCTTGTTTCATTTGAGTATACCAGCTTCATACCTTAGTTATGATACTAACTATATCAAAGTCTTTAAAAGTCGGCTATCTTTAATCCAAAGTTATGATATTTTGATAGTTTTCTGTTAAAAAACGGTTTAGTAATCTGAAATAGGTTCTTGAATATGGCATGTTGTTTGAAATATATATTGGGTCAATGCTTACTAATCCCATTTTAGTAGTTTAATTTTTGTGTCCATTGATGCATGTATTTTGCTTTTAAACTGTTGGTTAACGAGGTTATTGATATTTTACATTAATGCTTGAGAAGCCTTAGCCGATTATTGTTTGACCAGGAACCAAAATCGAACTTCATTTTAATGCTAAGGAGAAGAAATGATCATTCAGAGTTTTTGTAGCAGAGGGAGCTCCAAGGTTTGCATGAGAGGTGTTATTTTCTTTTCTTTTTACAACCTAAAAAGGCAGCTAACCAAACAATGTGTTGGTTGTAGATATCCAGGGCAACTAAATAAACAAGTGTTGGCCGACCCAGTTTATTCATCCACCAATCCATGTGGGGGGTGCGACAAATTTGGAAGAAACTTCTACTGTTGCATCGAATCAAACCATTGCAGCATCGGTTCCATATAGCTAACCGGGCTTCTTCCATCCTATTATTTGTTGTTGATGTGGCATTGTGACATGGTTACTAAGGAACGGGTGTAGTAGGGGTGTGCATTTTATACAACGGTTGATGGGCATGGCATAAAAAATACAGACAATGAGCGAGAACATGAAAACAACCTAGAAATAGTTTGATTAAAAGTTTATGTAGCTAGATTTGGAGTAAAAGTTTATTTCTTATTATTAAATCAAAATATTATGTGTGAATTTTGGTTTATTATTATTAATATAATTTTTTTATGTTTTCCCATGTTCACTGTGGATTTAACAAAAAATTAAAAATAAAATAGTTAAATTACATGAAAATGGCGACAGAACCACAAGAAACATGTGTGACCAAAGTTCAGATAATTGTCACACTTAAAATCACAAAATTTCATGTGACTTTACATAACCATTAGCAACACAATACTTTTTTTGGTGTGATGAAATGATATCAAACGTCATAGGAAGAAATGTGTGACCAAAGGTTAATCAATAGACACATCTAAAATTAACAAATTTAATGTGGCTATAAATATCCATTGGCCACACCATCGTTAATTTGTTTTTTGTTTTGTGACAAAATGATAACAAACGTCATGGGAAAAGAACTTATGTGTGACTAAAAGTTAGGCAATAGCCACACTTAATATTACAAATTTCATGTGGCTATATATACCCATTAGATACAATGTCCTTGTTAGTTTTTTGTTGTGTGACGGAATGATAACAAATGTCATGGGGAAACAAATATATGTGTGGCTAAAGGTTAGACAATAGTCACACTTAGATTAAAACATTGTTTCATGTGACGAAAAATAGTTTTTAGCCACACTTACAATTAATTTATGTAACTATATAATACAACCAACAACATTTACAAGATATTCATGTGGCCATTGTTATTGTTTAGCCACACTTAATGCACATAAGACATGATTACAATAACTCTTTTGTCACATTTTTTCTTAATTGGTGTGGCTAAAACAAACTTTTTTGTAAACTCGTGTGACTAAATAACAGAAATAACCACACTTAACGTAATTTCATGTGGCCATTGCTACCATTTAGCTACACTAAATGTAGGGAATGCTTGATTCCAACAAGAAATGTTGGTACCATTTAGCCACACCTTTTAGTAGTTGCGGCCACTAAACATGAATGTGACCGTATGCTACCTACGATGACTCGACCTTTGGTCACACTTGACCCGAAAAAAATATGTGTGGCGAAAGACATACGGTCACACTTTTCGGATGTGACTAAAGCCCATTTTTCACGTAGTGAACCCCGTGTTTTTAGACCCGAAATATCCTATCAGTTCATCGGTTACGAGTTTGGTGCATGTTCGGTTTAAATAACATAATCGCACAAAAATTTACACATAGTTTAACACAAACAAGTAATTGCAAATAATATCAAACAATTGATTCACACTTATCTATATTCTCAATTCACCAACGTTCAGGGTTCGACACTCATGTATGTAGTCTGGTAATTCTCCGAATTACCTTCTTATGCAGTTATTAACCTATAACTGTGCATCGTGTGACTCACCTAACTAACCCTAGTTAAGTAACATGCTATTAATGTAAGTGAAAGTTAACAAGAGTTTAGTTAATGTATTAACCTGAAAATACGGGGTGTTACATCATCCCCAAGTTGAAAAGAATTTCGTCCCAAAAATTTATCAAGTAAATTGTAAAGCAAGTGAAAAACGTATGCTTGGTTACCGGATGTCAAATCATCCTAAGTTTAAAGGAATCTCGCCCCGAAATTCACTTTGAGTGAGCCGCTTCACGTTTAGAGTTTGGTCTGTGTACAGGTTCAGGTTCAGTAAAGAAGTGTGGGTATTTGAGCCGCATCTTATCCCTGCATTCCCATGTGTACTTCGGTCCTAAACGGGAATTCAATCGTACCTTGACAATAGGTATAGTGCTCTCTGTCTGAGTTTCTTGACGCCCTAATTAGAAATCTCCACTTGTTCTTCCATGAACCATAATTGATTGTCCACTTGGATTTACTCGAGTGGTACTACCAATGTCTCATCAAACAGACATTTCTTAAAGTTGGATACATGTAATACATTGTGCACTCCACTGAGTTTGATAGCTAGGTTCATCTTATATGCCACCAGACCGATTCTTTCCATAATCTCGAAGGTATGACATATCACGGGATTAACTTTCCCCGTTTCCCAAAATGAATCACTCCCTTCAAAGGAGACACTTTTAAAGGTTTCCTACGCTTATCAGCAAAGCTATTCTGTTGATCACGAGCAGCGGCCATATGATTTCCGATTTGCAAATCTTCTCAGAAGTTTCATGCACGAGTTTAGGACATGTCAGTTAGCTATCCCAAACTTCAGTTCAGCATATGGGAGACCTACACTTGCATCCATATAGTGCCTCAAAAGGCACACACTGAATAGAAGTGTAGTAACTGTTGTTATCTAAGAATTCGATCAAAGGTAAGTGTCATTCCCGACTGTTACCAAAATCCACCATGCATGCAAGTAGCAGAAACGAGTCCCCAATGCGTGCTCATGTCTAAGCGAGTCCCCAATGCGTCATGAAGAGTAGTCCAGAAACGAGATGTGAATCGCACGTCGTGATCAGATATGATAGAGGTAGTCTCCCATGTCCAGAAACAATTTCCTTGATGTAGATGGCAGGTAAGCGTTCCAACTTATCTTTTTCCTTAATTTCCAAGAAGTGAGCCGATTTGGTAAGACGATCAACAATGACCCAAATCATGTTATGCCCACTAGGTGTTTTAGGGAGTTTGGTGACAAAGTCTATAGAAAATCCGTCTGTAGGTGCACGATTGTGACTATCGCTTTGGATTTACATTATACAGCATTTTCTATAAAGTTGATGTTGATATGAAGACTCATTTGACCTAGCATGAGGTCGAATGGAAATAATCAGAAGGTCGAACAGAAGATCTGAAGGACGAATGAAGACTATAGTTTTGGTTCGAACTCACGTCAAGGTCGAAGGGTTCATTCGACCACTGCAACGGGTCGAATGAACAACTCTATATATAGTTTTGATTTTATTTCAGGTTAATCTTTGGTCATTTTGTCTTGGTATTATGTGTGTGTTCTCTCTGAAGTCTAGAATTTTCTGATTAAGAGTTTTCATTGTAAACCTAACCTTTTACAAGTGTAATCAGTTGTTTATGAATGAAAATGTTTATTGAAAAGGATATTATCGTGTTTTGATTCGTTTTCTATCATTTGGCATGTGATTAAGGGATTCCGCACGAAGTTGAAACAAAGTAGAACAACCTTTTAATCCAAATCGTTTTTATCAAAAGAGGGAAAACCACCCAGTTGTCTATGATAACAGAAACCGAATTGCCATGGAGAAGAAGCTGAAGAAACCCATGGTGAACTTGACCAATGACAAGCAAAAGGTTTTTACAAAATCTGTTGTGAAATCATAGGATGGACCTGTATGTTAAATCAGATAAGGTGGCCAAGAAAGTTTCTTTTTCGAATGACACAATGAAACCTATTGAGGTTAAACAACCTCAAATAAGGATTCTTAAACGTTCTGAACAGACTTGGACACTAAATGGTTCTCCAGGTGCTTTTACATAATCTACTAAAGTTGAGAGTAAGGGTGAGAAAGTTTTGAACAACCAGAAAAAGGTTGATTCAAACTTAAAAGTTTGTGACAAAGATTCTTTGAAACCATACATTCAAAGACCCAAGACCAAACAGGCTTGGGTCCCTGTTAAAATCTAACTTGTTTTTGAATTGTGCAGGGAGCTCCAGCTAGCCCTGTTAGCAGTCTTTGGATTGTCGACTGTGGAGCTTCTTGGCACATGACCGGTGATTTGACGCTACTCTTTGACTTCAAGAATATTAATGGAGGTTATGTAGCGTTTGTTGGAAACAAGGGAGGTTATATAACAATGGAGGGGAGTGTAAGTAATGGGATTGTGAGTTTCGAACGGATATCATATGCGAAACAAATTGATTATAGTTTGTTGAGTGTGAGTCAGATATGTGATAAGAAGTTTTCTGTTCACTTTGATGACAAATCTTGCTACATTCTGAAACCCGGTTTCGTTATTCCGAAAAGATTGGATCATGTTGAAAGCTCCAAGAGTGAACAATTTATATATTTTGACATGAGCAAGGCAACCATGACACAGGGTCAAGTCACGTGCTTTCTATCCAAGGCTAATAAAAAGAATCTATCATGTGGCACAGAAGTATGGGGCATATTCACCTAAGAAAGATGAATCATTTTGTGAAGAACGGACTTGTTGAAGTTGTGAATGTGAAGCAAATTCATCTGAATGACAAATGTATGAGTGGCAACAAGGGAAAACATCACAAACAGTCCCACAAACCCAAGAAAGTAAACTAAGTTGAACTTTTGACCTGTTAAACGAAAGAGTACCAACGGCGAACTTTACTGTCTTGTGGTTACTGATGACTTTTCAAGATTCTCGTAGGTGATGTGCATGCAACACAAGAGTGAAACTTTTGATAATCTGAAAGTTTCGTTTACCCGATTGGAGAATATATATGGATTGAAGATCAAAAGAATTCGAAAAGACAACGGGACGAAGTTTGACAATTTCCAAATGGATGCATTGTGCGAATCAAAGGGTATTCATCATGAGTACAGTGCACCATATACTCCACAATAGAACGGTGCTGCAGAGAGAAAGATCAGGAGTCTAATAGAAGGGCACGAACCATGCTTGCAGATTCTAACTTTCCAGTTATGTTTTGGAATGAATCCATTCATGCAGCATGTTACACTTTGAATCGTGTGTTAATGGTGAAGAAGTTTGAGAAAACTTCTTATGAACTGCTTAACAGACGAAAGCCAAACTTGGAGTTTCTAGAACCTTTCGGGGCGCCATGCACTATATTGAATCCTAATGAGAAAGTTGGACCTAAAGCTGAAGAAGGTTACTTTGTTGGATATGCGACACCACTAAAACACGCATTTAACAAAAGAACTAAACAGATTGAAGAGTGGGCGAATGTTGAAGTTCAACGTTACACTCAGAATGTTCAATGAAGCGGGCCCAATTGGATGTTTGACTACAAGGAACTATTCGAGTCATTCAATCTAGAAAGAATGGTTTAAGAAGTTATTTTATGATTATATTACGAGTGTGAGAATGCAGTAACCTCACCGTTAGTGCGTCCGATCACCGTAACTCCTCCAGCAACAGTTTCTACTGATACCAATGCTCTTGTCATTAAAGAAGAGGTTTTCCAAGAAGCTTCTAAAACTCTTGATTCATCTGAGTCAGAAGACAATGATTATATGATGATGATTTCAGTGAAGCTATTTTAGATCATGCTATAGTATTACCACCTGTAAACCCAAATCCAGATGGTGCATCTTCATCTAAAACGGGTAATGATCTGGAGACAGCAGAGAATCTCAATGTTCAACGGTTTTATTCATATTCCTTATCATCCGGAATCTTGGATTCATCAGATTCAGCCGCTTGAACAAGTTATAGGTGATCCAGGTTGCAGCGTGATGACAATAGGTCAACTCAGACGTGCAACTTCACATAACAACATTGGAGCTCTTGCCCTATATGCAAAAATACATGACAATGTGCAAATTCACATGACAACATTGGTCTTTTGCTTGTTATGTTTCGCAGGTGGAGCCGCGGACGTATAAGGATGCTTTACAAGGTGATTCATGGGTAGAAGATATGTAGCAAGACTACTTCAATTTCGGAAACTCGGAGTCTGGACGCTCACAGATTTACCACCAAGCCGAAAGAAAATTGGCACTAAGTGAGTATTCAAGTGCAAGAAGGATGATCGAGGTGTTATTGTCAGAAACAAAGCCCGATTGGTCGTACAAGGATTTTGTCAAACAGAAGGGATTGATTACAACGAAGTCTATGCATCGGTTGTGTGCATTGAAGCAATCCGAATGTTTCTTGCATATGCATCTTACAAGAGAATCAAGGTGTATCAGATGGATGTAAAAAGTGCTTTTCTGTATGGTGTGGTCAAGGAAGAAGTATATGTTGGGCAACCACTAGGTTTTGAGGATCCTATCCACCGGGATAAGGTCGACAAACTTAATAAAGCTTTGTATGGTTTGGACCAAGCTCCAAGACAATGGTATGAGGAGCTTAGCACATATCTTCTTTCCAAAGGATTAAAACGAGGTTTAGTAGACTGTACTTTGTTCACAAAAAGAACAAATCGTGATTTGCTTCTTGTTCAGATATATGTTGATGACATTATATTTGGTTCTACTAATGAACTTCTTTGCGGAGAATTTGAGCGAGTCATGCAGGAAAAGTTCAAGATGAACACTATGGGAGAAATGCAATTCTTTTTAGGCTTGCAAGTGGATCAATTGCCAATGGGCAATTTATTCACCTGACGAAATATGTTTCTGAAGTCTTGAGCCGATTCCAAATGGATGATTCAAAGCCTATGGATACTCCCATTCAAACCAATCACGGGATCGGAGTTGATGCTAAGGGGGAGCTCATCGACCACTTTACATATAGAGCGATCGTCGGATCTTTAATGTATTTGACTACATCTCGGCCGGATATAATGTTTGCAACATGTCTATGCTAGACTTCAATCGAAGCCGAAACAAAGTCATCTTGCAGCTGTCAAACGAATCCTAAGATATCTGAAGGATTGTCCCTCACGTGGATTATGGTACCCTAATGATGATAATTTTTACTTTATTGCTTTTAGTGATGCAGATTTTGGCAGATGTGATATTGATGCTAAATCCACAACGACTGGATGTCAATTTATGGGGAGCAGGCTCGTGACCTGGCAGTGCAAAAAGCAGACAGAAGTTGCTTTATCTACATGTGAAGCCGAATATTTGGCAGCCTCGAGTTGTTGTTCACGGGTTTTGTGGATACAACAGCAGATGCACGATTATGGTTTGCAATTTCTTAAAACCCGCATTCATTGCGATAATGAAGCAACCATCACACTCACTAAAGGCACTGTTAATCATTCCAAAGCTAAGCATATTCGAATTAAATATCAATTTATTCGGGATTGGTATGCTAAAGGATTGATTGACATGTCAAAATCCACACTGACTATCAAAGAGTTGGTCTTTTAACCAAAGCATTTGACAAATCACGTTTTGAATTTTTATTAAAAGCTAACGGTATTAAAGAGAAACAAGAATGGTCGTCATATTGGTGTTTTCATTTTATTTTAGTTTGTTTTTATGTTTTCGTAAAATTAAAAATCCAAAATTATGAATTTCTATTAAGAGCATTTTATTCAGAAAAACCAAAAAACATTGAAAATTTTGAAAAACCATAAAAATCAGAAATCTCAAAATGATTTTTCATGGAGAAAAAAAGGAAATGATAGTGCATCAATGAGGATCTATCGCATGCTAAAGATTTGAAAAGTCAAATAGTTATCAGTGTTGACGTTGTGTGATGCGCTGATAGGCTTCGTAGACTTATTAATGCATGTCTGATACATACATATCAAACTATTTACTATGTGGATGAACACCTCATGGGCATATGGTCTTGGTACCGTAATTTCGTTTGATAGGGTATTGTACAAACTCGGAGGTTTCGAGTCGTTATGTTATTTGTTATCTGGGGATAGCCTATCCGATCTTTTGTCGTATGGATTTACGGACCTAAATCAGGCAGGCTATCTTAAAAAAAGAGCTTTAATACCAAAACCCAATGTTACCGAATTAGGGAACTTTAAATGTGTGATGATAATCAAATATTATCTAATGCATCGTATCTAATCATTGATGCAAATCATTATTGATATCAGACCTCAACCTGGTAGACTGCATATGTTACTCGGTAGCATTGATTTGCTGACATGTATACCTCTGTGCCTCATACCTTGTAATTACGGATAACAATAGCATAATCACGCGTTACAATGAATCTTTGTGCAATATTTCTTGATACGGGAGTATGTCGTGTGTGTGGGAATCACAGGTGAATTAGTTTATACTATACATATCAGTATCAGTTTAAAGCATTGAATAACAGTCTTCATCTGAGCTTATGTGGATAACAATATCGGTAATTGCCAAAGTTACATTGTCCATTTAGTTTTTAAATGTAACAGAACAACGGTGTGATGTGATCTCTCATAAACTGATATGATCCTCTTACTAAAAAATCATAAAATTTTTATTGATTTCTGTTGATTTTGTTCATATATACAAAAACTCAAAAAGATTTTTCATGTGTTTTAACATAAATTTCAGAAATTCCTAAAATTTTTCATTTCTGCGTTATTTTTGATAACCGATGGTGATTGATGATCATTTTCTGATGTTTGACAGACCAAATTGAGTTTTTTATCATTTAAATGCAAAATAATGAAAGTTTGAAAGATTAAATGGTCTAAAATGACAAAACAGGATTCGAATTTGATTTTTGGTAAAAATTTCATTTTTCCAAATTCTCATTCGACCTTTCATTAGGGCGAATAGAATTTTGTACCTTTGATTCGAATCTTCAAATGAGGTCGAATGGGAGTGTTTGAACTGATAAATTTCATTCGAGCCTTTCCTTTTTCATTCGAACCTTTAACTAGGTCGAATGAAACAGAAAATTTCCCATTCGAACCCATATAAGGGTCGAATGAAAGTATCTATATATATACCTTAGCTCATTCGAACCCCCATTTAAAAAAAATTCAAATTCTGATATTAACCAACCATTAATGTTTGTTTATTTTAAACCTTGGATTATTGTTCCTGGTGTGATTGTGATCCTTTCCATATAAGATTTGCATGTATTCACCCGTTGAACACTAGACTATCAATTTGTGCATATTAACTATGTTTGAACTTCAATTGATCATTGATAAACAATTATCGATGCTTTTAGGGGGGAGAAAATGCAAAAATCTAATGTTTAAACATGTTATTGAACTGAATTGATTCTTAAACCCTAGATGTTAGGTGAAAACCATCAATAACTGTTTAATCAACATAATTGATCATTGATAAAACTTAGTCGGCCATGTTAGAATCTGATGAAACCAAAATGTGATGTTAAACATGATTAATTTGAAGTTTGGTAATTTTAAAATGAATCAGGTTCTATTCAACCAATTTGAAAGGTCGAATGAACAAAATAAGGTCGAATGAAATTTTTTAATCCTCATCGACCTAACAATTTTTTATTCGATCCCACGACTGGGTCGTAGGGAAAATTTTTTTATGAGGATCGGGTTGTCAAAAACAAAGATATTGATCAAACAAGTATACCAATTTAGGTGCGGAATCCTTGAATCAGTTACGAAATGATAATATAATCAGCAAAACACACAAATCACTTTAAACATTCCTTTTTCATTCATAAACATCTTTGATAATCGTTACAAAATGTTGTTTATAATGATAAGGACACAAATCAGATTTAACAAAAACCCTAGGGAGAAAACCAGATCAAAGGAGGGAACTAATGACCAAAAACTTAACATGAAAATGAAAATCAACATATATATAGACTTGCACATTCGCCATTTCATAGGGTCGAATGTGCAGGTTCGCCCCAAAGTTTGGGCAAATCAGCACACACTTCTACAAACCTCTCCCTTCGACCTTTGTCTTCTGCCTTTGACCATATTTAATCACCTTTGACCTGTTTCTATTCCACATTCGACCTCACGCTTTTGGCAAAACAGAATTGTATGTGCAATCCAATAGCACTAGTCGCAAAACGTGTATCTACAAACTCCCCCTCGACTATTACTTGGATTGCTTTAGCCTTCGCTCTTCTTCCATCTGTTTATTTATCAACTTGATGCCCAAAATCTTCTTCTGCTCTTTAGTCATCACCGGTTCAAAAGTTTGTTTTGATTTCTTCTTTTATTTCTGAACTTGAACAAACTTCCCCAGTTTCTTGTCATAATCGCATCCCGCAATAACATCCCAAGCGAAACACAAATATACCACACGTTGGTACTTAAAAGCATGTTCGCTATCCTTCTCTTCATAGTAGATTGGGTTGTAATATAGCATGATAATATCTTCATAAGAGCAGTTTATCAACTACATCGGATCAAAAATGTGTATCTTCTTGAAATCATTCTTCCATCCTTCAACAAGATAATAACTTTTGCTGTCTTCCAGTCATAGTACCACCACATAAAATCTTTTGCAAAATGTCGTGGAATAGGCATCAGAGGTATATGCTTTAACACAGTTGGTGGTTTGTACTTCAAAGTAACTTTATTCATCCCCGTTATCTGATCTTTCTTCTTGTGAACAATCCTCTTTGGATACTGTGGGGTGAACACATCCCATTTTGTTCTGCTCTCTCTCGCCATGCGATCTGCAAAGTAGCCAACTGCATCGTTGTTCACAGTTGCACCTGACAGTGTACATAATTCCTTTCTCCCACTTAACTGCAACACACCTTAGCTGTCTTAGATACTTCCACCCGAGAGCTCTTCCTTTAAACAGTTCATTATGGAATTTATAGAAACCTCCCTGAATCTCAGTCTTTGGTCGATTGGCTTCTTTCTCTTTTAGCTTCCTCAACAAACTTTTCAGATCGTCAGATTGTTCAACAGTTGGTTTCTGACTTTCTGAATTTTTGAAGACTTCATCAACGAACTTCTTACTCTTTTCACGTGCAAGTTTCTCAGCTTGGCTTAACAACTCTTCAGAAAATTCAGGAAAACCAGAATCCTGATTGTCTTTAAAATACTCTGGATATTCCTCACTGGTAATATCCTCTATCTCAACATCTTCAAACACTAGAGTATCTCTATCATCAGAGTGATTTCCTGCTTCTTTCTCAGGAATATTTGGAATCTGATTCTCACTCATTAACTCTTCAAGAGATTTCCCAACTTGTATAGCCAGTCCTTCAAGTATTTCTTTAGAAATTGCTGTAGAAACTTCACCGTCTTCAAGATCAGGATCATTATACTCAAGCTCAAATCTCATATCATCTGATTCAAATATTTCAGGAAACTATCCTATCAGCTCAATCGTCCAGACTTTCTTTGTCAACATCTGGCAATATAACTTTTTGTCCTCATCAGATAAAGATCTGATCTTTTCATTCCAGAAAATTTCATCATCATTAGTGTTACCACCAGGAGCCTTCGAACTAGAGTCTCCTGCATCTTTACCTGTATCTCTCTTTTCACAGTTGTACTTATCAGTGTCATCATCGTCATCATCATCATCGTGTTCTTCATCTTTCTCTGACTCAGATGGTTCAAAATCAACAAGCTGTTCATCACATTCTTTGTCTTCCTCTCCTTCCTTCAACTGAGGAGCTCTTTCATACAAGTCATCAATCAGCTTTCTAAGCCCTTTATTATCTTTCTTCACTTTCTTGTTTTCAAGTTTCAAAGCAATGAATCTTCTAGTATTTCTCTGTTCATGCTTTAACAACTTCTGATTCTCATTCTGGACTAGTTTAATCTTTGCTTCTAACCCTTCCTGACTCTCCTGTGAAGATACAACATCCAACATTTTTCTATCATTCTTTCTCAACTGATCAATCTCTTCTTGTTGCTGGTTAATAATTTTCATCATCTCTGTCAGCTTCAGGTTGACTGCATTCATCATATCACTCGATACAGTAACCTGTGGAGTAGAAGCCTCAGCAACTGGAGTCTTTTTCTTAAACTTGTTTAAAACTCTATCCAAAGCATCATTGAAATCATCAATTGGAATAGCAGTTTTCTCAGCAGCAGATGTTTTCTGTTTCTTTGCTGTTGGGGATGTCATGGGAGTAGCAGATTTAGAGCTAGACATCTCAGGAACCTTCTTTCCTGCAATAAGACTTTCAATTTCTTTTGCTCTCCTCTTCATTGGCTTTTCAATCTCATCAGCCTTTGATTGCTTCTTGTACATAGGCTTCTTTTGCTTTTCACCAGCCATCGGTGATCCACTAAAATCTGCAGAATCTATGCCAAGACTCAAATCTATATCGTCCATCACAATCGGACTCTACAAACTCTGCTCTTCTAAAGTCTTGTTGAGACTTTCAGATTCACCAGCCACAATGGCCTTGGGCTTGGTTTTCTTCACAGTCTAATCAGCAGAATCCCACCTTTCGTCTTCCTGAGTCTCTTCTGAATCAATCGACTCTTCATCAATCAACACTGTCTTGGTTTTACCAGACTTTTTCTTCCTAGCCATGGTTTTATGTCTCTTAGGTGCAGATGGTGTTGTTTCTTCAACAACTTTAGCTTTTCCCTTCCCAGACTTAGCACCCACATTCACCACTTGTCGCTTTCTTTTTGCTTCAGGATTCACAGGACATAAAGGATCATCATTGTCAGATTCACTATTCGCATTCCTAGCCTTATCAACACCTGGATCTTGATAATCAGGATTAATCAAGTGTCCAAACAAATTCTTTAAAGGTGGTCTTTCATTTTCAGGGACCCCTTTATAACCCTTCATTCTCACCAACGTACTCAAACTCATATGATCTTGAATAACAATCTGTGTTGGATATTTCTTCAACTTTCTGTACTTCTGATCAAAACTCATCTGAAGGAATCTAGGATAAAGTAGAAACTTCTTGTTCTTCAGACCTCTTAATGGTTCAAGCATGTGGTCCAATATCATCCCAGATACATTGAACGGTTTGTTCAGAATAAGTGCTACCATCAAAGAGCTAATACTCTTCCTCATTACATCATATCCACCACTAACGGAACCGAAAACATGCAGCATCACATGAGCCAAGTATTTAAACTGTGGACACAGTTTACCCTTGTGTAAGGCTCCATCTGTGATTGGTCCGCTGTATTTCATTCGCAGAAAGCACTACCTTTGTTCTATCCATGATAAACATCTTGGATCAGTCGGCTTGTCTTTCAATCTTAAAGCTTTGCGAATATCACTTTCTCTCACAATTGCCAGCTCCCCCTGAATGTTACTAACAATTGCAGTCTGATTATCCCAAAAGTCTATCCTCGCATTCTTCCAAAATTCTTTCTAATGATCTTTGTAAATAATCGCAGGTGAGGCAATCGCGTGAACAACTGTGCTACGCTTCAAGAAGTCTATGATTCCAGTAAATTATGTATGCTTCTTGACATCACCAAGAAATGCACAGCAGTTGTGAGCATCTTTAAATGGTAATTCTTCCTCAGGTTTCTTTCCGGCAGCCTTGTCAGATGATCCTGTTGGAATATCAGTGCTTTGAGTTT
This sequence comes from Ambrosia trifida, assembly GCA_028751855.1. NCBI lineage: Eukaryota > Viridiplantae > Streptophyta > Magnoliopsida > Asterales > Asteraceae > Ambrosia > Ambrosia trifida. The sequence goes on along the minus strand of CM054131.1, from coordinate 48,848,126 downwards.
CTGCCATTTGAAAATCTGCAAAAACAAAACATGAAAATTCATTAAAAATGGACAAAATACGCAAAATTGAAATTTTGGTTTTTGGAAGTCCACCTTCGACCAAAACGTGGGTTCGAATGTGGAAATTAAGGTACGAATGCGGAAAAATTTGATTAAAATGTTCATTCGACCTTTATTCCTTCTTCGACCCTATGAACAAGTCTCCTTCGACCGAAAAAGCCACTTTCGACCCTTTTTGAACGGTCGAATAAGACTGTTCATGTGCCCAAATTTCAAAATCTGATTTTTGACCATTTCAACATGTCATTCTGATTTGTTTGCCTTCTAACAAGTCCGATTAACCATTATTAACCATCAATTGTTATAATTATTTAGTTATAGTTTGTTTTTCCCCAAAATCTAGGGTTTTACATTTTTAAACAATCAATTGATCAATGTAATATGTTTTAGACCCTGATTTTGGTATACTCTCCCCCTAAAACAAACAATTACTGAATCCTAATGAAGAATTTTATCTATAACACACTCTAAAACATCAAACTGATTAGGTCTGGGGTTCGAACAAAATGTGAATTCTGACTTCAATCCTTGTCCAATAATCTATGGTCTAGAAAAATCGAGCAACAAGGTGTGGTGATCTGAGAATTTTGAAAAAAAAAATTTTGAAATGAAGGTTCGAATGTGCAGATAAGGTTAGATAGGCTCCACATTCGACCGTTTTACTTGGGCGAATGTGAAACTCTTTCCACATTCGACCCTGATTAAAGGCTCGAAGGTAAAAATAGGGCTCGAATGTGTAAAATACACATGAACACTCACATTCGACAGTTTTAAAACGCTCGAATGTAAAGGAAAGTTCCACATTCGACCCATCGAAGGGGCGAATGGAGATTGGAATTTTTGAAGTTTTTACCAAATCTCAAAATCGAATCATGTTCAAACTTTTTCTCATCTTTTAAACATCCAACATTCATCGTTTATCATTTTAAAGTCACAAAACCTAAATGGTTCATCAAGTTTTAGAAAACGACCATCAATCACCATCCGTTATCAAAAAGAACATGGAAATGTAAAATCTTTTTGGTTTTTCTGAAATTTATGCTAAAACACACCTAAAATCTTTTTGAGTTTTTGATATTTTGAGAATAAGATGTAACATGCATGAATGTAAACATAAATCAGTAAATGTTTTGTGATTTCCGGTAGGAAGATCATATCAGTTTTTGAGAAATCTGATCACACTGTTGATCTTTAGTGTTTATTATCATTAAAGTTAATGTGTGATCCAACAATTGCTGATATTGTTATCCCCATAAGCTCTCATGTAGACTTTTATGCAGTGTTTGATACGATTATCCATAGTTTAAACATAATTGTCTATGGTTCCCACGCACACGACATACTCCCGTATCAAGGAATAATTTGCACAAAGACTCATTGTAACACGTGATTATGCTTTCGTTATCTGTAATTTTACAAGGTATTGAGGCATAGAGGTGTACAAGTCTAAAAACAAATCAATGTTGCAGAGTAACATATGCACTCTACCAGGATGAGGGCTAATATCAATCATGACTTACATTAATGATTGGATACGATGCATTAGATAATCTTTGATTATCGCCATACATAGAAAGTTCCTCAATTCGGTAACTTTAGATTTTGGCAATAAAGCTCTTTTAGCAAGGTACCCTGTCTGATCTAGGTCCGTAAAACCTTACGACAGAAGATCAGAAAGGCTATCCCCAGATAACTAGTAACATAACGACCCGAAACCTCCGAGTTTTGTACAAAAACCCTATCAAACAAAATTACGGTTCTAAGACCATATGTCAATGAGGAGTTCATCCACATTTCAATTTGTTTTATATGTATATATCTAACACGCAGTAATAGGTCTACGAAGCCTACCAGCACATCACATAGACTCAACACACGACTTATATAACATTTCAAATCTTTAGCATGTGTCAGATCTCCACTAATGTACAATCATTTCCTCTTTTTCTCCTGAAAATCATTTTGGATTTTTCTAATTTTTATGGCTTTTTGGATTTTTTAATGTTTTTGGGTTTTTCTGAAAATCTAAAACTCCCCCTAAAATGTAAAACATATTTTTGGGTTTTTGAATTTTTGAAAAACAGTAATCCTAAAAACTAAAAAATGATAAACATAGATGATGAACAGTCTTGTTTTTCTTTTATACCGTTAGCTTTTAACAAAAACTCGAATTGAGATCTATCGAAAGCTTTGGTAAAAAGATCTGCACGTTGGTAATCAGTGTGGATTTTAACCATGCCAATCAACTCTTTGGCACAACAATCACGGATAAAGTGATACGTTGATTTAACAGCAGGTTTTAGTGGAACCTTCTGTTTATCTACAGTTGAGTTCACCACTGGTTTCTTTAAAGGTTTTTCCATGGCTATCCGGCTACAACGATCATATGCCATCTGACGATTATCCCTCTTTTGAAAATATCGGCTTTGGTTATAAAACGGTGTTGGTTGAGGGACAAAACGTCGTTGTGGATAACAATGATTATCGACTGGACTTTGATACTTCTGCTTCACTTCAACCTCGTGCCTCTTATGCCTTACGTACGGGCAGTGAGCAAGTAAATGCCCTCTCTCCCCCCACTTAAAGCACGCACGGTATTCTTCAAACACGTTCTTGGCGTTCGACTTTGCATAAGTAGTGATAGGATATTGGTCATCCACACACCTTCGTCTTAAACTCTCAGGAGCTGGGTCCTTTGAGTAAGTCGGCTCAAGAAAACTGTTCGCCTTTTCCTTTGGCTTAATAAACTCGGTGACATGAACCCTAGGTTCTTTAGGAACATCCAAATAAGTTTTCTTTAAGATATCTGGAGGTACATCATTGGTTCTCTCTTGTTTTGGGAACCAAATACTACTCTCCTGCCAAATTTTCTCAATCTTGGTGTAATTGGCAAACTTAATTGGATATTCCTCGTCAGAAATAATCTTATCGGATCCTTCCATCCGATAAAACACTTTGACGGGTTTGTCACTCGGTTCATTCTTTTCAACATGCTTAACTGACTGATTCACTCGATGAGCGTTAGCCATTGGATGAATAATCTGAGAAGGTGATACCGGTTCATTGGTGATAATGTGATTTTCAATGGGAATATCACTCACTTTCTCAGTTATCTCATCATCCGAATTAGAATCATCAGTTACAACAGTAACCCCCTCATTGTTCAATCCCAAAACTGGTCTAACATTAGAATTTGGATCCCCAACGCTAGAAGTGTTAGATTCATCATCTGATGTTGAATCAGATTTGATTGAACTCTCCGGTGTTATTGAATGTAAAGTGTGATTTTCAAATAACACGGGAGATGGGACAGCCTTGTAGTTTGCACTACTCGGTTGTGAGGGTTATTCAATAATATGTCAACAACATAAGCAATATGTTTGTAACTTTCTAGCTTCTTGTTGACCTTTTTAGCAAAGCACTTGATGGTTGCCATTTCAAGTTTAGTTTCTTCCAATTCTTTGATATAACTATTAATAGCCAATTCTTTTAAAGAAAGTGTTTTATTTAAATCAGAAATATCCTTTTTGTAACCATCAAGCACTTTATTGAATTCATGTGCTTCTTTGCGATAAGATTGACAGTTAAGTCTATCACTCTCAAATTGTACCCTGAGTTGCTTGTTCTCTTCTGTCAATCTATCACATGTTCCACAATATTTATCACTATTCATATCTATGGTGGAATCAGAACTTACCTATTTCGGAGGCTCTGTCATCGCCATCAAAGCAAAGTGTGCTTCCTTTCCATCAAAGAATTTGGAATAATCAATTCATGTGCTTCATATCTATGGTGGAACCCTCATAGCTTGTTGCATTGGTGAGAAAGGTGGAATGTAAGTGGTAGGGTATGATGGTGGTGTATAAGATGAGGTTTGAGCTAGATAGTTTATTGGGGTTTTGGTTGGTTCAATAACGCTTGAAACACAAGTAATGTGTGGAGCAACAGAACTACTAGTACTTGAACTAGTCAGAGTAGAAGATGTACCACCATGGTATAACTCTGGATTTTGAGGAACTTGTGTCCTTTTTGCTTTCCTCTTCTCTTCCATCTCTTTGTTCTCCAGTTTCTGAATGAATTCATTGATGGTCCAATATTGATAGGCATCTTTCTCCTTTAGGACCTCAATGTGTTGGTTCCAGTTGGTGGTAATGCATAAGCGAACTTATCCACCAATTCAGACATAGGTATTTTAATCTCATAGCTTGACAATTCAGTCAACAAATGGCAATACCTAGGAATCAATTCCTTCAACGTCTCATTTCCCATGTAACTAAAATTCTCAAACATTTTTTTTAACTCTTCCATCCTTAACTTCCTAGTCTTCTCGTTCCCATCATGACGATTCCTCAACATATCCCACAATTGCTTCGAAGTTGTGCAAGAACCAAACTGATGTAGAAGATTAGTGTTGATAGTCTGAGATAATTGGGAAAACGTCTTCTTCTCCACTGCAAACCTTTTCTTCTCATCCTCAGCTAAGCTTTCCAATGGAATTGGTTCACCAGTGTTATCCAAAACCGGTGCTACATAACCCTTAGCTATCATTTTCCATGCCTTAGTGCATTCCATTCCCATTCCCTCCAAATGAATCTTGAACTTGGTCTTCCATTGATTATAATCCACCATCTCCATTAGCTTTGGTGGACGACTCCCACTACCTGAAGATAAATCATGAATTAGCGTAGAAATAGCATTAGTAGTTTGAGAGTGTACCGCGGCTGCTGCAACTCCCCAATAATCAGTCATGGGTTGTTGTGGTGGTTGCGCAACTGTTTGTGGCATCGAACTAGTCATTGCTAAGTAGTTAATCGGCTGAGATGGTTGACTAGTTGTCTTCTGTGCTGCTACAGTCCAAGGATCCATCGTCACTTGCTGTTGTTGTGTAGTATTAGGCCTCAGTGTTGTTTGAAAGTTCCACATATCGTCTACGAAACCTGAAACACAAAACACTTGGAAAACTTTTTTTGATCAGATTCTACGTTCGACCTTTTCTCAATAATCGAGGGTTCGAAGGTGGAAAAATTCCAGGTTCGACCCTTTCTGATGACTCGAAGGTAGAATATAACAAACTATCTCACTTTCGACCAAAGTAAACCCACTTTCGACCTCACGTATGGTCGAATGTAAACAATTTGGTCGAATGTACAACAACACACTTAAAACTTCTAGGTTCGACCTTAAAAATGACCACGTTCGACCTAAAGTTCTCAGTTTCGACCTAAAACTCACACTTTCGACCGTTCTCCCCTAGGTTCGACCCTTTCATTTTGAAAAACGGTTATTCTTTGAAAATCAGTTAATTTGACCTCAATTTTTCATAAGTTGATGACTTTTGATGATGTTTTGCAGGTTTTGCTTCGGAATTGATTTGGAAAAAGTTTAATGAACAGAATTCTATATTTTATCCATGAAAACTAGTCCGAATCAATCAATGTTCATCAAAAACCATTGTTCTATGAAAACAAAAAAAAATTGTTCAAAAATAGGTCCAAATCAGCTCAAATATTATCAATTCGTAGTTGTTTGATCTTTATAGCTCTAATACCACTTTGTATGAGGATCGGATTGTCAAAAACAAAGATATTGATCATTCAAGTATACCAATTTAAGTGCGGAATCCCTGAATCAGTTACAAAATGATAATATAATCAACAAAACACACTAATCACTTTAACATTCCTTTTTCATTCATAAACATCTTTGATGATCGTTACAAAATGTTGTTTATAATGATAAAGACACAAATCAGATTTAACCAAAACCCTAGGGAGAAAACCGGATCAAAGGAGGGAACTAATGACCAAAAACTTAACATGAAAATAAAAATCAACATATATATAGACCTGCACATTCGCCCCTTCGTAGGGTCGAATGTGCAGGTTCGCCCCAAAGTTTGGGCGAATCAGCACACACTTCTACAAACCTCTCCCTTCGACCTTTGTCTTCTACCTTCGACCATATTTAATCACCTTCGACCTGTTTCTATTCCACAATAGACCTCAAGCTTTTGGCAAAACAGAATTGTATGTGCAATCCAATAGCACTAGTCGCAAAACGTGTATCTACGAAAATTTTTGACCAAAATTTCAAATTTATCCGAATTAATGAATTTTAGTGTTTATTTGTTTGTTTTTGCAGGATATTATGGCTGAACAATCAGATCAAGATATTCCAGAACAGGAAGTACAAGTTGTAGAGCAGCCAAAACCACCAAAACCACTTAATTTTGAGCAAGTTTACAATTGCTGTGCATATATCGGAGATGTTGGCAAATATGAAGAGTTATCTCGTATTGTAGCATTCCTGAAGAGATGCAGAGTCGTATATGCTCTTGCTACTTCTGTGACCATTTACAGAGATCATCAAGTCAACTTCTGGGAAAAGGCAGTAATAACGTTCTGGGAAAACAAGTCAGTGATAGAAAGAAAGATTCAAGGTCAAAGAGTACTTGTCAGTGAACAAGATATTAGAGAGGCCTTGCAGCTCAAAGATTCTCCTACTGATCCAACTGAATTATCATGGACGGAGCAGAGGAAATGTTTTCTGAGAATGAAGTATAACGCTCCTATTATTGATTGCTTGTTGCACAAAGCAAAACTGTGTCCGCAATTTAAATATCTCTTACATGTGGTTTTGCATGTATTCGGACCAGTTAGTGGAGGATATGACGTTTTAAGAAAGAGCTTATGTTCGTTGGTGGTTGCACCGGTGCTAAATAAACAATTTAACGTTTATGGGATGATCTTTAAGCACATGTTGGAAGTGTTACAAGGATTAAGGAAGGATAAGTTCTTGATGTACCCAAGATTCCTGCAGATGGTGTTTGATAATAAATATCCTAATTTGGTTAGAGATCCAGTTCAGCTAGTTAACCAAGTTCACATGAATCAGACTACTCTTAGAAGGATGAAGATTTACAAAGGAGTTCCTATTGATCAACAACCACCACACAAAATTTTGTTTGGACATTTGAGTTATGTTGGTTGAAAAGATCCAGGAAAAGATAAGGTGAGAAATGAGAAGAGTGATTCTGACTCTGATAGCCCTTTATGACCGGTTGACAAAACTGCCAAAAGAAAGCGACAAGTGATTAATAAAGGTGCTAAGTTTGGGAAAGGGAAGCAACAAGTGGTTGAAGTTGAGAAAAAGAAGAAAACTGTGAAAGGTAAGGGTAAAGAAACAACCTTACGTGTTGATGAAGAGTCTGTAGATTCTGAAGAGACTCAAGCTGATGCTGAGTGGGATTCGGATGCTAAAACAACAAGAGTAGCCAAACCCAAGGCCACTGAGGTTGGTGAAATTGAAGGATTAGAAAACGATGTTGAAGAAAACAGATCCAGAGTATTGGAAGATGATGATTATAATTTGACTTTGAAGGTTCTCCTGTTGTTAGTGTCAAGTCTAAGAAAGGTAGAGGAAAAACAATGGCTAAGAAAGAAGCTCTGAAGAAGAAAAGAGATCAGGAGATTGATTTGTTGTTAGTTGGAAAGAAAGTACCAGCTATCGGAAGTTCAAAAGCTACAACAACAATCACATCCCCAGCTGTAAAATGGAAAAAAGTTGTTCAAGAGCTTACTAAAACTATTCCATAACCACATGTTGAACCTAAAAACTTTTCTGTGTTGTTGAAAGATGCTTTAGAACAAGTTCAGATGAAAACTACAAAACCTGCTACTACACCAATTGCTGAATCATCTACTCCACAGGTTACTGTTTCTAATGAAGTAATGGAAGCTGTTAATCGTCAGATAGCAAGTGTGATGAAAGCGTTTAATCAACAAAAAGCTGAGATTAAAGAGTTGAAGGAAGATGAGAAAACTATGTTTCAGATTGTTCTATCTTCTAAGGCTAATCAAGAAGAATTAGAAGCAAAAGTGAAACAGCTTGAGACTCAAAATCAGATGTTAATTACTCGTGAGAAGAGAAATACGAAAAAGATCATATTGCTTCAAATTGAAAACAAAGGAATCAAAGCTCAGAATAAAGATATGAAGAAACTTATTGATGATCTTTACTCTAAAGCTCCACAGTTATAGGGAATTGAGGAAGAAGAGGAGGAGGAGGATGAAGAATAGAAAGTTGACTATGAGGAATCTAATAAAGAGGATGATGATGATGATGATGAGTTTAGAGGTACATCTGATGATGATGATGAAGCAGGAGGTAAGACTGGAAATAAATATGATGATGAAAGTTCAGGTGATGATGATGATGATGACAATCAAAATGCTGAACAATATAAATTTAAGAAGAGGGATACAGATAAAGGCGAAACAAGTGAGTCTAGTTGTCACACCTCGCCTAGGCGGAAACACAGGAATGCAACGATGAGCCTCCCAAGCTCATGGTCTCGAAGTCATCCTCCTCGTCTCGATGCACAAGATCGCTGGTGAGACTAGGTAGGTAAGGCCGTTTACGGGCCTGTGAACATCTCTTGAGCCTCTTCGATGGCTCACCTACCTTGATGGCTTCGGGTATAGGCTCAGGAATGGCCGGCTGGACGGGCTCAGAAACAGGGACACTAGGGAAAATCGGGGTCCTAGCAGGTATAGCTATCACTAAGGCCGGTCGGATCCTCTTGCGAGTAGTACACTTAGTGACTAAATGGGTGACAGAAGGATGGGGGTCAGAGACAGCTAGGGGTGGTGTGTCATCGTCCGTCTCGTCATCGGAAGTACGTCTCTGCACAGGAGGTGAGTCAATGTCCATCAGACTCGGATAGCCATCCATTATGATGGGACTCGGGGGCTAGCTGGGTGAGAGGTAAGTCATCTCCCTAGGGATCATCTACCAAATAATATGACTCTGACTTAGGTGAAGAAACAAGATCAATAGTAATGACCATGTTTCCTGTCACAACATGCACATATATGTAAATAATCATATGGATAAATAAACCATGGTACCCGTATGTCTTCGTGGAGCGGCTTGAGGTTTGAGGGTGCATGGCGAGACTTCGTGGCATTTTGTGAAAACATTTTGAAAACTATTTTAAGTTATAGTTGATTCCAAAGAATCCTAGTTCGCTATAACCTCATGCTCTGATACCAATCTGTCACACCCCGCCTAGGCGGAAACACGGGAATGCAACGATCGAAAAGTTTTCAAGCACAAGGTTCAAGCAATACACCTTTATTCAAAATAGTACCACCATAAAGATGGAATTCGTCATGATCTTATTGAGAATTTAGCATAGTGTAAACACATGAACATTGTCTTATGGAAATTGAAAACATAACATTTTGAAGTTGACAAAAGCCATCAAAGTGATACCACGGTGTGCATGCTCGAACCATTCCCTCAATCCTCTGTGGCCCTCCATTAGTTACCTGAAACACATTCATAAAGGATTTTGTCAACAATAATGTTGGTGAGTCTATGGGTTTTGAATGTACTATGAAATGAACGTGTCATCCGTGTTTGACCAATCATGAGCTAGCTAAGCAAATGATCACTGTGAGAACCATGTGTCCTGTAACCAAACCTCGTGACTGTGGTGCCTCGTGCATTGTACACTAAAGACAATGTATGTATAGTAGAATACTAACACTCTTTTGCATGTGGCCGGTTAGCGCGACTAACCAAGAGTGGGGGTGTCAACCCAATTGATCTACTAAAGTGTTCCATGGCTAAATGTCTATCTAATGGTTAAAGTGAACGATGTGCGAGGACTAGTGAGCTCATGAACCAAAATGTCTCATGTTCCACATGGTAGTCATGCTAGAATGTACACACTTGAAATTGACACAAGTACTGATGCATGTATTACCCCCAAAATTTAAAATAGTAAAATGGGGCCATAGAAAACTCACTTGTCTGAGTCGTGTGTGGTCTAGTGAGCTAGTAAATGATCACCGTCCTGACAAATGATACCCTATGATCATTATGGACATGGTAAGTCATTCCGATGTTGTTTATCATACAAATTGTTCACTCGACACTTGTGGACCGTTGTGTTTAGTGTGTTTCATTGTTTATGATATTGTAAATGTTCATATAGTTCCAAAACTTTGTTGTTTCGAAATGTAATATCCATGGTGAACCATATTGGGCCTCACATGGGGTATTTGGGCCGTATATTGGCATCAAATCGCCGTGTGTGGTTGGTTTTTGAGAAAACATCATTTAACACATGTTTAGAACCCTTTTCAAGTCCATTTATAGTTAACACATGGTTCGGCTTTCATTAACATATGTTAGTTGAGTGTAGCCGATTGGTTTCCATGGTACAATAGATAGTGCCGATTAGTTAGTGTGTTAAACTTGCTTGTTTTAAGGTTAACAAAGCCTTGTTGAGGTATCCTATAACATATTCATGAGTTTTGTAAGGAATTCGTGCTTGATCATCATGTTATAAGCCTTAGCTTTAAACTTAAGCCAAATGAGCTTGTATCTATTAGAAACCGATCTTTTTTATGGTGATCTAGGTCTTGTATAGATCCTAAAGGTACAAATTGACTACTAAAAGTTATGTTAGAGCCGATTATGGTTATTATTAAGACAAGATCATATGAACAAACATTATTACTAAGACAATGTACCTATTGAAAGGAATGTTGTGTGAATCATTCTTTATAGGTGTCCTATGATCAAGAAGTGTGGAGTATAGGGCCGAGGGTAGGGTTAACATCTATAGCCGAATAGAGTAGATTTATCAAAGGTTAAAATGACCAAGAGTCTTACCTAGTAGAAGCAATGTGAGATAGGTTATGTGTATGATCCTTGATCCTTCTCTTGGCTTCGTTGTCTTCGGCCGAGATCCTCTTGGAGCCGAGATATTAGTGTGTGTGGGAGTGAGAGTTGTGAGTGAAGAATGGTGAAAGAAATGAGGTGAAGGGTAAGGTCTATTTATACTAGTTTGGATGGCAAACTATCCTTAATGGATTGACGTTCATGTATATAGTTTCTTACTAGTTTAGTTTAAGTTGTGAGGTGTTCTTGGTGATGGTCGATTGGATGAGGATGGACATAAAAGTGGGTGTTGTTCTTGCATAGGTTTGTGTATTGTTCATGTGTATTAGTCCTTATTTGGTGAAAAACATGTGTTTAGTGGCTAGGGGCTTTAGGCGATAGGTTAGACAAAACAAAGAGGAAAGGTTGACTTGAGTAGAAGTATCTTTAGGCTTTGGAAGCTACTCATTTTGGTGTAAGAGCTTGACAAGTCAACTCTTCACTTGTTTCTTCCCTGGATGAGCCGATTTCTAGATGGGGATATATGAAAAAGGTGGTTAGCTAGGTGTATTAAGCTCTATGTTTGTCTTGTTCCCTTCTTTGGTGATAGTTCACAATTAAGCACATGGCATTTGCCTTCTTGATTATTCGGCCGATGTGAGATATAGAGTAGGAATGTAGCTTGGTCTTTGATGGTGATGGATCATATCTAAGTTGTTTCTACAAGTTCCAAGGTGGGTGATGTTCAACCAATGATCTACCTACACAATGAGGCCTTGGGAATTGTTTTTCGGCCACCACCTTGTATGAAGGTGTGCTCTTGGATAGTAACATCTCCTTAGTGCAAGTTTTGTTTCTATGTGTCCTATGGTAGCCGCAAATCTAAGAATGATAGGAATGTTTGTTCTATACTAGATGTGGAAAGGGGTAGGGCCTTGGATAGTGTCATAAACATTTGTTTAACTAATTAGATATAAAGTTAGGGTGGTAGTGTATGCTCATGACTTATGGATCGGCTATGATTGGTTAGAAACCTTAGGTTTAGGATCAACATGGAGTAGTGTTGGATTGATAAGATGTTTCTTAGGCAATGTAGGTGATTAATTCAAGAATGAGTAGTTGTCATGTGTGTGTGTGTATGCCGTGCGTGTGTGTATATAGATATGTTTGTATAGCTCTAAGACAATAAGCTTGGCTATGATCCACTACTTAACATGTTATGTTGAATAAATTGGTCCATTCATGTTAATAGTGTTGTGATTGTTCGTTGTATAACCTCTAGTACACCTTTGATATAGGATTATCATCCGGTCTCATAAGAGTGAGAGGTGGTTAAATTCCATGCCTCTTGATGATGATATTAACATATATTTTGTTTCACATGTGTCATATATTTGTTGAATGATTTCCCATGATGATCCTTGTGTTCACAATCGTGTGTTAGTGGTGCATTAGCATATGTTAGATGGCATAGCCTCTTGTTATAATGCTTGTTTTGATGGTGTGTCCGAGTGTTGTATGACTAAACAAGTGTATTATGTTGAGTTTTCTGTTCTCATGCTCTACTAGCTTGGAGGGGTGGGGTATAGTGTATGCAAATTGTCTAAAAGTGCACATATAATGACTTAATAAATGAAACATGTACGGTCGTTGACCTGTTACGTTGACTATTGTCACATTCTCCCCTTGTTTTGGGATTTCGTCCGCGAAATCGAGTTTCCCTACTAGTGTTAGTAGTTTCAGGGAATAGAGCTGGGTACTTGTGTCTCATTTGGTCTTCGCGTTCTCATGTAAATTCGGGAACACGCTTTGCATTCCATCTGACTTTCACAAGTTTAGTGCGGCTCCTTCTCAATTTTTGGACTTTCCAATCAGTCACCTCGATTGGCTTCTCGACGAAGTGGAGCTGATTATCTATGTGAATCTCTTTGGAAGGAATGATCACAGATTCGTCGGATAGACATTTCTTTAAGTTGGATACGTGGAAAGTGTCATGAACACTACTCAGCTCCTCGGGTAGCTTGAGTTTTGTATGCAACGGGACCAACTCTAGAAAGTATCTCGAATGGACCAATGTATCGGGGGTTGAGTTTCCCACGTTTGCCAAATTGTGGTACTCATTTCCAGGGTGAGACTTTTAAGAGTACTTTATCGCCCACTTGAAACTCGAGTAGTTTATGACGGCGATCAGCGTAGCTCTTTTGACGATCTCAAGCTGCTTTCAGGCGATCACGGATCTGGAACATCTTATCGGTGGTCTCCTGAATAAGCTACACTTGCGTCCATACAAGGCTTCGAAAGGGGCAGTCTTGATACTAGTATGGTAACTGTTATTGTAGGAAAATTCAACCAATGGTAGGTGTGAATCCCAGTTTCCACCGAAATCCATTGCGCATGCCCGGAGCATGTCCTCCAATGTCTGGATTGTACGTTCACTTTGGCCATCTGTTTGCGGATGGTAGGCTGTGCTCATGTCTAAACAAGAGCCTAGTGCATCCATCAGTGTTTGCCAGAATCGGGAGGTAAATCGACTATCTCGGTCTGAAATGATTGAAACAGGCACGCCATGCCTAGTTACAATTTCCTTGATGTACAACTTGGCAAGTTAATCCAACTTGTCAGTTTCCTTAATCAGCAAGAAATGCGCGGATTTAGTCAATCGGTCAACAATGACCCAAATTGTATCGTGACTACTGGACGTCTTAGGTAGTTTGGTGATGAAATCCATGGAAATCTGTTCCCATTTCCACACTGGGATGTCTGGTTGCTGGAGCAGACCAGATAGGTTTTGATACTCAGCTTTGACCATTGAACAGGTAAGGCATTTGCTGACGTATGTGGCGATCTCACCTTTTAGATTGGGCCACCTGAAAAGTTCTTTTACGTCATTGTACATCTTGTCGGCACCAGGATGTACAGATTATCTAGTCTTGTGAGCTTCCTCCAAGATTAGATTACGTAAGTCACCGAAACGTGGCACCCAAATCCGGTTGGCGAAATATACCGTGCCGTCAGATTTTAGTTCCAATAGATTAACCATCTTAAATAGCGACTCGTTCTTAAGATTTTCACTTTTCAGAGCTTCTTGTTGAGTGTCTTGAATACGGGTCGTGAGATTTGTATGGATGGTTAGACCTAGTGCACGCACACGTAGGGTCTTAACTCGTTCCTTCCGGCATAACACGTCAGCCACTACGTTGGCTTTGCGCGGATGGTATATAATCTCACAATCGTAATCGTTCAACCGTTCAACCCATCTGTGTTGCCGCATGTTCAACTCCTTCTGGTTGAAGATGTGCTGTAAGCTCTTATAATCGGTGAAGATGGTGCACTTGGTACCGTAAAGGTAGTTCCTCCAAATCTTAAGTGCAAAGATTACTGCACCCAACTCTAGGTCATGAGTAGTGTAATTCTTTTCATGAATTTTGAGTTGCCGGGATGCATAGGCAATGACCTTATTCCTTTGCATGAGTACGCATCCAAGACCTTGATGAGAAGCATCGTAGAAAACTACGAAGTCATCTGTGCCTTCGGGGAGGGAAAGAATTGGTGCACTGCACAGGCAGTCCTTCAATACTTGGAACGCATTCTCCAGTCGGATTCCCCAATTGAACTTCTTGTCTTTTTGCGTCAAGACAGTCAGTGGTTGGGCAATCTTAGAGAAGTTCTCGATGAATCGTCGATAATAACCGGGTAATCCCAAAATTGTGGCACTTCAGTGGGTGTCTTGGGCAAAGCCCAATCCCTGATTGCTTCAATTTTTGCAGGAGCAACTTGTATACCCTTCTCGTTCACAACGTGACCGAGGAAATGGACTTCTCGAATCCAGAACTCCCATTTTGAGAATTTGGCATATAGTTTCTCGCTCTTGAGCAACTCCAACACCAGTCGTAGATGTTGCTCGTGCTCCTCTTGAGTTCGCGAATAGATCAAGATGTCGTCGATGAAGACAATGACAAATTTGTCTAGGTAGTGTTTGCAAACACAATTCATGAGGTCCATGAAAACTGCCGGAGCATTCGTTAATCCGAATGACATAACTAGGAATTCGTAATGCCCATAACGAGTTCGGAGTGTAGTTTTCGGGATATCGTCTTCCTGGATTCGTAGCTGATGATATCCTGACCGTAAATCGATCATTGAGTAGTAGCTGGATCCCTGCAGCTGGTCGAACAGGTCGTCAATCCTTGGCAACGGATACTTGTTCTTGATCGTCAGTTTGTTCAGCTCTCGGTAATCGATGCACATACGGAAACTCCGGTCTTTCTTCTTCACGGACAAGATAGGTGCTCCCCACGGGGAAGAACTCGGACAAATGAAACCTTTGTCTAGCAACTCCTGAAGTTGATTGGACAGTTCCTGCATCTCGGATGGTGCTAAGCGATACGGAGTGCAGGCTACTGGAGCAGCTCCCGGAACAAGATCGATGCGGAACTTGACTTGTCGTAGTGGTGGAAGTCCTGGCAAGTCTTCTGGAAAGACTTCGTGATAATCTCGCACCACTGGGAAGTCCACTAGCTTCCGATCTTTTGCTTTTTGTTCAACGACATGTGCCAGGAACGCGACACAACCTTTCGTTAAACACTTTTGGGCCTTAATGCAGGAGATGATACGAAGAGTGGGTAAACCCTGACTACCTCGAATCATTAAGGTTTCACCATTGGACAAGGGGATTCGTACCAACTTCTCGTTACAGACGATCTCTGCAGGATGTTTGGACAACCAATCCATGCCAATGACGATATCGAAACTCCCTAATTGGATAGGCAGTAAGTCGATACTGAATTCGTGGTCGTCGAGTACCAAAATACAATCCTTACCGATCTCATCGGACGAGATTAATTTACCATTCACTAGCTCTATGGTAAATGGTGTGTCCAACTTACTAGATTCTAATCCTAGGTATTTCCTAAAGTTGGTGGACACAAAGCTACAATCTGCGCCGGAATCGAAGAGTACTGAAGCGAAATGATTGTTAAGGAGAAACGTACCCGTAACTACATTAGGATCATCTCGTGCTTCGTTGGCTCCTAACATAAACGCTCTGCCACGGGCTTGATCCTTGGCCTTGGGACAGTCCTTTCAGAAATGTCCTGTCGCACCACACTCAAAACACTCGTTTCGGGCAGGAAGAGTGGTTTTGGCCCTACAGTTAGCGGTGCAATGACCGCGACGGTTACAGTTCTTGCATAGAATGCTGTCGCAAGTACCTATGTGATGGTAGTTGCATTTGCTGCAGTGAGGATAAGGTCCGCTGTACTTGCATTTGGGTTCCTCAGTAGCGGTAGCAGCAAAAACTTTCACAGCGTCCTGCGGTCGGTGAGAGGAGTGCTTGCTCTTCCGGTTATCGGAACGTTTGCGTTTGTTCCCGGGACTCTCACTGATATCTGTTACCTTTTGAGTCAGCGATCCCATGCGTACCGCGTCGTCGGTCAAACTCTAAGCTAGGGTAACTGCAGCCTGGATGGTGGAGGGTGCCGATGATGTGACCATACAGCGGATCTTTGGGGACAGACCCCAGATATACCTCTCGACTCTCTTGTACTCAGGTGTGACCATGTGTGGGACCAGTCGAGAGAGCTCGTGAAAACGAGTGGTATATGTAGTCACATTGGCATCCACCATTGCAAGGTTCTAGGACTCGGTTTCCAGCTTTTGTAGTTCACTTTAAGGACAGTACTTATCCATGAGCATTGTTTTGAGATCGGCCCAGGCAAGACTGTATGCCGTCTCTCTTCCCATGGTTTGTACTTGTAGATTCCACTAAGTGAGGGCTTCATCCTGAAAGGTACAGGTGGAATATTTTACCTTTTGGTCCTCAGAGCAACCACTAATGTTAAGGACCGATTCGGTTTTCTCTATCCATCGGACAATTCCTATAGCGCCTTCACTACCACGAAGTTCCATAGTTTGCATGCCATGAATGTTTTGTATGAACAGCCGTGACTAGAGTTTTCAACCTCGTTGTCCGTTTCGCTTCGGCGACGGGTGTGGATGGTAGTGGCTCACCTTCGATCGTTCGTGTAGAATGTCGGGTCTGCATAACTAAAAGATGGAACATAACAAACATGAGTATAATATACAAACATACCATAATCAACATAGTTATATAAATCAAACCGTACATCATGTCATCACATCATTACATAATTTCTCAAAAGCAGTTAGGTTTTTAGTACAAAACAGGTGGGTGTGCCGCAATTAGTTTTTAGATCATACCATTCATAGTCATAAAATTTCATAAATCAAACACATGCATAATCATCATAAACCATAATCTAAGAAGGGGGTGGGAAAGCAGCAGCAAGAGAAATAATAGCCTCTCTCGTATGACTATCTGTCTCCATCGCCCTACGTTCTAATATCTCTACTTGTCTACCCATCTCCGATCGCTCTACTACGGCCGATAGTCTCCCCTGCTCGGCCTCTGCTAAACTGTAACACCCCAACCGATGGCGGAAACATCGAGGTGTCACGTAAGAATGAGTATACAGTAGCACATGGTAACAAAATTTTAATTGAAATAAATTTAAAGTGCAAATATCCAAAAATAGAAATACAAAATGAGTTTCAATGTGGAAATCTAATACATCACAAAGATCAAACAAGCATAGACTTCAAATTGTCTTCTCATGAAAATACTCCAGCCTTCATGCATCATTATTTCCTGTTGAGTTGTAAAAATGGGGGATCAACAAGAAGTTGGTGAGAATACATAATCCATGTTAAGCAAATAGTTTAAGTATAAAAGTTTAGCAATTCATATGTCTATCGTAAGTTTAAGTCTACATGAATAAGCATAATATGTTGAATCGACATAATCAAACCTCCGACTAGTTTAGGTCCTTCCCGTCATCCACGGTTCACCTTAATAATATGTTGGAACGATAACAATCACCCACGCTACCTATGTAGGAGGTACACGTATCCGGGTGGGATTGTCAATCCAATAGATCTATTATTGAGTATCGCCGGCTTGGCCATAGCTAATGATTATGTAATGTTGAAACTCGTTGAAACTGTTGTTGTTGTCTAATTCATGAGGCATTAAAATTTACAACTAGACATGCATGTAGAATTGCTTAAGTAAAATGTTGCAAGTATAAAGAATCGCATAAACATGGTTATGTAAACTTACCTTAGTATAGTATTAAGTCTTGAGAAATAGTATGAGTGTAGCCCAAAAGATTGTCAAGTATTACCCTATGTATAAGGTAACAAATAAGTCTAAGTCTATCTAGTCTACATGTATATTCTAGGGTTTCGATTTGGGGATAAACATTTGTTGGATTAATAATAAAATGTTTTAATAAATAAAGGGAAATTTGATAATTAAATAAATGAAAGTCTTTTTATAAAATTTGAATTTAGGATGGTCACAATAATGTGTTTAAAGTATAAAAATAATTTTTATAAAATTATTTTCTTTAAGATAGAATATAAAATCTATTTATTACAATTTGTCAAAATTTAACTTTAATATTTAAAAATACTAAAATTAAAGAATTAGTAGATTAAAAATTATATTTCTGTTCCAAATAATCAGAAATAATTTATATAAAGTTTTGGTGTAAAAATATTAAAAATTGGATTTATTATGATTTAATTATGATTAAAACTAACAAAAATTGATTTAAAATATTAAATAAATGATTTTTCAGAATTAAAAATAATTTCAGAAAAGTTTATTGTGATAAAAACTTAGAATAATTTTTGTGGAAATTTATAAGATTGTTTTGATATTTTAATAGAATTTTATAAATATAATAGAATAAACTTGATTTAATTATTATATATATTAAATAAATAAATTTTTGAAAACTAAAAATTGTGAGTTAAACTTTTTCATCAGATTAATACAAAATAATTTTTTTAGAATTTTTAAAAATATTTTAGTATTTTAAAATGAATTTATAAGATATAAATAATATATATATATAAGGTTGATTGTTTTTAAATAAAACAAAGAAAAAGAAAAGAATTGATGCGGCTGCCGGGTTTTGAACCCGCGTGGCCAGTTTAGAAAGCACCAAGCACAACCACTTGGTCCAGACCAGTGGTTGTGTTTAGTTTCAGTTTATTAAAAATATATAACATATGCAAAACAGTTATCATCCCCAATTCGTATGGTTCGAACCCTAGATTTTGCTATTGAATGATTTACACAACATTAACCCAATTAACCTTAGGGTTAATGTTGTGTATGTGCCGAACAATAAATCCCACAGAAAAGATGTTACTTACAAACACGTATTGATCACGAACGATCGGCCAATGCTTAAAGTCAACAATGCGATCAAATAACCAGAACAGAAGATTATTAAGTGGAATTGGGGGTTGAGAAAGATGAATTGGCGAGTTGTGATCGTCCCGGAATGTCCAATTTATAGGGTAATGGTCTGGATCGATGAATTGGTAAGGTTGACCTTGATATTAATGACGTGTATTAAAGCGTAATTGGAATGATTTACACGGCAATTGATTGTGTGTTGACTCGTAGATGGCCGATAATCATGAAATCATTCCTTTCATGGATCAATTACGCGTTTAAGATTGATAATTATAGATGTTGGCTGTGACAGTTGACTTTCCATGTCAACTGTGAAGGTCCAAGATCGGGTTAAATGTAATATAAACTGGAAAAGAAACGAGATGGTTGTGTGGATCAGATGGTTAAAGCTTAGTGTATATATGGACCGGCTTGGGCGCGGGTTCGAGTCCTGGCCCAAGCAAATTATTTTTTGGTAATTATATAGTATATATATGTGTATTTTGTATACATATTATAGTATTAGGGTTCCAAAAATCTCACAATAATAATAAAATGTGAACAATAATGATAGAACTTGACGTTTTTTATTCATGGAAATCGTAACGTACAAGAATAAATGCGTAATGTTACATAAACGATCCTCGAGCTCCCGAACTCGGCCCTCCAAAGCCACCAGCTGGACGTCGTGTGAGATAATAACGCTGCGCTCGTAGTGTTGAGGTCTCCCCGATGAGCCTCCCAAGCTCATGGTCTCGAGGTCATCCTCCTCATCTCGATGCGCAAGATCGCTGGTGAGACTAGGTAGGTAAGGCCGTTTGTGGGCCTGTGAACGTCTCTTGAGCCACTTCGATGGCTCACGTACCTCGATGGCTAGGGGTATAGGCTCAGGAATGGCCAGCTGGACGGGCTAAAAACAGGGACACTAGGGAAAATTGGGGTCCTAGCAGGCATAGCTATCACTAAGGCCGGTTGGATCCTCTTGCGAGGAGTACACTTAGTGACTAAACGTCCCGAAGTATCTAAGAAAAAATAGGGGTTTAGGCTGGCTGGTGGAGATGAGATAGAATGGGTAACATAAGGATGGGGATCAGAGACAGCTAGGGGTGAAGTGTCATCGTCCGTCTCGTCATCGGAAGTACGTCTCTGCACAGGAGGTGAGTCAATGTCCATCTTAGACTCGGATAGCCATCCATTATGATGGGACTTGGGGGCTGGCTGGGTGAGAGGTAAGTCATCTCCATGGGGATCATCTACCAAATAATCTGACTCTGACTCAGGTGAAGAAACAAGATCAATAGTAAATAATCATATGGATAAATAAACCATGGTACCCGTATGTCTTCGTGGAGCGACTTGATGTTTGAGGGTGCATGGCGAGACTTCGTGGCATTTTGGAAAACATTTCGAAAACTATTTTAAGTTATAGTTGATTCCAAAGAATCCTAGTTCGCTATAACCTCGTGCTCTGATACTAATCTGTCACACCACGCCTAGGCGGAAACACGAGAATGCAACGATCGAAAAGTTTTCAAGCACAAGGTTCAAGCAATACACATTTATTCAAAATAGTACCACCATAAAGATGAAATTCGTCATGATCTTATTGAGAATTTAGCATAGTGTAAACACATGAACATTGTCTTATGGAAATTGAAAACATAACATTTTGAAGTTGACAAAAGTCATCAAAGTGATACCACGGTGTGCATGCTCGAACCCTTACCTCAATCCTCTGTGGCCCTCCATTAGTTACCTAAAACACATGCATAAAGGATTTTGTCAATAGTAATGTTGGTGAGTCTATGGGTTTTGAATGTACTGTGAAATGAACGTGTCATCCGTGTTTGACCAATCATGAGCTAGCTAAGTAAATGATCACTGTGAGAACCATGAGTCCTGTAACCAAACCTCGTGACTGTGGTGCCTCGTGCATTGTACACTAAAGACAATGTATTTATAGTAGAATACTAACAATCTTTTGCATGTGGACGGTTAGCGCGACTAACCAAGAGTGGGGGTGTCAACCCTATAGATCTATTAAAGTGTTCCATGGCTAAATGTCTAGATAATGGTTACAATGAACGATGTGCGAGGACTAGTGAGCTCATGAACCAAAATGTCTCATGTTCCACATGGTAGTCATGCTAGAATGTACACACTTGAAATTGACACAAGTATTGATGCATGTATTTCCCCCAAAATGTAAAATAGTAAAATGGGGCCATAGAAAACTCACATGTCTTAGTCGTGTGTGGTCTAGTGAGCTAGTAAATGATCACCGTCCTGACAAATGATACCCTATGATCATTATGGACATGGTAAGTCATTCCGATGTTTATCATACAAATTGTTCACCCGACACTTGTGGACCGTTGTGTTTAGTGTGTTTCATTGTTCATGATACTTGTAAATGTTCATATAGTTCCAAAACTTTGTTGTTTCGAAATGTAATATCCATGGTGAACCATATTGGGCCTCACATGGGGTATTTGGGCTGTATATTGGCATCAAATCGCCATGTGTGGTTGGTTTTTGAGAAAACATCGTTTAACACATGTTTAGAACCCTTTTCAAGTCCATTTATAGTTAACACATGGTTCGGCTTTCATTAACATATGTTAGTTAAGTGTAGCCGATTGGTTTCCATGGTACAATAGATAATGCCGATTAGTTAGTGTGTTAAACTTGCTTGTTTTAAGGATAACAAAGCCTTGTTGAGGTATCCTATAACATATTCATGAGTTTTGTAAGGAATTCTTGCTTGATCATCATGTTATAAGCCTTAGCATTAAACTTAAGCCAAATGAGCTTGTATCTATTAGAAACCGATCTATTGTATGGTGATCTAGGTAGTGTATAGATCCTAAAGGTACAAATTGACTACTAAAAGTTATGTTAGCGTCGATTATGGTTAATGTTAAGACAAGATCATATGAACAAACACTAATACTAAGACAATGTACATATTGAAAGGAATGTCTTTTGAATCATTCTTTATATGTGTCATGTGATCAAGAAGTGTGGAGTATAGGGCCGAGGGTCGGGTTAACATCTAGAGCCGAATAGAGTAGATTTATCAAAGGTTAAGATGACTAAGAGTCTTACCTAGTAGAAGCAATGTGAGATAGGTTAGGTGTATGAACCTTGATCCTTCTCTTGGCTTCCTTGTCTTTGGCCGAGATCCTCTTGGAGCCGAGATATTAGTGTGTGTGGGAGTGAGAGTTGTGAGTGAATAATGGTGCAAGAAATGAGGTGAAGGGTGAGGTCTATTTATACTAGTTTGGATGGCAAACTATCCTTCATGGATTGAAGTTAATGTATAATGTTTCTTACTAGTTTAGTGTAAGTTGTGAGGTGTTCTTGGTGATGGTCGATTGGATGAGGATGGACACAAAAGTGGGTGTTGTTCTTGCATAGGTTTGTGTATTGTTCATGTGTCTTATTCCTTATTTGGTGAAAACATGTGTTTAGTGGCTAGGGGCTTTAGGCGATAGGTTAGACAAAACAAAGAGGAAAGGTTGACTTGAGTAGAAGTATCTTTAAGCTTTGGAAGCTACTCATTTTGGTGTAAGAGCTTGACAAGTCAACTCTTCACTTGTTTCTTCCCTGGATGAGCCGATTTCTAGATGGGGATATATGTAGAAGGTAGTTAGCTAGGTGTATTAAGCTCTATGTTTATCTTGTTCCCTTCTTTGGTGATAGTTCACAATTAAGCACATGGCATGTGCCTTCTTGATTATTCGGCCGATGTGAGATAT
This sequence comes from Ambrosia trifida, assembly GCA_028751855.1. Classification (NCBI taxonomy): domain Eukaryota; kingdom Viridiplantae; phylum Streptophyta; class Magnoliopsida; order Asterales; family Asteraceae; genus Ambrosia; species Ambrosia trifida. Next base: position 48,825,362 of record CM054131.1, on the reverse strand, counting down.
AGAGTAGGAATGTAGCTTAGTCTTTGATGTTGATGGATCATATCTAAGTTGTTTCTACAAGTTCCAAGTTGGGTGATGTTCAACCAATGATCAACCTACACAATGAGGCCTTGGGAATTGTTTTTTGGCCGCCACCTTGTATGAAGGTGTGCTCTTGGATAGTGACATCTCCTTAGTGCAATTTTTGTTTCTATGTGTCCTATGGTAGCCGCAAATCTAAGAATGATAGGAATGTTTGTTCTATACTAGATGTGGAAAGGGGTAGGACCTTGGATAGTGTCATGAACTTTTGTTTAACTAATTAGATATAAACATAGGGTGGTAGTGTATGCTCATGACTTATGGATCGGCTATGATGGGTTAGAAACCTTAGGTTTAGGATCCACATGGAGTAGTGTTGGATTGATAAGATGTTTCTTAGGCAATGTAGGTGATTAATTCAAGAATGAGTAGTTGTCATGTGTGTATGTATGTCGTGCGTGTGTGTATATACATATGTTTGTATATCTCTAAGACAATAAGCTTGGCTATGATCCACTACTTAACATGTTATGTTGAATAAATTGGTCTATTCATGTTAATAGTGTTGTGATTGTTCGTTGTATAACCTCTAGTACACCTTTGATATAGGATTATCATCCGGTCTCATAAGAGTGAGAGGTGGTTAAATTCCATGCCTCTTGATGATGATATTAACATGTATTTTGTTTCACATGTGTCATATATTTGTTGAATGATTTCCCATGATGATCCTTGTGTTCACAATCGTGTGTTAGAGGTGCATTAGCATGTGTTAGAGGGCATAGCCTCTTGTAATGCTTGTTTTGATGGTGTGTCCGGGTGTTGTATGACTAAACAAGTGTATTTTGTTGAGTATTCTATTTAACTCATGCTCTACTAGCGTGGAGGGGGGTATAGTGTATGCAAATTATCTAAAAGTGCACATATAATGACTCAATAAATGAAACATGTACGGTTGTTGACCTGTTACGTTGACAATTGTCACACTAGTTCTAAAAAGATACCCGGTGAGAATGTTGATGATGATATCTTCTGGAATGAGAAGACCAAAGCCTTATCTGGGGAGGATAAAAGTTTATATCGTCAAGTATTTGAGAAGAATGTATGGGCGATAGAGCTTACTGGAAGATTCCCTGAGATATTTGAGAACGACGATATGAGATTTGAGATTGAGTATAATGATCCAGATCTAGAAGATAGGGATGTTTCTGCTGCTATATCTAAAGAAATTCTTGATGGAATAGCAAAGCAGGTTGGGAAGTCTCTAGAAGAGATTATGAATGATAAAGAGATTCCTAACATTCCAGTCAAAGAAGCAGGTAATCACTCAGATGATCAAGGTACTCCAGTATTTGAGGATATTGAGATTGAAGACATTGAGATAGAAGACATTACTCATGAAGAATATCCGGAGTACTTTCAGCAAAAAGAAAATGTAGTGATACCTGAGATCAATGAACAAACACTTGATGAAGCTGAAAAGATTTATAAAAAGAAAGGAAAGAAAATTATTGACGAAGTGTTTGGAAGTGAGGCTAATCAGAAATAGACTTATCAACAATCTGAAGAATTGAAGGATTTGTTGAGAAAGTTGAAAGAGAAAGAGGAAAATAGACCTGTTGCAGAAGTACAGGGAGGTTTCTACAAATACCACAATGAGATTTTCAATGGAAAGGCATTGGGATGGAAATATTTGAGACAACTACGGTGTATAGGTGTGAAATGGGAGAAAGGAATCTTATACTTTTACAGATTCCATGATATTAAAACCTTACCGTATTGGGTTGTTAGAGATATTTGTAGACATACGATGACATTTGCTTCTGTTAATAATGATGCGGTAGGATGGTTTGCTGAGAAGAGGTCAAGAGAAAGCAGAACCAAATGGGATTTGTTCAAGCCTCAATATCCTAAAAGAACTGTTCATAGAGATATTGATCCCATTACCGGCATGAAGAGAGTGAGTTTGAAGTATAAGCCTCCTGTTGTAATGAAAAGGATTCCACGGATGCCTATTCAACAACATTTTAGTAATGATTTCGTATTTTGGTACTATGACTCGAAGACAGCTAAAACAGTGATAGTGTTAGAGGATAAAGATCCGAAGACTGAGTTCAAGAAAATACGCATATTTGATCCGATGTGGATGATCAACTGTTCAAGTGAATATATGAATATGCTGTATTTTAATCCAATACACTTTGAGGTACATGATGTGGAACAGGCGATGAAGTATTATCGTGTTGTATGTTTCTGTTTCGCATGGGATGTGAATGCGGGTTGTGATTACAATAAGAAGGTGGGAAAGTATGTGAAGGTTTAGGAAGTGAAGAAAGTTTCACACAAACGCCAATTAGAACATGAGATGAGCGCAAAGCAAAAGAAGAATTTAAGAACTAAACTGATGAACAAGACGCTTGATTATGAAAAACAACAATCCAAGCAATAGTCAAGGGGTGTTTGTAGCTGCACGATTGTGACTATCGCTTTGGATTTACATTATATGGCGTTTTCTATAAAGTGATGTTGATATGAAGACTCATTCGACCTAGCATGAGGTCGAATGGAAATAATCAGATGGTCGAATAGAAGATATGAAGGACGAATGAAGACTATAGTTTTGGTTCAAACTCACGTCGAGGTCGAAGGGTTCATTAGACCAATGCAAGGGGTCGAATGAACAACTCTTATATAGTTTTGATTTTATTTTCAGGTTAATCTTTGGTCATTTTGTCTAGGTCTTGTGTGTGTGTGTTCTCTCTGAAGTCTACAACTTTCTGATTAAGGGTTTTCATTGTAAACCTATCCTTTATCAAGTGTAATCAATTATTTATGAATGAAAATGTTTATTGAAAAGGATATTATCGTGTTTTGGTTCGTTTATTATCATTTTGCATAGGATTCAAGGATTTCACACCTGAATTACTTCATTTGTATGATTACGTAGTTGATTGCTTACAATCCGATCCTCTACACCGTCCCATTTCCACACGGGAATTTCTAGTTGCTGTAGTAGGCCCGAAGGTTTTTTGTACTTAACCTTAACCCTGGCACAAGTTAAGCACTCACTAACATAATTGGCTATTTTAGCTTTCATGTATGGCCACCAATTAAGACTTTTGACATCTTGATACATCTTATCCGAACCAGGATGTACCGATTAACGAGAAGTGTGAGCTTCGTCTAGCACAAGTTGTCTAGGATCTCCAAAGAGTGGAATCCCTACTCGATCCATGAAATACTTAAGCCTATCCGACATTAGTTCCATGTCTTTATCAGCACCATGCAGACTTTCGAGCTTGATACTCTCTTCCTTCAAAGCCTCAAACTGAGCTTCACGAATCTTATCAGGAAGATTATAGTGAATAGTGAGTTGTAAGGCTCACAGCCGCTTGGGTTTAGTCTCCTTACGACTAAGGGCATTCACTACTACATTAGCTTTCCCTGGATGATATTTGATGGCACAGTCGTAATCATTCAGGAGCTCTACCCATCGACACTGTCACATGTTCCCGTCCTTTTGATCAAATGTGTGTTGAAGGCTCTTATGGCCAATGTAAATTGTACACTTAGTTCCATACAGATAGTTCTTCCAGATTTTAAGAGCAAATACCACCGCTCCCAGTTCCAAGTCATGGGTGGTGTAATTATTCTCATCAAATTTCAGTTGGCGCGAAGCATACGCGGTAACCTTATCACGTTGCATTAACACGCACCCTAAGCCTTGGATAGAAGCATCACAGTACACCACAAAGTAGTCTGTACCCTCAGGTAGGGATAGAATTGGTGCACTGTAGAGTTTTGTTTTCAACAACTGAAAAGCATATTCTTGGGCATCTCCTCACTTGTAAATAAAACCCTTCTGCGTCAACGCAGTGAGGGGTTGAGCGATTTTTTTGTCACACCCTCAAATTTCAACTACGGGGTTTATATCGCGAGGCGCATGCAATACCAGGATCCCATAGCCATAAGTCATATGAACGAACTCTAAATGCCCAAACCATTTAGTTCGTTTTCAAAAATCAAGTTTAGTTAAGCTGCGGAAGCGTAAACCAAATTTAAACCTTTTAAAACCATGCGCAAAACAACGCGCCCAAATTAAAACCATATGAAAGAAAACATAAAAGCATTATATATAATTTAGGTGAATGCCTAAGACCCCAAATTCAGTGAAGTGTGCAGTGCTTTCTAATCGTGGCACCAGAAGCTAACTACCTGCAACAGCATGTATATCGTGGGTCAACAAACAATGTTGGTGAGTTCACTAAGTAAAGAAAATGAGTAAGTAAATGTGCTGGTTTCCAAAACCACGTAACCAAGTAAAATCGTAGGTCCTCCAGACCAAAATGTTCAAGTGTTATCAGTTTAAGCGTGTCAGGGGTAGCTAACCCACTCATTGCAACTAAACAGTATTATTGGGACACCTTCAGTAGTATAATAATTTGCCTCGATAACTAGTGTCTATCAACACTAGTTCTCAATTGTGGTCAGAAATTCATGCCCATGCTCCCAGCATCGCAAACATGAGGTTGCTGCACAACCTAATAGCGCTATCAACTAATACCCCGCTCGCTCCCAGCGATTAACCCAATAATGTGCAAGGACTTTTCAAGTGATAGAGTGTTTAGTTCACAAAGGACCAATAAGTTTTAAACTGATCAAAGTGCAATCCTCCCCGAGGATTTGTAACGGACTCTCCTAAAGAGTCAATGTTCAAGTAGTCCCAAACCGGACTAGAAAACGTTTATCAAAGCTGTCTCACCCTGAGACGCATGCTTTTTGAGAAAAAGTAGTGAAACTCACCTTAGGTTGCACGTGAATAATCCAAATTTCTCAAACAGTAATGAGCTACCAACTCCCTATTACAAATGTCACTAGGTGAATATATGTGCATAACCAACACACCATGCAACTCGTTTGTCCAAGACTTCTAAAGTTCAAACTGTGTAGTGACACCTAATGACTCTACATGCACAAGTAAGTCCTACGAATCCTGTTGATGATCATAATGATTATTATCTGTTTTATACCTCATACACATCTCATATAAGTATTCATACAAGTTCATGTCAAATACATACCATATAAGACTCCAAATAGTCACGTAAACATTCCTTACACAATCTGCGTTTTTAGGGCAGATTGTGCGCTGTGAAAAACGAATTATTTAAAATACTTAACGAACGAAATAAACTCCCAAAGTTTTACGGAATATTCATTGAGATTCAATTGATAACCCATATTTTTTTTAATCTCAAAACCAAACACAAAAATTATTAAAATTCGTACAACACAGCTATGTCCAGAAAATTTCCACAACAGATCAGTTTAGTAGAAAAATTCCCAAAAATTGTGTATTCACCCAAACGTGGTGAATACACTTGGAAAAGCCATGTTTTTTCCAATTTTGACCTACTGTCCAAATTTCATAACTTAATACTTTGTAAAACGCGAGTTATGATCGTTTAAAGTTGACCCAATTTATAACTCCGAAAATCTGATATGACCTTTAATCAAATAAAATTCCAAAAACATATCAAATGACATCCAAATCAGAAGATTTTACCCATTCTAAAAAGCTAAGACCATGTACAATCCATTCATGCAAAGAATCGATCAAAACAATCAATTTATCATCACAATACAGACCCGACAAAACACCCTAATGAATCGGCCAGAAACTTAAACTTGCATCCCAAGTTATTCATAAACCCTAATTATGCATAAAAATCTCTAACACATTCATAATCCATATTATCATGATCAAACACATATATTATCATACAAAAACCCTAATTATGATTACTAACAACAATCATCATCATCATCATCAAATCACAATGAACATTCAAGAACTCCTACTTACACATGTTATGCGATTTTATATGTATGCATGCTCTATGATTTTTAAACTTTTCAAGCATTATTAATCATCATAAAACATGTAAAAATTATACCTTTCAAGGCCAAAGTCCTCAAAGTCTAGAGATTACACCCAACTTGCTTGAAGAGATGATCAAGATTGATGTTTGTTGAAGATTGAGAGAGAGAGAGAGAGAGGGGTGGGGGGTTTGTTTGCGGCGCAACAAAGGGGTAGGGTTAGGGTTTATATATTTTTTTTGTTTCCTATTTATAAGAAGGCTTGGCTTGTTGCCCAAGCAATTATGTTTTAGGGCCCTTTTAGTCCAACAATTGGACCCGTTAATCATATTTTAGCCCAATACTGGACCCAATAATATTAATCACCCTATCTTGCATAAAAACCATTGCTTTTATCATCTCATCATATTAATAATAAGGTGCACGTAATTTGCATGGTTTATATATTAACTTTCAGTCAAGCGGTAATTCACATAAGCATGTAATCCACATAAACATGTAACTTCACGTTCATCATAATTCAATTGTACACATTATTATATATGCCAGGCAATTCACCAACATTCGGGATACAGGACTCGTGTGTGCATTATGATGATAACTTTACTTATTATAATGTAACATATGTTATTATCATATAACACATGTTATTACCTTATCACATATAGGAAGACCTTCCTACCTAACCCTAGTCAAGTGTTTAGTCATGTATGCACATGCAAGTTAACTAGAGTTCAGTTAAAGTAGGAACCTGAAAATGCGGGATGTCACATTTTGTGAATCCCTCATTGAATCTGTGATAATATCCCCAATAATCTGCCTCTGATACCACTTTGTTGGATCGAATTTTGTCAAATCAACACAAAGATCACACGACTATTAGCAATCTAGGTGTGGTGGCTGTGAACCACAACACACTCAAATGAAGAACAAACAAACTGATTCGACCTCTAAACTCACTGGATTCGACCTGAAACTGATTGATTCAACCTAAAAATAAATCCTTCGACCTAAATCAAACTCGTTCGACCCAACCCATTATGAAAACCAATTTTTCATCAAAAATCAACCAATTTGATATGAATTTTGCAAAATTTGATGGATTTCAATGAAAATAGGTAGGTTTTGAATCGGATTCAATGGAGATCAAGTTTTGTGAAAGAATTTTTTATTTTATCCGTAAAACAAGTCCAAATCAATGAATATCCATGTTCATGCAAAACAGAAAAATTTTTGCTGTTTTTTATGATAACTCTGATTGAAAACTATCAATTTGCAGTTGTGTTATTGAGCAAAGGCTCTGATACCACTTTGTTGGATTGAATTTTGTCAGATCAACACAAAGATCACAGAAGTTTAAGCAATCTAGGTGCGGAAACCCTAAATCGCATGCAAAATGACAATGATTAGATCAGAACACGATAATATCCATTTTCAATAACATTTTCATTAATATAAGATTGATAAATCGATTACAAGTTTAGATATTAATGAAAACACATGTTTAGAACTCTCTAGAACACACACTTAGACCTCACACTAACACATACGACCAAATGACCCAAAGTTATGTTTGAAACCAACTCCAACATGTATATAAGCATTCCATTCGACCTCTGCATTAGTCGAAGGAACATGTTCGACCTTTACAAGGTATGAACCAAGAAAATAATAAACCAAGTATCAATCTTCAATCTTCATTCGAACTCTTTGAAATACATTCGACCTCTCGACAGGTCGAATGGCTTTGTAATCTTCAAAACTTTAAACATAAACGACAATATCTGTACAATCTGAAAGAGATAGCCACATATATGCCTCTACAACCAGCCTTATTAACCACATGTCCAAAGAATTTGACTTATCGAATCCCGAAGTGACACTTAGAGAATTTAGCATACAGTTGCTCTTTTCTTAGAAGTCGCAAGATCATCTGCAGGTGTTGCTTGTGCTCCTCCCTACTGTTCGAATAGATCAAGATATCATTGATAAATACAATAAGGAATTTGTCCAAGTAGGGCTTGCACACGCGGTTCATCAGCTCCATGAACACCGCCGGTGCATTGGTTGGCCCAAATGGCATGACCAGAAACTCATAATGTCCATAGTGAGTTCGAAAGGTTGTCTTGGCTACATCCTCCTCTCAGACTCTCAGTTGAAGATATCCGAACCACAAGTAAATCTTAGAATAGAAACTCGACCCGTGGAGTTGATCGAACAAATCATTAATGCGGGGCCATGGGTAGCGGTTCTTATCAGTCACTTTGTTCAGCTCCTGATAATCTATACACATGCAGAAACTCCCATCCTTGTTCTTAACAAACAACACTGGGCTCCCCAAGGTGAAGAACTAGGTCTAATAAAACCCCTATCCACTAACTCTTGGAGTTGGGTAGACAGTTCTTGAAGTTCGCTTCGTGCTAGGTAATATGGTGTGCGTGCAACTAGCGCAGCTCCAGGTGCAAGATCAATTTGGAACTCTACTTGACGTATAGGTGGAAGTCCCGGTAGTTCTTATGGAAAGACATCTGGGTAATCACGAACCACGTGCATGTCTTCGATTTTCAGTTCATCTTCAGCTCGAGTGTCAGAAATGCTAGCTGGGATGGTTGGATACGCCTTTCGAATGTACTTCCGGGCTTTCAAGAATGAGATTGATCATACCCATCACGGTGCCACCTCGATCCCCCTGAATGGACAAAAGTTCTCCTATGGGGAGAGCAATGCGAATAATCTTTTCTTGACAGAGAAACTCATCACGATGTCAAAGCTTCCCAAAGTGCTTTCCAGTTCGAGCTTACAATCGCGGTAAACATGGGTCGCCTTTATAGGCTTACCATCAGCTAGCTCTAAAGAGTGTGTGGGTTCAAGAAGAGTAGGGTCTAACCCTAGGAGTTTGCTATATTTTAATGACACAAAACTAAAGTCCACGCCAGTATCATACAAAACAGAAGCAAGATTGTCATTTAAGGAACACGTAACAGTCATAACATTGTTATCAATTTTGGCTTCTCCCGAGCTAATCATAAACGATCTCCCCTGAGCTCCACCATTGTGGTTGTTGTTGCCATTGTTGCTATCGTGTTTGGGTTGGGGACAGTTCCTCTTGTTGTGGGTTTCACTCCCAAACTATGAACACCCTTTCTCAGCACCTCGTTGTTGCTTCTATGCTAGTTGTTGATGTTGTAGAATATATATTTCACACCATCCAATGTTCTCTTGCCATCATTAGAAGCAAAAAACAAAGCACAACGGTTCGGAAATGTACCATGTTCAACAGCCTCAGCAGTGAGTTTGTGAGCTAGATGAAAGATTTGTTAGATTATGGGTAGGTGAGCTGCATTGACCTTGCCACGAATATGTGGGACGAACCCTTTTGGTTGATGATCCGCGATTACTAGTGAATCTAACTTCATGTTCTCGAGTGTAAAGCTCAATCCACTTGTAAGGTAGGTTAATTAGATTTGAGCATATAGTAGCTAACTCACGTGGCTTGGTAGTGTATGCATCAATCTCAGGCCCAACTGTCTTTAGGTAATAGTGTTCGGTTTCAAATTTCAAAATGTCATCACAGGGTGTTACATTCACCACCAAAGTATCTATAACTCATCTAGGGTACCTGTAGCTAATGACCTGTCGGTGGGGTCATGCAAAAACCTAAATAAACTAGATAGCTAGAGTAAGTAGGGTATCGAATCCACGAGGAGCATGTGGTTAATATTACACATTTCGTTTGATTATTTAAACTAAAAATAACTAAATTAATTTAAAACTGAACTTTGGATTTACTTGAGTAGCTAAACTAATAAAAACTGAACATGACTTAGAAAAAAATATGAGAAAAAGGGTGGTCTCACCAGGATTTTGGTTAGCCAAATTCACTCGGGTTTGCAAACAGGTAAATTGGAATCACATAGACATGATTTGTGGTTTAATATGGTTGATAAAGAAGTTTGATTAATGACTTTGCTGACAGCCGTTAACTAGACCGCGACTGTTGACTCGGTTAATTATCTCCTAACAATATCTTAATGACTCGTATTATTGAAAGACACAGCTTGCGAGTATTCAATGACCCTCTATAAGAAACCGTGTTGGTTGATAAAATCCAAAACAAGCATACAATTCAATAAACGTTCAACATCAATATTAAAATAAACCACAACCGAATCTGAAAGTTTAAGCATTCATAATTTCAATCCAATTGTTCGACAAACACAAAACCTTACAAAAATAACTAACCATTCACCTGGAGAGAATCACAGGTGACTTAACCTCGCATGGCTAGGGTAGAAGCCTCCATCTTATTTTCCTTTGTGTTCGTGCGATCGTCGAACTCCCAAAAAAATATTCCACCGTCAATTATTATTTGATCCCTCTTGCAGCTGTCGATCTATAAATAGTATTAATTCCTCTTCGAACTTGCCTCCTCCTCAAATTATATTGCCCAACTGACCTCGAATTAGGCCTTAGGTCGCAGACTGTGACATTGTGTCACAGGTTGTTATTATTTTTTTATTTATATTATTATTATTTATGTTTATTATATTATTCGTTTATTATTATTATTATTATTATTATTTTTATTATTATTATTATTATTATTATTATTATTATTATTATTATTATTATTATTATTATTATTATTATTATTAGCCTCCGACTCGGGTGTTCATGTCTTGTTCAAAGTTTCTCTTCAACGCTCCAACGTCCATAAACACCTATCACTTTCCTTGCTCGCTTTCAAGTGTACTCGACTTGATCATTTTCCTTCGGCTCACACGCATTACATAATTCCATCTTAACTCCATCATTTTAGCCACTTCACCTGCAATCACACAATGTAGCGTAGTTATCTTATTTATATGAATATACTTATCCAATTCACATTAAACAACACAATTACACACATTAAGGTTCATCTTTTACCCCGTTCATCACATTCCCACACTTACCTTTGAATGTCCCCAATAAATCCATCTCAAAACATGACTCACCTTATTAACAAATCACCCCCAATTCCTTCACCTATCCATTTTCCAAGGTCCCCAATCATACCCGTCCCATGGACTTACACAATCGAGATTGACAATCTGGCGAGCAAATGTTGTGGAATTCAAAATAAGACTTGCCTATCCAAAACTAGCATGCTTATTATCATCTATATATACTACACACCCCTCACAATGTTCTCTACTCTCAGTTTAATATCTGGACTAGTGTATAACGTGCTAGTATATAACACTCATAAAACCAAGAATGCAACTTCATTATCATAGGTTTGTATAACAATCACACATAAGCTATAAACTGTGCACATATCAAAAGGACTTACGGGTATTGGGCTTAGGGTAAAGGTAGGATAATTTGGTTCAGAATTGGCTCGAAAACAAAAGGGTTTAACACAAATTTTGGAACATCCTTATTCAAATATCAAAAAAACATACTAACAAATCAACTTGGGGATAATCGACCCATAACAATAATTTCCATTTTTCTTTTTTTTTTCTCATATATATTTTTCTTTTTTTTATCATATAAGTGGGAATTGCTTATCATATATAATTTCCTGTAATCAATGCACACACGCCACCCGGTTACCGGCCGGGTAGCTATTTGCTTCCTACTCTCACCTTTCAGAATCTGAATGCCCGCCTTCTTGGGCACCGTTTGGGTTGGACTCACCCATGCAGTGTTTGAGATGGGATAGATAATCACAGCATCCAACCATTTGAGTACCTCCTTCTTCACAACTTCGCGCATATTGGGATTTAATTTTCATTGTGTATCCCGCGTTGGCTTGGCATCTGCATCAGTAATAATCTTATGCATAACAATAGAAGGACTAATACCTTTAAGATCAACAATTGTCCATCCGATAGCCGCTTTGTGAGCCCTGAGCACCTTCAGTAGTGCCTCTTCCTGATTCTCATCCAGGTTAGCTGCAATAATGACCGGGAGCGTCCGTTCTTCTCCCAGGAATCCATAGTTCAAGTGATTGGGCAGCTCCTTCAATTCCATTTTTGGTGGACTCTCCAATGATGGCTTCAGACCTGTGGAAATCTGACTAGGTAAACTCTCTACATGGTGTGTCCATGGGGTCTACCCTCATGTGCTGCCATCACTTCCAAGCTCTTGACTTCCTCCTCCAATTCATACACGAGCTCCTGTTCAGACTTGTCACACAAAAAGCAAGTCTCTATGGTTTCATCCTCTAGATGAGGATGACACCTCTCAATGATGTCTGCCATGAAGCATTCATCACTAATCAAAGGGTTAGATTATTTTGAAAAGACATTAAGTCGAATCTTTCTTTTGCCATAAGTCATATCGACTGTACCAGAACGACAGTCAATCAATGCATGTGCTGTGGCTAAGAAAGGTCGACCCAAAATAACATTCGGTTGCTTGATTTTATCAGATGAAACATAATCAAGCACCAGGAAATTAATGTTGCCACCTCAAAAGACCATTTCCCTTTACCCATCATTGATCAGATTATTGACAAGCTATCAGGTCAGAAGTTTTATTGCTTTCTAGATGGTTACTCAGCTTATAATTATATAGCAATTCATCCTGAGGATCAGGAAAAGACTACATTCATACGCCCATATGGCACCTTCGCGTTTAGGCAAATGCCATTTGGGTGGTGTAATGCCCCGGCCACCTTTCAGATGTGCATGATGAGTATCTTTTCAGATATGGTCGGGGACACCTTAGAAATTTTTATGGATGATTTTTCAGTTTTTCGGTTCATCATCTGAGTCGTGTCTAACTGAATTAACTAAAGTTTTAAAAAGGTGTGTAGAAACTAACTTGGTCTTAAGTTGGGAAAAGAGCCATTTCATAGTTCATGAGGGAATTGTGTTTGGACACGTAGTGTCAAGTAAGGGGATGGAGGTTGATAGGGCAAAACTAAAAGTAATCTCAACCTTACCTCCCCCTACTAATGTTAAGGGATTTCGGTCATTTTTGGGACATGTTGGGTTTTACCGAAGGTTCATTAAGGGTTTTAGTGTCATTACAAAACCTCTTTGTAACCTATTATGAAAAGATGTCCCATTTCAATTTAATGATGATTGTTTAAAAGCATTTAATTTGTTAAAAGAACAGTTAGTACAGGCCCCAATCTTGCAATCACTCGATTGGTCAAAACCGTTTGAAATAATGTGTGATGCAAGCGATTATGCTGTGGAAGCTGTACTGGGTCAAAGAGTAGAAAAGAAACCGGTTGTTATTTATTACGCTAGAAAAACCCTCTCTGATGCATATTTGAACTATACAACTACAGAAAAGGAGTTGCTCGTGGTGGTCTATGCATTAGATAAATTCCGGTCTTATATCTGTGGTAGCAAAGTAATTGTGTATACTGATCACAGTGCAGTGCGCTATTTGATGGAGAAGAAGGATGCCAAACCGATGCTGATTCGGTGGATCCTACTGCTGTTGGAGTTTGATCTGAAAATTAGGGACAAGAAGGGCTGTGAGAATGTAGTGGCTGATCACTTGTTTCGACCGGCCACAGAGGAGGATACCACGCCCGTGATCAACGAACAATTTCTAGATGAGCACTTAATGTCTGATGATAAATTGCCTTGGCATGCTAACGTTGTGAACTATAAAGTGATAGATCAGGTGCCTAAGCATTGGCAGAAGAAAAGAAGGATGCAATTTTTCTCACAGGTGAAGCAATACATACGGGATGAACCCGATTTGTTCAAAGTTGGGGCTAATCAAGTCATCCGTAGATGCGTACCTGAAGGGGAGTTCTCTTCTATCTTAGCATCGGCCTATGCATCATCATGTGTTAGGACAAAGAGGATTGGTGAAACCACTTTTGTAAACCTTAGTCTAATTCACTTCTGTCATTTTTGATAAGTATAGAAGTACTGAAGAGAAGACAAGAAACTGCTGATTAGAAGATATGAGAAGTGCTGAAGAAGCAGAAGTTCTGAAGTCCAAACCAGACAAGTTCACTTCAGAAGTACTGAAGACAAAACTACTCTTCAGTAGTTTGTCCTTCATCAGCACTTAGCATCAGATATTTCCCACCGCCTTTTGCATCAGTAGTTTGTTGTTTATTATTACTTTTAGCTGTATTTGTTTCTTTCAATGTTGCAACTTGTGCAACTTGTTTCTGTTGTTTCTGTACTTGCTTATTGGGCAAGATACATGCATGTAAACGTCTATAAATAGGAGGCTTCAACCTTCTATTTTAGACATTGATTTTAATAGAAAAAATCCTTCAAACACTCTCATTGTTCTATTCCATTTCTGTATTTATTGTGAATCTGTCTAAGTATCTAATTCTCATTTACAGCTTAGATTCATAATAAATACTTTGTCATTTATTAGTTTCAAACATCAAGGGGGAGTAATAACTCTGCCTTAGTGTAAAAAGTGTTGCTTTAACTTATAACATTCCGCTGTGCTTATAATCTGATTTACAAGGACTTGCTAAACACTTAAGTGTCAAGATAGCAAGTTCTTACTTAGCAAAAAGAGCAAAAACTGATCCAACAATTGGTATCAGAGCATTGGTTTATCTGATCACATATCAATCTAACAAATTGAGAATCAGACACAAAGCTCTTATTGATATTCAATAAAAAGATCAAAAGTTCACTTTTTATCAATATCCATCACTTAAAAGAGTCATCTGACAAATCTATACTCTTTAAAAATGGATCCACATAATACTGGTTCTGCCACTAAACCTGCCATGCTTGTGAGAAATGAGTACAACATATGGCAAAAGAGAATGGCACATACCTTGTCACAAACCAACACAGGTTGTTGGAGATCTGTGATATATGGTCGTCACAAACCAGTAAATATAAATCTTGAAACTAAAGAAGGGATTCCAAAGGAACCCAAAGACTATACAGATGAGGATTTCCTAAAACTTGAGCTAGATGCAAAAGCATTCTCTATGTTGGCAATGGCTCTCCCAAATGAGATATACTCTGGCCTTTTACATTGTGAAAGTGCCAAAGAACTTTGGGACTGTCTTAAAGAACAGTTTGGAGGAACTAAAGAGGTGATTGCCAACACCAGAGAGATTTTAGCTCAACAATATGAAACATTTGCTTATATTAATGGGGAAACTTTGACTCAACAATTTGAAAGATTCTCCTCATTAATATCTGAGCTAAAGTTAAATGGTCAGACCTATACAACAGTGTCTATGCTACATAGATTTTTAAGGTCTTTACCTGACAAATGGGAAACTTACTCCATTGTTTTAAGATCCTCACCAGATTTTAGCTCCCTCACTCTTACAAAACTCCATGGGAGATTACTTACTTTTGAGAGAGAAATTGATCAAAAGAAGAAATTACAAACTTCTGGTAAAACTGCTGATGACTACCTACCAGGTAGTACAGCACTTTTGGGACAAGATTCACCAACTTGTTCCTATGGATCTTATGACAATATTAACATAACAACTGGGATCTCATCAGAAAGATCTTTCCCAGGTTATGACATTGATGACCAAAGTCAAACTGCTGATAATCTATGTTTTATCTTGGATGATTTGAAAAATTTTAGCAGTGATGACTTAGAAGAAATGGACATATTACACCAACTGGCCATGCTAAGCATTAAAACTAACAAGTTTTATAAAAGGTCAGGAAGGAAATTTCCAGGATTGACCAGTAATACAAAAATTGGTTTTGACAAATCTAAATTGAGATGTCACAAGTGTCAGAAGTTGGGACACTTTGCTAGAGAGTGTAGAAGCTCTAGCTTTAACCAATCACAATCTGGAAATAACTATAACCCCAATTATAATAGGAATAATGGAACTCAAGGGAGTGCTCATTTTGTACAGGCACAAGCTCCTCAACAGCAATATATGCCTCAAGTACAATATGTTCAAGTGCCTGCTCAACAAATGCAGAGCCAACAATCAATCCCTCCCTTTCCAGCTGCTCAACTTCTTCCACAGCCTCAACAACCCTCTCAACAAAGTCTCTTTACCTTAGGGTATGTTGACTGGAGCAGTCTCCCTTATGACACCACAGAGTGCAATCCTGATGCAGACAACAAAGTGTTTGACATCAACTGGGGAGAACCAGACAATGGCAGAAAGAACTTTGCCTTAATGGCATTTGAAGGCTGTACTTCAAAATCTGCATTGTCACAGGTATCAAAAGAATCTTTGACAAAACTTTGCTCAAATTCTTGCAAAGAAACTTTTGCTCTCATAAGAGAGACAAATCTGCACTTACAAGGCAAAGCCAATGATTTAGAGAGAAAATACACACAGATAAAATGTGATTTAGAAAGAAAACTGTGTGCTAAAACAAAAGAAGTTTCTAAATTAACTGACTCTGCTATTGAAACCCAAGCACAAATCAAAATCATGCTAAATGACCTGGGAGATGTCAGACAAGAGCTTGCTGACACCAAGATCACTTGTGAAAAATGGGTGGAATCTTGTAGGGGGTATCAATTATTGCTAAACAAACAAAGTGCTTCAAATGTTAAGTTTGGCATAGGATACCATCATGTTGAAACACCAACAGATTTTTCTCCCAAAACCTGAAAAACACCTTTTCTCAGAAAAAGATAAAATCTCAACCAAAATCTTTTTCTCAAAATTCCTTGTCAGTAGTTAGACCAGAATCTTCAGCAGTTTCACAAACTGCTGAGATTCAAAATCTAAAGAACATGGTAGAACTACTGATGACCAAGGTTGATGGTGGTCCTAAAAAGGATACCACCATGGTTCTTAATGAAAAATCCATTGCCAAAAAGACATGGATTTCTCAACCTGGTCAAGAACAAACTGTAACTGTTCTCAAGAGCAAACCCAAAGCCAAACAGGCTTGGGTTCCCAAATCTAACTAATTTGCTTTTATGTGCAGAGAGTTTCCAGGGGCTTAAACAGCATATGGTATGTTGATAGTGGAGGCTCTATGCACATGACTGGATGCAGATACCTGATAAACAACTTTATCAGCCAAAGAGAAGGATCTGTATCCTTTGGGAACAATGCTAAGGGATATGTGCTAGGACATGGCAATGTCTCCTCTGGCAAAATACAGTTTGACAAGGTCAATCTGGTGGAAAACCTTGAATACAACTTGCTGAGTGTGTCACAAATGTGTGATAAAGGATATTCTTCCTTTTTCACAAAGACAGCATGCAAGATCATCTCACCAGAAGGCCAGAAGTTGATAGAGAAGATTATAGAAGATCATACTTTGCTGATTGCCAAAAGATGTGGCAATGTCTATGCAGTGGACATTGAGAAAGACAAAGTATTGAACAACACTGCCTGTTTCTTCTCAAGGGCATCAACTTCAGAAACAGATCTCTGGCACAGGAGACTTGGCCATGTGAACTTTAAAACCATAAATAAAGTCACAAAAATGGGCTTGGTCAGAGGTCTACCTTTGAAAGTATACCAGTGTCAAGAACACTGTGTATCCTGTTTAAAGGGAAAACAGCATAAGTCCTCCTATAAGTCTATTGAAGAATCAAAAACAACTGCATGTCTTCAACTACTCCATATGGACTTATTTGGACCTGTCAAGATTATGAGCCTTGGTAAAAAGAAGTACTGCTTAGTCATCATTGATGACTACTCAAGATTCACATGGGTATTCTTCTTATTTTCCAAGGATGAGCCTGCTGAAATCATCAAGTTCTTCATTCTACAAGTAGAGAAACAATATTCTCTATCTGTCAAAACCATTAGAAGTGACAATGGGATAGAGTTCAGGAACAAAACTCTGGATGAATTCTGTTTGTCTAAAGGGATTATTAGACAATACAGTGTTCCTAGAATTCCTGAACAAAATGGTGTAGTAGAAAGGAAGAACAGAACATTGATAGAAGGAGCAAGAACAATGTTAGCTGATTCTGGACTGCCATTGTACTTTTGGGCAGAAGCAGTTAACACATCATGTTATGTTCAGAATAGAGTTCTTGTGGTCAAGAGACATTCCAAGACTGCCTATGAAGTTCTTCATGGCATGAAGCCCCTTATCTCCTTTTTCAGGGCTTTTGGGTGTCAATGTTTCATCTTGAACATCAAGGAATCTATTTCAAAGTTTGCTGCCAAAGTTGACTCAGGTTACTTTCTTGGTTATTCTTCAACTAGAAAAGCCTACAAGGTTTTTAATTCTCACACCAGGATAGTAGAAGAAACATTGAATGTCAAGTTCAATGAGTCAAAACACACTCTTATTCCAGCACATCCTGCTGAACTCTTTGACCTTGACAACTTTCACTTTGGACCTGAAAAGACTGTTACTTCTTCCAAACCTACTTATTATGGTGATCAAAGGTTTGAAGATGAGGATCCTACACCATGGACTCCTCAAACAGTCATTAAGTCAACTACAACATCTGCTTCAGCACCTGCAACTACTGAAGAAGCTAAAACTGCTGAACCAGATATTATAGACCTCAGTAGTTTGTTTGAAGAACAAGAGCCACCTACACCTGTCAGTGGTTTACAACAACTGATTGAACATAGAGATCATCCACTTGATCAAATCATGGGTGATATAGCTTCAGGTGTTCTTACCAGAAACCAGCTCTCCAACTTTTGCCTATTTTCAGCCTTTATTTCACAGTTGGAACCAAAGAAGTACCAGGAAGCCCTCAAAGACAATAATTGGGTGCAAGCTATGCAAGATGAACTGCTTCAGTTCAACAAGCAACAGGTCTGGGAAATCTCTCCCTTACCTCAAAACAAGCAACCAATTGGTACAAGATGGGTTTTCAGGAACAAACAAGATGAAGCTGGTATGATAATCAAGAACAAGGCAAGACTGGTAGTTCAAGGGTACTCTCAAGAAGAGGGAATTGACTATGATGAAACCTTTGCTCCAGTTGCAAGGCTTGAGGCCATCAGGTTATTTCTGGCCTATGCCATTTCCAACAAAATTAAAGTTTATCAAATGGATGTGAAAAGTGCATTTTTGTATGGAAAAATCAAAGAGGAGGTGTATGTCTGTCAGCCACCTGGGTTTGAGGATCCTTCTCATCCTGAGTGGGTGTACAGATTGGACAAAGCTCTTTATGGGCTCAAACAGGCTCCAAGAGCCTGGTATGATACACTCTCCACCTTTTTACTCAAAAATAACTTTACAAGAGGTGCCATTGATAAAACACTTTTCATTAAACATGTTGGAAATCATGTCTTACTTGTTCAAATTTATGTTGATGATATCATCTTTGGTTCAACGAACACAAAACTGTGTGATGATTTTAAGAAACTCATGCAATCAAAATTTGAGATGAGTACCATGGGAGAACTGCAGTACTTTCTAGGACTGCAGATCAAACAACAAACCAATGGAACTTTTATACATCAATCAAAATATGTTAAAGAATTATTGAACAAATTTTCTTTAAATGACTGTAAATCATGTTCCACTCCCATGACACCAATCACACAAGTTGAACCTGATGATCAAGGAAAACAGGTTGATCAAACCATGTACAGATGCATGATAGGTTCCCTTTTATACTTAACTGCTTCTAGACCAGATATTATGTTTTCAACATGTGTCTGTGCTAGATATCAATCAGCACCAAGGGAATCACACCTTATAGCAGTCAAAAGAATTTTCAGATATCTGAAAGGAACTCCAACACTGGGAATTTGGTATCCTACTTCAAGCAATACCAAGTTATCAGCTTTTTCAGATAGTGACTATGCAGGGTGTAAGATGACAAGAAAGTCAACATCTGGTGGTTGTCAATTCCTGGGTAACTGTCTAGTGTCATGGCAATCAAAGAAGCAAACATCTGTTGCAACTTCAACTGCTGAAGCTGAATACATTGCAGCTGCAAGTTGTACATCACAGATACAATGGCTCCAATATCAACTTCTTGATTATGGAATCAAAGAGACCAAGACACCTTTGTTTGTAGACAGCAAATCTGCTATTAGCATCATTCAAAATCCGGTACAGTTCTCAAAAACCAAACATATTGAGATCAGGTACCATTTCATAAGAGATTGCTATGAAAAAGGCAAGATTGAGGTGAAGCATGTAGCAACAGCTAATCAAATAGCTGACATCTTCACTAAGCCCCTTGACACATCAACATTCCAGAAGTTAGTATCCATGCTTGGAATGCTAAATTTGTAAGTGTTTACTTTATTTTTATTTTTTTTTTCATATATGCATATCAGTTAGAATCCAAGTTAACACTTGATTCTACCCAACTCTACATCAAACTTCTACACCAATCACTACTGTTATGCATAAAACATCAAAAAAAAATTTTTTTCCTTTTTCCATCCTTGATTCCATCCTGTTTACCTTCTCCTTCTTTTTTTCTGGTTTTCACTTACAAAAGACAAAAGTCTGAAACAAAACTTCTGACAGACAAAACTACTGATTAAACAAAAATCAGTATGAGAGAAACTACTGATAAACAAAAATCATCAGTATGGAGATAATTTTCTGAAAAAGTGTGTAACTTCTGATAAAATAACCTTCAGAAGTTATGAAATAAAGTATTTATAAAAACATTTCTCATCAGCTATTAAAACTACTGAAGAGAAAATGGGAACTACTGATGAAGTAATCCTTCATCAGCAGTTTAAGTCAAAAGGGCAAATCTGACTTTTCCCATCATCAGAGGTTTGACCTAATCAGTTTAAAACCTCTGATAAAGAGATTTTTAACCAAAGGCGGTTTTAAAACTTCTAATAAAGAAGATTCAAGCGGTTAAAACTTCTAATAAATACCTTTTCTACACACTTATCCTTTCAAACTTAAAATATCCCTCCTTCTCTCTCAAAAAACTCTCTCAATACCTGCAAATCCACTGTTCGATCAAAACCCAAACCACATGGCTCTAGTTCTAAAACAGGGACACAATCAAAGGGCCTTTCTTGAAAAACAAGAAGGCTGGTCCCAATACGATGAGATCATTGATCTTGTCGTCAAATCCCAATATTTTACTGCTCTCACAATAAACCCACAAATACACACTGAAACTCTGAATGAGTTCTGGGCAAATGCTGAGACGGTTACAATGGGTGATGAGGTCATTTCCCTCAACTCAAGAATAAAAGGGAAACAACTGACCATCACACCAGCCACACTGGCAACAAGACTGGGTCTGGATGATGTAACTGCCCCTGACCATGTTGCTAACACTGATATTCATCTAACCATGACTGAGTGTGGTTATCAAGGTACTCTCTCCCATGCTACAATATTCAAAAAATATTTTGAAACAAAATACAAGCTTTTGTTTCATTATATTATTATGTGTTTGAGTCCAAAAACAGGGTCTTATGACCAGATGCCCTCCACTTTTCAACCAATATTTCATTCCATTGTGAATGAAACTAAATTCAGGGCATCAAAACTATTTTTCAATGAGTTGGTGTTACATCACAATAATACCAAGAAAAAGTTTTTGTTATACCCAAGGTTCATTATGCAATGCATAATAGGGGAACTGGGTAATGAGGTGCTTGTGGGAAAAATTTCAACTTTAAATCCTTTAACATCACAAGCATACTCAAGGCATAACAAACCGGCTGCCTGGCCAGAAGATGATCAGGGAGAACAACAACAAGTCCCCCTGAAGCCCACATCTTCCAAACTTACCCCACCAAAAGCCAAAAAGCCCAAGCCAACAAAAACTGCACCCCACCAACCCAAAAGAAAAGTTGTTCAGGAGGTTGAGATGCCTGAACATGCTCATGAGCATTCTGCTCTTCAAATAGATGAGACTGAAACACCCTCTCAGTCTCATCCATCTCAAACCCCACCAAGAGCACCCATAACCATTTTATTCAAAAGAAAAAGACTTAGAAAAACATATGAAACACACTCTTCTTTTGAAACTGCTGAACAACAACTTTCACCACCTATTGCCCAAACTACTGAACCAACCCCACAAATTTCTGAACAAGAGGCAATAGAAATTGCCAAACTTCTCTCTGGGCTAAAAGAGAATGTCCCATCTGATCATGTCAGTCCCCTACAACCACAACAAACAGGGGACATAACTACTACATCAGACATGGATGTGGACATCTCTAGCCCTATCCCAAGAGATGAGGGTGGACCAGAGTCTTTAAGCCCAATTTTAGAGACTCTTGGGGCATCTGAGGCTGCTACTACTCAGTTACCACCCAGTGGTGGATCTGAGGATAGAAGTAACATAGCTAAGACCTCAGATGTGGCAACTACTGATGAAGGCTTAATGCCTGAAGTAGGAAATCCTCAGTACCAAGAAAAAGAGGTTCATGAGAGAACTGAGTTGGGCTCAGCTCATGATTTAACTGAGACAGTCCTCATTGAGGGCAACATCAGGGATTCAGATGATTCCATTAGTTTGGATGATGTTTCACACACTCAAACTACTGAATTGACGGCACTTTCTGAAGGTCCTGTTTCAGGGGTATCCAGGCTCAAGAAGCCAGTCACCTCTGCACAGGTTAAAGCTCACTCAATCCCTAAAACCCCTAGAGTGGCATCCTCTGTACAACATGAGGATCTCCCAAAAACACCCCCTTCACAACAAATGCCTACCCAATTCCCTGGGCAAACAAGCATAGACCTGAACCAGCTATGCAGCCCAGAGGGTCCCCTGTACCACATGATGAATACACTCATCAGAAATCACTTCCAAACATATACAGCTGACTTGGAGCTGTCCATCAAGAACCAATTTGGAGTGATCAAGACCAAGATGAACGATCTGTCCAACAAAATAGACTTCAACAGCAAACAGATTGCTCATCTTCAAGGACAATTCTCCCAACCCTCTGCTTCAAGGGTTAAAATTGATGAATCCAAAAAGGGGGAGAAGATCAGGGAGCCTAAGGAGTCATTCCAAGGCAGGATAAGGGCAAGAGTGGCCATCCTTGAAAGAGATCAAAAAGATCAGGCCAGGAAAGAAAAATTGGCCAAACAGTTTGGTGTCTCAATAGAAGAAATTGAAGCAGCAGAGAAAGAAGATGAGACCCAAACATCTGAAGAATCCCTAAGGCACAATGAAGAAACTTCTGATGACAAAACTTCTGATGAAGAATCAGAAAGTACTGAAGACAATCCTTCAGTAGTTGACAAACCATCAGCAGTTGTCAGCACATCAGAAGTTAACACTTCCAAACCTTAAACAACTGAACCTTCCAGAACCACTGCTCCCATTCAACCAACATCTGATCCCATCAGGCCTACAACTGTTACAACAATGACTGTATTAAACCCTTCTCCTATCTCTCAATCAGCTGAACTACTAGAGAAGAGCTTAATTGCAGCCAACAAGAAGGCCAGAGAAGATCAGATCTGGAAATCTCTGGAAGAAAGGGATGATTTGGATTTAAGCCATGAAGAAAAACTTCAGGCTTATGCAGCTGAACTACAAAGGCAGGCTAGCCTTGATGAGATTGCTGAACAAGATAAAAGACAACAACTGGTGTCTTACATTACCAAGAACAGCAAGACCAAAGCCTTTACACTCAAAGGACTCTCTATGCAAGAGCTGACAAGAAGAGCACAACTGCTTGCAGACAAAGTGGCCACAAGCAAAGATGGAATGGCCAAAAGAGCCCAGATAATAGAAGAGTTAGTAGCTGAAGGATATGGTTCAAAAGCCTCAGTATCCAGATGGAAAGAAGAAAGACTGATGGATACTTATAGAAAATACTTGGCTGCCAAGGCTGCAAATCCTGAGAAGTTTCAAACTGCTGATCCTTCAAGATCAGTAGTTAGAACTTCTGGTGTATCTAGAAGATCTGCTACTCAGAAGAAGAAGGCAGAGGACAATGTCAAAACTGACTTCAAAATGGTACTACTTGAAGGAAGTTCAATAGTCCATTCAGATTTTGACATTGAGGAGAAACCTCTGTTAACACAATTCAGGGATCCTTCCACTTTTGCTTATCAAATACAAAAGACCATCAAAGAAAAGCTGCATACCAGAGTAGTGACTGAACACCATCTCCCAACTGTTCAGATGCCTGATATGCAACAACAACAAGGAAGAGAATCCCACCTGAGGCTATCTGAAACTGAAGACATCCAGCACTCAGGACCATCAACCCAAGGGACAAGTCTGGTTCCCTATTCTTCTGACTTTAACAAGTCAAAGATCCCTATCATCAGATGGTCACTTACTGATAACAACTCAGTACTGTTGACAAGAAGAGACCTCTCAAGCAGGGCTTACAAGAAGATCAGTGATCTGAAGAAACTGTCAACACAAGACCTGCTCACAATTCAACATCTAGAACCACAGAGAGGATCTCTATCTGATGGTCAGTTAAACCAGCTCAAGAACACCATGTACAAAGAGATATGGAAGATTGTTCAAGACAGAAGAAACACATAAGGAATTAGTAAGGTTTTGGCTTCATCAATCCAGGGGGAGATTGTTTGGACAAAGAGGATTGGTGAAACCACTTTTGTAAACCTTAGTCTAATTCACTTCTGTCATTTTGGCTAAGTATAGAAGTACTGAAGAGAAGACAAAAAACTGCTGATTAGAAGATATGAGAAGTGCTGAAGAAGCAGAAGTTCTGAAGTCCAAACCAGACAAGTTCACTTCAGAAGTACTGAAGACAAAACTACTCTTCAGTAGTTTGTCCTTCATCAGCACTTAGCATCAGATATTTCCCACCGCCTTTTGCATCAGTAGTTTGTTGTTTATTATTACTTTTAGCTGTATTTGTTTCTTTCAATGTTGCAACTTGTGCAACTTGTTTCTGTTGTTTCTGTACTTGCTTATTGGGCAAGATACATGCATGTAAACGTCTATAAATAGGAGGCTTCAACCTTCTATTTTAGACATTGATTTTAATAGAAAAAATCCTTCAAACACTCTCATTGTTCTATTCCATTTCTGTATTTATTGTGAATCTGTCTAAGTATCTAATTCTCATTTACAGCTTAGATTCATAATAAATACTTTGTCATTTATTAGTTTCAAACATCAAGGGGGAGTAATAACTCTGCCTTAGTGTAAAAAGTGTTGCTTTAACTTATAACATTCCGCTGTGCTTATAATCTGATTTACAAGGACTTGCTAAACACTTAAGTGTCAAGATAGCAAGTTCTTACTTAGCAAAAAGAGCAAAAACTGATCCAACATCATGTGGTGGTCATTTTAGTGGACAGAAAATAGGGCACAAAATTCTAACTGTTGGCTTTTATTGGCCAACTATTTTTAAAGATGCAATCGAGTATACTAAAAATTGTTTGAAATGTCAACAGGTCGGAAGCATTTCTAAGAGGAACGAGATGAACATGAAACCGATATTATTTGTAGATATCTTTGATGTTTGGGGCATCGATTTCATGGGCGCATTCCCTAACTCTGCTGGAAATTTATACATCTTGATGGCGGTCGATTATGTGTCTAAATGGATGGAAGCAATAGCCACTAAGACAATTGACCATGCCATAGTGTGCAAGTTTGTGCAAAACAATATTTTTACACGGTTTGGTGTCCCTCGCGTGATCATAAGTGATGGGGGATCACATTTCAATAACCAATTCTTTGCAAAATTGCTCAAATGGTATGGCGTAAACCACCGAATTGCTACACCCTACCACCCACAAACGAGTGGGCAAGTAGAGGTGTCGAATAGAAAAATTAAGGAGATCCTGCAAAAGATGGTTCGGACTGACCGCAAGGATTGGTCGAGCAAGCTTAATGACGCCTTGTGGGCATACCGAACCGCTTACAAAACACCCATTGGCATGACTCCTTATCGTATGGTTTACGGGAAAGCATGCCATTTACCTGTTGAATTAGCCCATAGAGCTTTATGGGTCATTTCTTAGTTTAACATGAATTATGATGATGCAGATAAAGAGAGGAAATTGCATCACAACGAGATCGAGGAGTTGCGTGATGAAGCATTTGAGTGTGCTTCCGCATACAAAGACAAGATGAAGAAAGTCCATGACACAAAATTGAGGCTACAAAAGTTCGAAGTTGGCCAGAGAGTATGGTTGTATAACTCCCGCCTGAAGCTGTTTCCAGGCAAACTAAAAAGCAAATGGCAGGGGCCATTTTTAATTGTGAGAGTTGGAAACCACGGGGAAGTGGAGATCGAAGACTTCAATGATCATCTCCGCCAAGTGGTGAATGGGCACAGACTGAAACCATACCTATGCGCCAACGATATTAACAAAGAACAAGAGGAGTCGGTATGCTTCTTGGACAGCGTACCGACTGATGAGGTCATCTGAGAACCATGTAAGTCACACTTGTACATTTTGTATATTATTGTTCGTTGTTTTCTTGTTTTTGTCGCTTGCAAAATCTATTATGTGCACCTAAGGTTCCACACAAGTGTGGGGATGGTTAACCGGCTCAGGTACGTCTCTAAACCGAACTGAAAGTTGAGGACAACTTTAAAATTTCTCTAGGGGGTGGTAAGGATAAAATTTAAAAGTTTTTCAAGCGGTTTGTTTGTTAAAAAAAAAAGTTTAATGACAAGCATTGAGTCATTGTGTGCATCATAGCTAACCATAGGGTAGTTGATTAGCAGTGTGTGAAAGGGGTGGTAGTTGAGAGGTTTTGAAAAGAATGAAACACCATACATTGGGGACAATGTATCCCAAGTGTGGGGATGAGGGACCCTAGGGAAGTAAGGCGGAATTACTTATCGTTGCAAGAAAAAGTAGTAATTTTGTAAATTTTTGAAAAATGTAATTGAAAATTTCTTGCAATTTTGTCACCCTTTCTACTTAATCAGGCACAAAAGCCGAATTTTCAGTCACCAAAGAGTCTTTTGCCAAATATGAAAAACGAGATCCCTAATCATGGTTGTCCCTTTATGTTTCATAAGGGTGTTTCTGGTGAGCGTTTTGAGAGAAAATGAAAAGAGATGCCTAACTAGGGGTAACATGCTTATAGGATTTGCATATGCTACATGTCGGCAACCTATTTCCCAACATTGTGAGATCTTAAGTCTACTAGATGTTTATTGATATAAATGTTTTGTTTCATGAGAGTATGACAAAAGTTTCTTTGTTGCAGAATTTGTGTAATTCGATACATGCTAAAGCTTTAGACGATATATGCGCATAGATAAGAAAGGCAGTGTAGGAATCCATTTGTTTGTTTATTACCCTTGTGTTTTTTTGTGTTGACCCATTTGTTAAACTTCACCATTAGTAAACCACGTTGAGCCTAGACCTTTCATTTGTTAAACCTGCACTATTACCCAAATCGACCAGTTTACCTTTTGTTGAATAAAGAATGTTGACATCCATTGTGTTCATGATATTTATTGTTTTTAGTTGTTCATTTTGAAAAAGAAAAACAAACGAAAAATATATATATAAAAAAAAAACTATATATGAGTAAAAAAGATTTTTTTTTATAATGAAAAGCATTGAGTCATTGTGTGCATCATAGCTAACCATAGGGTAGTTAATTAGCAGTGTGTGAAAGGGGTTATACTTGAGAGGTTTTGAAAAGAATGAAACACAATACACTGGGGACAATGTATCCCAAGTGTGGGGATGGGGGACCCTAGGGAAGTAAGGCGGAATTACTTATCATGCAAAAACCTAAATAAACTAGATAGCTAGAGTAAGTAGGGTATCGAATCCACGAGGAGCATGTGGTTAATATTACATGTTTCATTTGATTATTTAAATTAAAAATAACTAAATTAATTTAAAAACTAAACTTTGGATTTACTTGAGTAGCTAAACTAATAAAAACTGAATTTGACTTAGAAACAAATATGAGAAAAGGGTGATCTCTCCAGGATTCTGGTTAGCCAAATTCACTCGAGTTTACAAACAGGTCAATTAGAATCACATAGACCTTATTTGTGGTTTAATATGATTGATAAAGAAGGTTGATTAATTACATTGCTGACAGCCGATAACTAGACCGCGACTGTTGACTCGTTTGATTATCACCTAACAATATCTTAATGACTTGTAATATTGAAAGACACAACTTGCAAGTATTCAATGACCCTCGATAAGAAACCGTGTTGGTTGATAAAATCCAAAACAAGCATACAATTCAATAAACGTTCAACATCAATATTAAAATAAACCACAACCGAAACTGAAAGTTTAAGCATTCATAATTTTAATCCAATTGTTCGACAAATACAAACCCTTACAAAAATAACTAACCATTCACCTAGAGAGAATTACAGGTGACTTAACCTCGCATGGCTAGGGTAGAAGCCTCCATCTTATTTTCCTTTGTCTTCGTGCGCTCGTCGATCTCCCTAAAAAAATATTCCACCGTCAAATATTATTCGATCCCCCTTGCAGCTGTCGATCTGTTAATAATATTAATCCGTCTTCGAACTTGCCTCCTCCTCATATTATATTGCCCCACCGACCTTTAATTGGGCCTTAGGTTGCGGCCTGGGACATTGTGTTACGTTTTGTTATTATTATTTTTATTTATATTATTATTATTAGTTTATTGTATTATTAGTTTATTATTATTATTATTATTATTACATTTATTATTATTAGTATTATTAGCCTCCGACTTGGGTATTCTTGGCTTGTTCAAACTTTCTCTTCAACGCTGCAACATCCATAAACACATATCACTTTCCTTGCTCGCTTTCAAGTGTATGCGACTTGATCATTTTCTTTCGGCTCACACGCGTTACACAATTCCTTCTTAAGACCATCATTTTAGCCGCTTCACCTGCAATCACACAATGTAGCGTAGTTATCTTATTCATAACAATATACTCATCCAATTCACATTAAAACAACACAATTACACACATTAAGGTTCATGTTTTACCCGTTCATCAATAGCATACCTTACCTGTTCTGCCTGGGGAAAATGCATATGGCAAAGACAACCCATGCCTTGTCTAAACCATGTAAAATAGTCCAACAGTCTCCTTCAGTCTCGTTGAGGTTTTGAGGATTACAACCCACATAAACCTTGGAAGTGCAGGCTGGTAGATCGTTGTTGTTATGAGCAGTGAGGCATGAGCATTCAAAGAATAAGAAGGTTCAATGACAAAAATCTAGGGAAAATAATGATTTACAGAGTTTACTAGCTTGCAACCACCCTATCGCTGATGGAAGATCTCAGCCCTAACTAAGTTCATAAAATAAGAATAAAGAGAACAAGCAAGAATAGATAATAGTTAATTGCCGCCATACCCAGCCGAGACAGTAGTGTCTTCATCCTTAGTTTCCATGTGTTTGTTCTGCTTAGGTTCTTCCCCCATCTCCTCTTCTCCCTCTTTCGTGGGTGTTAGTGTCATGTGGATCTCATCGCGTACAGTCTCCAATTCCAGTCATGTGTTAACCAGTTTAGTGGTCAGCTACACCACCTGTTCCTCCAATGATGTCAGTCATTAGTAGGATTCATCTCCATTTATAACGTTGCATCGCGTCGTAGGCATTGTGTAACTCCTCAAGAGTGTGAGTAACAAGTTAATGATCTGGTACGTTCCCATGAATATACCATATACTCATGAGAAACATGAATGTTCATGTCATACAATCACTCGTACTTGGCGTAAATAAACTAGAGCACGAATAAATTTTTTTTGTGGATAACCCAGTCTCATTTGAGTTTCAAATGAAAGTTAGAAAGATCAAGCAACAAGGGACATGAATTAATTGTCTCCTTGCTTAGTGAAAAAGGCTGTGTCTTAGTATTTGATCTCTTCGATTTCGATCGGTTCGGGTTCCTACTCTCTTTCCTTTTTTAGTGGTACCGCTTCATATACGTCGTGCAACTTTCCGTCTACGTGCGCCACAATGCCCGCAAGGGTTCTCTCCCTTGCAATATTTCTGATTTCCCATCCATGAAGTTTGTTGGGATACTAATCCCAATATTGCGCCACCTGGTGTAACCCTGGTCCTTCACCAGTGACGTGCTCAGAATTAGGTTTCGGACTAGAATATAACATATCTCGTGTAATCATGCATTGTAGATATATGTAGCCAAAAGCTAATTGTGCACTTAAGTTGTTAGTGTAACTAATGCAATGCTTATGCTATGACAGTTATAGGCCAGACTCATCATGCAGTCCTAGTTCACTATAACTAGTGGCTCTAATACCAATCTGTCACAACCTTATATTTCCACTGAGGGGTTTATACCGCGAGGCGCGTGATATACCAGGATCCCATAGCTATAAGTCATATGAACGACTGTAAATGCCCAAACCATTTAGTTTGTTTTAAAAATCAGGTTTGACAACCAATCAAAGTTTTAAGAAAATGCGGAAGCAAAATCAAAACAGTAAAGTAAATAGTTATGCGCAAAACAAACGCGCCCAAACCAAAGTAAAAGTAAGTAAATGGTAAAAATAAATTCATAGTGTTTAATTTTCCATGACAAACATGATGCATGACCTAAGCGTGCTCCAATCTAACGACCTGCAAAAGCATGCTAACGTGTGTCAACATAATGTTGGTGAGTTCATTAAGTAGAGTAAGTAAATGTGTTGCTTACCAAAACTATGTAAGCCAGTAGTTCAACGTATGCCAAGGCTAGCTAACCCACTCATGATAACTGAAAACATGTAATACATAACTGCTAATTAACGTGTACTCACAACAGTGAGAAAAAGTGTCTCACATCATTGCCTATCAACAATGATAATATGTTAAGACACAGTTCACTCCCGCAATCCGCAGTACGGTGTGAGGTTTGTCAAACATAATAGCGCTATCAACTAGTAGCTCGCTAGCCTATTTGTAGGACTTCAATGATAGTGTGTGGTTTATTTAATCAAGGACAAAGATGTGAACTAGTAAAATCTAATTCACTTAGCGAATCAATGTATCCCGAACCCGGGATAGAATGTAGTCCCAAACTCGACCAGAAAGTACGTAATTCCCAACCATGAATTAATGTGTGTGTCTGATGTGTGGCAAAACACATTTCCTTTCCTATGTATTTTGTATATTATTTGGTCATGTTTTAATTCGTTTTGTGTCGCTTCTATTATGTATTTATTTTTTTATTATTTTATAGGTGTTTGTGGATAAAGAGATTAAAACGAAATAATTTTAATCGAGAGACGAACACTTGAGAGCAGGTGTTCATGGACGTTGGAGCGTAAATGAGGAACTTTGGTAGAGTCAAGAACACCCGAGTCGAACAAGCATGGAATACTTTTATAATAATAATAATAATAATAATAATAATAATAATAATAATAATAATAATAATAATAATAATAATTAATTAATGGTGATTTGTTGTGACAAGGCTACGTGAAGTAAAAATAAACAAAAGAAAAAATACAACTTTGAGGGACCAAAATATTTTCAAAGTAAAAAATCCCTACATGATATTATTATTATAAAGAAAAAGCATATTCCATATACATACAAGAGTAAATTAGCAAAACAGTCCCTGGGTTTTGGGCCAATATGCCTGTCCAGTCCAATCTTTTATAAATTGCTTGAACACTCCCTGATCTTTAGGAAAATAGGGCAAATCAGCCTTACTGAGAATCCGGTTAAAAACCGAATCCACGGATCGATTAAGCGAAAACAACTCGATTTCAGACGGGAGATTCGAGACGAGACAGAAACATACGATAACAAAGTCATCACAGATTCGTATTAATTCAGAAATGGTTACAGACACTATCATAAGTAGGATAAACATCTATCTCGGGGCCGGGGGAGGTCGGGCATGACCTCCCCGTTGAGAGCATTCAAAGCATAATCTCAAATCTACAAATGAAATCAACATATGAGATTGCTATTTATAGTCTAACACCTAAACCCACATTCGCCCATTTAAGGAGGTCGAACCTGCATATTCTGCCGGTTCGCCCCTTTCAAATGGTCGAACATAGACTTAGGTTTTGGTCTATATTCACAAATGCATCAGATCCATAAAATGCCCTTATGGATCACCACAATCTCATGTATTACAATACACGACTCAACCCTAGTCTATTCGACAGTGACGTCCACATAATAGTGCATCAACAATCTCCCCCTTGGACGTTGCTGGCGAATCTACAAATCTCTTGCACATCAACAGTCAAAATCACAAGTATCCCCCTCAATACATGCACTATTGCATTGAGTTAGAAATACAATATCCTACGTGAACCGGCCAAGTAATGCACTTACGGATCCTCAGCATCAATATGCAGGAAGTCAGCTAGACCACATATATCATTTGCGAAATCAGCGAGCTGCTGAATCACAACCAGATCACCTAGTTACGCCAATGTGAAGTTGACAATGTAATGCACTGCAGTCTTGTAGCATCAGTACTCAGGAATTTCATCTTGAGCAAGTACATCACGCTCAATCCAACTAGTCTGATAATACCCCTGCTAGAAGGATTCCATACTGACCTATCAGATATTCAACGTAACACGTAGGTACTACCACTAATTCACGTCTCATATCTGCACTTAACCTTTGCATCACCTTTCACACCAACTGGAGAAGTCAAACTGTCAGTACTCAATTAAACATCTCAAATGTGACTATGTGCAAAACAATCCACTCAGAGCTTGTACTTCTATGAAATTCTTCATTTATGCTGACTGTGATTGCATTAACACATTCTTCTCTTTAAATGTTCTTGAGTAACTTCATCTGTTCGACAGAATACTAGCCGTAGACGAGTGAATCAAGCAATCAGAAGTTTTCAGCAGGAACCACCAGTACAATTGTGGACTTGAAATGATTCAGAAATTGAAGTTTTCTATAAGGCCAATCAATAACCACCAACAGCTCTTGAAATTCTTCAGGACTGTAACCTTGAAACTTTCGTTGAATTTACGTGCCACATGACTCCTACTGGGATCCCTCATTACTTTCGGAACATTGAGATCTCAGTCTTGATATGCTTGTACATAACAATTTTGTTTGAACAAGTTCCTTCAATCACACTGGAACTGGGTTTACTGCTCTTCATCTTGCGAATAAAATCTGTCTATTTTCTGGCCCATAATAGTCATTTGAATCTGATTATCATACTGTTGATTCTCATGACTACCCCACAATAAAACATTTCATCATCATCATTTCTTCAACAATTTATGTAGACATCATCACCATTCTCCCAAAAATCTTCAAAAATTACCATACCCTCAAAAAAAAAAATTTACCCCTTAAAATACCAATTTTTCATTCTATATGTCGAGGGGGTGAAAGTGGAAATAACACTACATTCGACCCCTGTGTATGGTCGAATGTACCATGATTGGGTCGAACCAAGTTTATTTAAACCTGACTAAAATTAAGATTCCACATTCGACCAGTCGTGAGGTCGAATGTGGAAAACTTCCAGGTTCGACCGTTCTTATCAATTCAAGTTAGCAGATTCGAGCTTCAAAACCTACGTTCGACCATTTACAAGCCACGCTCGACCACTCGTAAGTTCAAATCTTCTGCACATTCGACCGTTTGCAGAAAAACGTGTTCTTCTTCAATATTTTCTGCAAATCAGCCCATAAACACACTGATTGTTCGAATTTGATGATGAAACTTGTACAGAAAGGTGCGGAAATGAAAACCTAACCCTCGAATTCACAAAAACATGGTGAAATCACATGATTTTGGGTGCAATTAAGAATCTAGGGTTTCTAGGGTTTCTACCTTTCAATCAAGAACTGAATTTTAACGTCTGAAATCATGAAAACGAGCCGTGATTGATTCAAACGACCATTAGATCGTTCAAATCGGTACCAGAGCTCTGATACTAGTTGAGAATCCGGTTAAAAACCGAATCCACAGATCGATTAAGCGAAAACAACTCGGTTTCAGACGGGAGATTCGAGACGAGACAGAAACATACGATAACAAAGTCATCACAGATTCGTATTAATTCAGAAATGGTTACAGACACTGTCATCAGTAGGATAAACATCTATCTCGGGGCCGGGGGAGGTCTGGCATGACCTCCCCCTTGAGAGCATTCAAAGCATAAACTCAAATCTACAAATGAAATCAACACATGAGATTGCTATTTATAGTCTAACACCTAAACCCACATTCGCCCATTTAAGGAGGTCAAACCTGCATATTCTGCAGGTTCACCCCTTTCAAATGGTCGAACCTAGACTTAGGTTTTTGTCTATATTCACAAATGCATCAGATCCATAAAATGCCCTTATGGATCACCACAATCTCATG
Source organism: Ambrosia trifida (assembly GCA_028751855.1). Taxonomy (NCBI): domain Eukaryota; kingdom Viridiplantae; phylum Streptophyta; class Magnoliopsida; order Asterales; family Asteraceae; genus Ambrosia; species Ambrosia trifida. The sequence goes on along the minus strand of CM054131.1, from coordinate 48,791,373 downwards.
TAATACAATACACGACTCAACCCTAGTCTATTCGACAGTGACGTCCACATAATAGTGCATCAACACTTACCACTTAACCCAGTTAGATTTTCTTAGTTAAGTCAGGGGCATTTTCGTCAAGTTAGTTAAAAATTTTAAAAATTGGTCAAGTTACCTATAAATTTGTCTTCTTCCCCATTATCTTCTTCCCCAAATGATATCTGATTCTACCATCTTCTTCCTTACCATTGGTACCAAAACTAGGGCTCCAATAATAATAATAATAACAATAACAATAACCAAACCCTCAATGGATGATTTAGTAGCCTACTACCTACAACTACCACCACCAGCAGGTCTTCACACCACCCAATACTCCTACCACCAACCACCACCACCACTTCTAGGAGCAGCCTAACCACCCCTACCTCACTACCACCACGAGCCACCGTCCATCTCTAAACGATCTTAAACAAAGAGCTATCCAACAACAACTATAATCTAATCGAAGATCCATTTGCAGTAATCCAACGATCACATCTGATGCATCAGACCATGGTTGCTTATTTCCTTATATCCCAAAACCAAGAACACCAAAAACCCTCTCTAGTTTCCTCTCACTTTCTAAGGCCAAAACCTACACCATCCGCCCTTCTTCCATCGTAAAGCACCGTCTATCCACCACCCCCTCTCTCTCCTTCGCCCCTCTCTCTCCTTCTCTCCTCACACACCTGTTCTTTGGTGTGTATAATGTTTTGGTGTTGTAGCTTCGAAGTTTTTAATTTGTTCATCAAATGAAGTTTGCCTTCTATCATTATGTTTTTGTTAATAGTTATTAGTTTTACATGAGTTTTTGGTGTTCTTGGTTTTGGGATATAGCGAAATAAGAAGAGGAAACATACGGTTGTGGTTGTGAGGAATGGGTGGTCGTAAACGAACAACGAGTTTGACCTTTGTAACTTAATTGTTTAATTCTTGATTTTGGGATATAAGGAAATAAGCAATGAGTTACACATGGTTGCTTAAATAATTTAATTCTTAATTTGTGTGTTCTATTCGCTAGTCAAATAAATCGTGGGTGATAATGAGTAGGTTTCAGGTTGGTGAGTGGTGGTTAAAGGTGGAGGAGATGGTGGTGGTGGTGGTGGTGAAGATGGTGGGTCTGATCAGGGAAGAAGAAATAAGGAAGAAGATGAATTTATACCTGATTGGTTGAAAATGCCCCTGACTTAACTGAGAAAATCTAACAGGGTTAAGTGGTAGGACTGATTTACCCTATTTTCTTAAAGATCAGGAGTGTTCAAGAAATTTTTAAAAGATACGGCTGGACAGGCATATTGGCCCAAAACTCAAGGACTGTTTTGGTAATTTACTCTACATACAAATAGCAACTTATCGGTTCCTCTAGCAACTTAACGGAAATAACAATATTTTAACGCCATCACGGTTGTAACTGTGTCGCAAACCGTTAGTGGTGGAGGAAACCGGTCAAAAAGAATCCGTGAGAGGAATTTGAAACATCTACAGATTCTTCCGATCACTTTCCACATAACCACCACGCTCGGAAAACGTTCCATTAAGGGGCTGTTTGGTTGATTAAGTGTTGAATCTTTAAGAGGTCCAATAGATTAAGAGGCTCTGAATGATTAAGTGTTGAATGGTTCAGCTATGCCCCAAGTCTGAATGGTTCAGCTCTTAGCCATTCCATTCAAAGCCATTTTTAGGTTGAAACAAACAGTCTGAATGCTGAATCATTCAAACCTGAATGGTTCAGCGCCTCATTAAGAGGCAACAGAACACGCGCTAACCGTCACAAAACCCAAGATGCAACTGCCGCATCCCTTTCGAACAGGAAACCGTCCCCAAAGTAGTTACCATCACCATCCACGGTACCAACGATTGTCAAGAACAGAGAGAGGGGGGGAACACATCTACCGACGGCTAGGGTTTTCCGTGACGAGTTGCAAATGGAAGTCTGGAAAATTAGTTACCATAGATCCGAAATCAAGGGAGAGAGAGGATTGAGTTTTTGGGTAGCTGTAGCGGACGGCGGTTCGGAGTTGGTGGTGGTGGTGGTGGCGGCGGTACGGTGGTTGAATCCTTTAGGTTAATGTGGCATTAGATGGTGTCTATGTGGTGGCGTTGATGGTTTTGTTACTTTTTTATGATTTATAATGCTCACAAACATCAACTAAAATATGGGTGAGCAAAACATTAGAACTGGCCCAACCCGGCCAATACCCGACCCAACCCGAAACCCAAGCACAACACAAATGCATAACCGATATAAAGACCTGGTAATAATGTTTGGTTTCATTTCTTTGTGCCTACGATCCTACGGTTCCAAATCCACTACCCGACTAGACCAATTGTTCTAGTTTCTTGTATGCTCTGACCATGAATCAAGTGGTGCATTTAGTTTCCCCATCTCTCTTTAATGCACATGAATCATTTTTCGTCAATGGTTGGTACATCTCCCTCTCAATTTCATTTGTTTGATGGTTTCTTGCATCTTCTGGGTAGTATCAGATGTTAATTATATAGGCGTGTATATTCCACTAAGTGAATATTATGTAGCCATTGAAGAAAATGTTTTAAGTGAGGTCCTATTTCTAGGGTTCTTCAGTTAATTAGGTGTTGATTTTCAGCTTTCGTTCCTGGCAATATTGGAAAATGAAATTCCAAACAAAAACTTGAAAGTTCCAATTGATTGGGAGCCGTAGGAAAGAGGAATTTGGATTATAATTTGGATTTTAGGTAAAAGGTGGGTTTTTTATTTTAGAATGTGTTGTGTAGGTGTGCAGGTATTGGGTTTGGCCCATGAATTCGTGCTAAACTTTGAGACAATTAGCTGTTTGGTTACCAACTTTCGGTCCAAGATTTTCTTTCGGTTTTAAAGCTTTCTAGGACCGACCCGACCCGAAACCCGACTTTGGTGATATACAAGAACCGACTGCGGAACCTAAACTACATCCATGGTTCGGTTCAGGTCTCAATTCGGTTCGGTTCTCAGTTTTATTTCGGTCCGGCCCTAGTATGCTCACCCCTAAACTAAAATTAAGACAAGGTAGCCGGAGATGGTAATTGTTGTAAGAAGAAAAGAAGATTAGATATGATAAAAAAAATAGAAAGAATGGGTTTGGTGCATTTATATGGTTTGTGTCAGAGGATCAAAGGGATGAGAGCACAATTGAAATTGAATCTGACATAGAGACTTATCTTACCCAAGCTAAATATCACATACGTGTGAGGTGAGTTGTAAATAAAAAGGGAAAATGCAAGACTTCAACATTTTTTTTATTTAGTCATTTTTTGTAAGAGCAGTATATTTTCTTTTAAATAATATTATAGTAGTGATTACAAATTAATATGTAATAGTTTTGTTGGTAAGTTATAGCCATTTTTATATAATATAATACTAAAAATTAATAATAAATGTCATGTCGCATATATTTGCTGAAACTAAAACATTCATATTTAACATCCGCAGCAACGCGCGGGTTGCGTCAACTCGTTATTTTTGAAGGGGAACATAGCAGCTGCCATGGGATCGAAATAACTAGAGGAGCAGCGCGAACAAATAATACAAAGAGGATAATTCAAAGAGAAGAAGGCACTTCAAGGTTGAAGCTACGGGTTCCATCATTGTAAGTTCTAGCTTTTATATTTATTTACTTTGTGTCTATGAATATCGGTACCATAACTTTGCATGTTTTTGAATCTCTGTTCTTATTGGTTTCCATTACTATGAGTAACTAAATCTCGAACTACTTCCTAGGTTATATGATGATTACATGTTAATGTTATACTTTCGTTTTATGGATTATTTTTAAATGGTTAATGTTTTGGTAAAAGTTTGGTTGTTGTTTATTATGATGTATATGCATGCTTAAATCCAATTTATTATTTTGGAGAGTTCCATAAACGTCTTAGTGAATGTCATTCATGTTTGGATGCTATTTAGGGTTACCTGTGTAACACCCCAACCGATGGCGGAAACATCGGGATGTCTCGTATTGATGATTGTTCAGTAGCTCTTGGTGAATAATAAATTTCATTAAATGATTTAAATAAATTACATACAATTGTTCTAAGAATTTGTACATTTCAAGATGAAATATACTAGCTACACATCTTCAAACATTAACTCAAATCTTCATGCAAGTATAACCTAAAACATGTTAAGTTTGAAAATATTTTGGGTCAACAAAAGTTGGTGAGAATACATAGGTTTTGCATATAGTTGAAAGCAATATGATGTATTGCAATCATAGTTGAAGTATAATAATGAGTAATGATAGAATATGAGTCCGACATGTAACAATGCGTCTTTGTACAATCAAACCTTGTGTCGACTGAGACCTAACTCGCAAGTTAGTAAAAGTGTAACTGTTATCGATCATCCCTGAATTTATGCGGGGGGATGGGTTTGTCAGACCTATAGCGCTATAATCTAAACAGGCGGCTTGATCAATGTTAATGATTGTACTGTGTCTTTTTGTTACAGTCAAATGATAGAATGAGTAAATAATAGTGTAATTGAATTACAAGTTTCAACAATGTAAGAATGAGTAAATGATAGTGTATAAAATGTTGTAACATGTTTCACCCCAAAATGTAAAACAGAAAAAGGGGCTATGTAAACTCACCTTAGGTGCATAATGAGTTCGTGCGTTTTATTGAGCGTGCAAACACTTAGTAATAATGCCTTGGAAAACTCGAAACAAGCTAGAGGAGATAATGACGGATGAAAACTTTAGTATATGGGAGATGGGATAATAATGTTTTTTTTTTTGAATGGTATTTATAGTGTAAAATTTGGAGTTGTAATTAGGGACTACTTTGACTAGGCTAGAATTTAGGAACAACTTTGACTTGACTAGAAGACCATATTTACTAACACTTTGACTTGACTAGGAGACCATATTTACTAACACTTTGACTTGACTTGACTAAGGGACCTTGAAAGGGTTTAAGTTTAATTGGTTTTAATTAACATCACAAAACACCAAATGGTGTAGTGGTTTGTGTGGTAGGGTGTGGTTAAGGTTTAGGCCGCCAAGGACTCGGGTTCGAATCCTGGCACAGGCAAACATTTTTTTTTTAACGTTTTTAAATCAGAATTTAATACAATCCAATTTAATATTGATTATACGTCATTATTTAAACAAAAAAAATTAACAAAATGGATGGTAAAGATACTGTAAACATGAATCGGATGAATAAACGAGGGAGTTCTATATATATATAAAGAAAATTTGTATGATGTTACAGTCTCCCCTACTTTTAGGAACTTCGTCCCGAAGTTTATTTTAAGAAGAAACATTTGAATAGTGTTGAGAATAGTTAGGGTGACGATGGTTCAGAGTAGGGTAAGAGTTTAAGGAATGTATAAGATAACCATAAATGCTAGATGGACTACCAAATAACTAGGGTTTGTTATTGGTCTGACCCTACAATATCCCTTTCCACGTATCATTAGTGTTTATATATAGGGTGTACTGCAGCTAACCCATCACACCTCTGATACTTCAAAAACATACGGGGTATCTCCCAAAACTTTAATAGAATTTCACACTACCTTAATGTACCTGTAAATTCATGATTACGTTCCGAACCGCAATCACCAATTTACCTTACATTAGGGTTTTGTGTCCTTCTATGTCTCTAAACACACATGTAAGTAATGCAAAATAGCCTTGTGATTGAATCGTATACAATGTATCCAAAAATAAGTCCAACTGTTGAGCAGGAAAAAGACCTCTACCAGTCAGTGAGTAAGAACCTCTACCGATTGTTGAGCAGGTGCGATAGCCTCTACCAGTCGTTGAGCAGGTTGTAGGGCCTCTACCGACTGTCGAGCAGGCATGATGACCTCTACCAATCGTTGAGTAGGTTATTTGGTACTCTACTAACTGTTGAGCAAGTACTTCATCCTCTATCAGTTGTTTGATTAATTGTACCAATTATTACACACATGAATTGCAAATTGATAATATGTACATGTAAGAAATCAAGTATCAAGTATAGCATACAAGTTGTAATAGAGTTTCCCTAGACAAGGTTAATGACTCTAGGTGTGTCTATAGCAAATAGTTTATATTCCATGAATTCTAGTTTCAAATGTTCAAATATGGTAGATAGTCGAATCCTCATGTATAACTAAGGATTATGTTTGATGCAACACACAATCAAGTTTCAATAGTTTGGTTATCATGGGTAACTAGCTCATGTGTGAGAAGGTGAAGGATATGAATTTAGTTCTTGAGAGGATGATGAAAAATCTTGAAGCAGAATCAAGGTTGTGAGAGATAGTGAATGTGAAGATATAAAGAGTTTATTTTATAGTAAGGAGATTATGTAGCATTGTAAATTTTGGGGTTTAGATCAAAGGTTATAATCAAGTGTATAAGAAAACATGATTGTGGTATATGCCAAATATTGTAAAAATTTGAACAAGTTGAAAATGAGTGAGTGTCGATGGAGAATTTAGAGACTAGATATTATTCCTATGGATAAAAAAAAAATCTTATTTTCAAAATTGGTTTTATACATAAAGCAAAAGTTGTTAAATAGTACAAGCTAAGTGGGCCTTGATTAAAATATTCCAGTTAGTTGGAGATTTCAAACATGACATTAGGTTTTGAAGATCAATGTTCTATTAAGTGATTTTTAATAGTTTAAAACATTATATAGAAAATTGTTTGTTACGTCAATAAATAAACAATTGAATTTAAGTTTGAGGACATCTTTTGACAAAAATATGTACTTTGTAAAGTTACTAGGTAATGAAAATACAATAGGATTTAGAAATCTTTAGTTGTGCTAAGGTATGAGGTTATAGTATTTAAAAATAAGTAACATGTGGAGAAATGAAATAATATGATTTGGGTAGGGTGTTGAATATTTAAAAAGTGGCTAAGATGGTAAGGTGAAGTGTGATTGTGAAATCCATAGATGGTTATGAAATGAGATTGATGTAAGCTGTAAAATTTTGAGATTTTAGAGCTTAGTTTAAGGAAAGTGAGTGTAATCATTTATTCATTAATTAAAACGAATAAACGAAAACGTTGACTTATCCAAACTTCTAGATTCTAATAACATAGTGAAGACATGCTTTAGCCTATAAGTGAACACTCATCCCGAGAATTCCCAGGTAGGCATCCGGGTCCCTCGTCTGATTGGGATTTATTCGCAATGCCAGTCCTAGACAGAAAACTCAGAATACTGGCATTCACCCTTCCATATTGCACGTGTTCGTTATTAAAATCTAGAACTTCGACGAGATCTTCAAGGTGGTTCAGGCTAAACCTGAGGATTTGTCCTATTAGTCTAAGAGTAGATCTTGTGATGGAGAACAATCTTCTTGTAGGGACTAAAGTAGGGATAAGAAGTAGGAGGGAGATAGAGAATAGAAAAAAGTAGGGTTGCAAGTAAAAGGAGCAAGTACTGATTATAATTCTATGGTTATAGACTAGATTATTTTTCTAATATGCTAATTCCCTATAACCATGGCTCTGATACCAATCTGTAACACCCCAACCGATGGCGGACACATCGGAATGTCATGTATTGATGATTGTTCAGTAGCTCATGGTGAATAATAAATTTCATTAAATGATTTAATTAAATTACATACAATTGTTCTAAAAATTTATACATCTCAAGATGAAAAATACTAGCTAAACATCTTCAAACATTAACTCAAATCTTCAAGCAAGTATAACCTGAAACATGTTAAGTTTGAAAATATTTTGGGTCAACAAAAGTTGGTGAGAATACATAGGTTTTGCATATAGTTGAAAGCAATATGATGTATCGCAATCATAGTTGAAGTATAGTAATGAGTAATGATAGAATATGAGTCCGACATGTAACAATGCGTCTTTGTACAATCAAACCTTGTGTCAACTGAGACCTAACTCGCAAGTTAGTAAAAGTGTAACTGTTATCGATCATCCCTGAATTTATGCGGGGGGATGGGTTTGTCAGACCTATAGCGCTATAATCTAAACAGGCGGCTTGATCAATGTTAATGATTGTACTGTGTCTTTTTGTTACAGTCAAATGATAGAATGAGTAAATGATAGTGTAATTGAATTACAAGTTTCAACAATGTAAGAATGAGTAAATGATAGTGTATAAAATGTTGTAACATGTTTCACCCCAAAATTTAAAACAGAAAAAGGGGCTATGTAAACTCACCTTTGGTGCATAATGAGTTCGTGCGTTTTATTGAGCGTGCAAACACTTAGTAATAATGCCTTGGAAAACTCGAAACTAGCTAGAGGAGATAATAACGGATGAAAACTTTAGTATATGGGAGATGGGATAATAATGTTTTTTTTTTTTTTTTTTGAATGGTATTTATAGTGTAAAATTTGGAGTTGTAATTAGGGACTACTTTGACTAGGCTAGAATTTAGGAACAACTTTGACTTGACTAGAAGACCATATTTACTAACACTTTGACTTGACTAGGAGACCATATTTACTAACACTTTGAATTGACTTGACTAAGGGACCTTGAAAGGATTTAAGTTTATTTGGTTTTAATTAACATCACAAAACACCAAATGGTGTAGTGGTTTGTGTGGTGTGGTGTGGTTAAGGTTTAGCCCGCCAAGGACTCGGGTTCGAATCCTGGCACAGGCAAACATTTTTTTTTTAACGTTTTTAAATCAGAATTTAATACAATCCAATTTAATATTGATTATACGTCATTATTTAAACAAAAAAAAATTAACAAAATGGATGGTAAAGATACTGTAAACATGAATCGAATGAATAAACGAGGGAGTTCTATATATATATATATATATATAAAGAAAATTTGTGTGATGTTACAACCTGCTTGGTACTTGTAGCTTAGTTTATGGTTTGGGTACCGAAAGCCATAGGAACTTGATTAGAGAATTTAGAGGACTTTTGTATTCTTCCATTCTTGAGACCGGGAGGTGATGGAATGTTGGCTTGTCTAGAGCTTTAGGTGTTAGGTTTTGGGCGAGACCGGGAGGTGATCCTAGCCTAGTTGTCTTTAGTTCTTGCAATTCCAAGTCATAGCTAACGCGTTTAAATTACGCATTTACATCTTCGGATGTATTGTGATTAGAGAGACTAGGAGGTGATAAAGTCATTTGAGTACCATAGCATCCCTAGTGAGGTGAGACCGGGAGGTAATCCGAGCTAGATAGCCAGCGTTTTATTTCCTTGGGATTCTCAGGGGTGTCATAGTGAGACTGAGAGGAGATCTAGCACGTCTTTGGGTTTCTTATATTATCTTTAACATCTGGTAGCCATTCAGTAATTCATTACCAAGAGTTGTGAATTTGCATGTAAGATTCTTGACCTGGGTAGTTGCTTTCCATATTATCTGAGTTATTATCTAGCCTTCTCAGCTTCTTGTTTTCGTCTCTTTGTTATTTATTTTTAATTTCTTTTATTTTATTTGCATTTATTTTAAAATTAATTCTCCAAAATCCAAATTAATAGGCTAGGAGTCGACAGAGGTTTGGTACTGAGAGTCGTCGTATTGTGTTCAAGGTTCGATATTCCGGACTAACTTGCTCTACTACACTGTGTCTTAGTATTTGATCTCTTCGAGTTCGATAGGTTCGGGTTCCTACTCTATTCCCTTTTTTAGTGGTACCGCTTCATATACGTCATGCAACTTTCCGTGTACGTGCGCCACAATGCCCGCAAGGGTTCTCTCCCTTGCAATATTTCCGATTTCCCATCCATGAAGTATGTTGGGATACTAATCCCAATATTGCGCCACCTGGTGTAATCCTGGTCCCTCAGCAGTAAGTGCTCAGGTTTCGGACTCTAATATAACATATCTCGTGTAATCATGTGTTGTATATATATGTAGCCAAAAGCTAATTGTGCCCTTAAGTTGTGAGTGTAACTAATGCAATGCTTATGCTATGACAGTTATAGGCCAGACTCATCATGCAGTCCTAGTTCACTATAACTAGTGGCTCTGATACCAATCTGTCACAACCTTATATTTCCACTGTGGGGTATATACCGCGAGGCGCATGACATACCAGGATCCCATAGCCATAAGTCATATGAACGACTCTAAATGCCCAAGCCATTTAGTTCGTTTTAAAAATCAGGTTTAACAACCAAGTAAAGGTTTAAGAAAATGCGGAAGCAAAATCAAAACAGTAAAGTAAATAGTTATGCGCAAAACAACCGCGCCCAAACCAAAGCAAAAGTAACTAAATGGTAAAAATAAATTCATAGTGTTTAATTTCCCATGACAAACATGATGCATGACCTAAGGGTGCTCCAATCTAACGACCTGCAAAAGCATGCTAACGTGTGTCAACATAAAGTTGGTGAGTTCATTAAGTAGAGTAAGTAAAAGTGTTGCTTACCAAAACTATGTAAGCCAGTAGTTCAACGTATGCCAAGGCTAGCTAACCCACTCTTGATAACTAAACACATGTAATACAGAACTGCTAATTAACGTGTACTCACAACAGTGAGAAAAAATGTCTCGCATCATTGCCTATCAACAATGATGATGTGTTAAGTCACAGTTCACTCCCGCACTCCGCAGTACGGTGTGAGATTTGTCAAACATAATAGCGCTATCAACTAGTAACCCGCTAGCCAACCCGACAACTCATTCGGTATTTGTAGGACTTCAATGATAGTGTGTGGTTTATTTAATCAAGGACAAAGATGTGAACTAGTAAAATCTAATTCACTTGGCGAATCAATGTATCCCGAACCTGGGATAGAATGTAGTCCCAAACTCGACTAGAAAGTACGTAATTCCCAACCATGAATTAATGTGTGTGTCTGATGTGTTGCAAAACACATCTCTTTTCCTATGTATTTTGTATATTATTTGGTCAGGTTTTTATTCGTTTTGTGTCGTTTCTATTATGTATTTATTTATTTTATTATTTTATAGGTGTTTGTGGATAAAGAGATTAAAACGAAATAATTTTAATCGAGACACGAACATTTGAGAGCAGGTGTTCATGGACGTTGGAGCGTAAACAAGGAACTTTGGTAGAGTCAAGAACACCCGAGTCGAACAAGCATGGAATACTTTTATAATAATAATAATAATAATAATAATAATAATAATAATAATAATAATAATAATAATTAATGGTGATTTGTTGTGACAAGGCCACGTGAAGTAAAAATAAACAAAAGAAAAAATACAACTTTGAGGGACCAAAATATTTTCAAAGTAAAAAATCCCTACATGGTATTATTATTATAAAGAAAAAGCATATTCCATATACATACAAGAGTAAATTACCAAAACAGTCCCTGAGTTTTGGGCCAATATGCATGTCCAGTCCAATATTCTAAAAATTGCTTAAACACTCACTGATCTTTAGGAAAATAGGGCAAATCAGCCTTACCACTTAACCCAGTTAGATTTTCTCAGTTAAGTCAGGGGCATTTTCGTCAAGTTAGTTAAAATTTTTAAAAACTGGTCAAGTCACCTATAAATTTGTCTTCTTCCCCATTATCTTCTTCCCCAAATGATATCTGATTCTACCATCTTCTTCCTTACCATTGGTACCAAAACTAGGGCTCCAATAATAATAATAATAATAATAATAATAATAATAATAATAATAACAATAACAATAACCAAACCCTCAATGGATGATTTAGTAGCCTACTACCTACAACTACCACCACCAATAGGTCTTCACACCACCCAATACTCCTACCACCAACCACCACCACCACTTCTAGGAGCAACCCAACCACCCCAACCTCACTACCACCACGAGCCACCGTCCATCTCTAAACGATCTTAAACAAAGATCTATCCAACAACAACTATAATCTAATCGAAGATCCACTCGCAGTAATCCAACCATCACCTCCGATGCATCAGACCATGGTTGCTTATTTCCTTATATCCCAAAACCAAGAACACCAAAAACCCTCTCTAGTTTCCTCTCACTTTTTAAGGCCAAAACCTACACCATCCGCCCTTCTTCTATCGTAAAGCACCGTCTATCCACCACCCCCTCTCTCTCCTTCACCCCTCTCTCTCTCCTTCTCTCCTCACACACCTGTTCTTTGGTGTGTACAATGTTTTGGTGTTGTAGCTTTGAAGTTTTTAATTTGTTCCTCAAATGAAGTTTGCCTTCTATCATTATGTTTTTGTTGATAGTTATTAGTTTTACATGAGTTTTTGGTGTTCTTGGTTTTGGGATATAGCGAAATAAGAAGAGGAAACATACGGTTGTGGTTGTGAGGAATGGGTGGTCGTAAACAAACAACGAGTTTGACCTTTGTAACTTAATTGTTTAATTCTTGATTTTGGGATATAAGGAAATAATCAACGAGTTACACATGGTTGCTTATGTAATTTAATTCTTAATTTGTGTGTTCTATTCGCTAGTCAAATAAATTGTGGGTGATAATGAGTAGGTTTCAGGTTGGTGAGTGGTGGTTAAAGGTGGAGGAGATGGTGGTGGTGGTGAAAATGGTGGGTCTGATCAGGGAAGAAGAAATAAGGAAGAAGATGAATTTATACCTGATTGGACGAAAATGCCCCTGACTTAACTAAAAAAATCTAACTTGGTTAAGTGGTAGGACTCATTTGCCCTATTTTCTTAAAGATCAGGAGTGTTCAAGCAATTTTTAAAAGATTGGACCGGACAGGCATATTGGCCCAAAACTCAGGGACTGTTTTGGTAATTTACTCTACATACAAATAGCAACTTATCAGTTCCTCTAGCAACTTAACGGTAATAACAATATTTTAACGCCATCACGGTTGTAACTTTGTCGCAAACGGTTAATGGTGGAAGAAACCGGTCAAAAAGAAACCGTGAGAGGAATTTGAAAGATTTACAGATTCTTCCGATCACTTCCCACATAACCGCCACGCTCGGAAAACGTTCCATTAAGGGGATGTTTGGTTGATTAAGTGTTGAATCATTAAGAGGTCCAATAGATTAAGAAGCTCTGAATGATTAAGTGTTGAATGGTTCAGCTATGCCCCAAGTCTGAATGGTTCAGCTCTTAGCCATTCCATTCAGAGCCAGTTTTAGGTTGAAACAAACAGTCTGAATGCTGAATCATTCAAACCTGAATGGTTCAGAGCCTCATTAAGAGGCTACCCTACACGCCCTAACCATCACAAAACCCAAGATGCATCCGCTGCATCCCTTTCGAACAGGAAACCGTCCCTAAAATAGTTACCATCACCATCCACAGTACCAACGATTGTCCAAGAACAGAGAGAGAGGGGAAACACATCTACTGACGGCTAGGGTTTTCAGTGACGAGTTGCAAATGGAAGTCTAGAAAAGTAGTTACCATAGATCCGAAATCTAGGGAGAGAAAGGATTAAGTTTTTGAGTGGCTGTAGCGGACGGCAGTTCGGAGGTGGTGGTGGTGGCGGCGGTACGGTGGTTGAATCCTTTAGGTTAACGTGGAGTTAGATGGTGTCTTTGCGGTGACGTTGATGGTTTTGTTACTTTTTTATGATTTATAATGCTCACAAACATCAACTAAAATAGGGGTGAGCAAAACATTAGAACTGGCCCAACCCGGCCAATACCCGACCCGACCCGAAACCCAAGCACAACACAAAAGCAGAACCGATATAAAGACCTTGTAATAATGTTTGGTTTCGTTTCTTTGTGCCTATGGTCCAACGGTTCCAAATCCACTACCTGACCAGACCAATTCTTCTAGTTTCTTGTATGCTCTGACCAAGAATCAAGTGGTGCATTTAGTTTCCCCATCTCTCTTTAATGCACATGAATCATTTTTCGTCAATGGTTGGTACATCTCGCTCTCAATTTCATTTGTTTGATGGGTTCTTGCATCTTCTGGGTAGTATCAGATGTTAATTATATAGGCGTGTATATTCCACTAAGTGAATAAAATGAAGGCATTGAAGAAAATGTTTTAAGTGAGGTCTCATTTCTAGGGTTCTTAGTATATCAATCGATGGTTTTTTTTTTCTACAGTTAATTAGGTGTTGATTTTCAGCTTTCATTCCTGGCAAGATTGGAAAATGAAAATCCAAACAAAAACTTGAAAGTTCCAATTGATTGGGAGCCGTAGGAAAGAGGAATTTGGATTAAAGTTTGGATTTTAGGTAAATGGTGGGTTTTTTATTTTAGAATGTGTTGTGTAGGTGTGCAGGTATTGGGTTTGGCCCATGAATTCGTGCTAAACTTTGAGACAATTAGCTGTTTGGTTACCAACTTTCGGTCCAAGATTTTCTTTCTGTTTTAAAGCTTTATGGGACCGACCCGACCCGAAACCCGACTTTGGTGATATACAAGAACCGACTGCAGAACCTAAACTACATCCATGGTTCGGTTCAGGTCTCAATTCGGTTCGGTTCTCGGTTTTATTTCGATCCGGCCCTAATATGCTACCCCAAAACTAAAATTAAGACAAGGTAGCCGGAGATGGTAATTGTTTTAAGAAGAAAAGAAGATAAGATATGATAGAAAGAAATAGAAAGAATGGGTTTTGTGCATTCATATGGTTTGTGTCAGAGGATCAAAGGGATGAGAGCACAATTGAAATTGAATCTGACATATAGACTTATCTTACCCAAGCCAAATATCACATATGTGTGAGGTGAGTTGTAAATAAAAAGGGAAAATGCAAGACTTCAACATTTTTTTTATTTAGTCATTTTTTGTAAGAGCAGTATATTTTCTTTTAAATAATATTATAGTAGTGATTACAAATTAATATGTAATAGTTTTGTTGGTAAGTTATAGGCATTTTTATATAATATAATACTACTAAAAAATTAATAATAAACGTCACGTCGCATATATTTGCTGAAACTAAAACATTCATATTTAACATCCGCAGCAACGCGCGGGTTACGTCAACTCTTTATTTTCAAAGGGGAACATAGCAGCTGCCATGGGATCGAAATAACTTGAGTAGCAGCGCGAACAAATAATACGAAGAGGATAATTGAAAGAGAAGAAGGCACTTCAAGGTTGAAGATACGGGTTCCATCATTGTAAGTTCTAGCTTTTATATTTATTTACTTTGTGTCTATGAATATCGGTACCATAACTTTGCATGTTTTTGAATCTCTGTTCTAATTGGTTTCCATTACTATGAGTAACTAAATCTCGAACTACTACCTAGGTTATATGATGATTACATGTTAATTTTATACTTACGTTTTATGGGATATTTTTAAATGGTTAATGTTTTGGTAAAAGTGTGGTTGTTGTTTATTATGATGTATATGCATGCTTAAATCTAATTTATTATTTTTGAGAGTTTCATAAACGTCTTAGTGAATGTCATTCATGTTTGGATGTTTATTAGGGTTACCTTCTTGGTACTTGTAGCTTAGTTTATGGTTTTGGTACTGAAAGCCATAGGAACTTGATTAGAGAATTTAGAGGACTTTTGTATTCTTCCATTCTTGAGACCGGGAGGTGATGGAATGTTGGCTTGTCTAGAGCTTTAGGTGTTAGGTTTTGGGCGAGACCGGGAGGTGATCCTAGCCTAGTTGTCTTTAGTTCTTGCAATTCCAAGTCATAGCTAACGCGTTTAAATTACTCATTTACATCTTCGGATGTATTGTGATTAGAGAGACCGGGAGGTGATCAAGTCATTTATGTACCATAGCATCCCTAGTGAGGTGAGACCGGGAGGTGATCCGAGCTAGATAGCCAGCATTTTATTTCCTTTAGGATTCTTTGGGGTGTCTTACTGAGACCGAGAGGAGATCTAGCATGTCTTAGGGTTTCTTAAATTATCTTTAAAATCTGGTAGCCATTAAGTTATTCATTACCAAGAGTTGTGAGTTTGCATGTAAGATTCTTGACCTAGGTAGTTGCTTTGCATATTATCTGAGTTTTTATCTAGTCTTCTCAGCTTCTTGTTTTCGTCTCTTTGTTATTTATTTTAATTTCTTTTATTTTATTTGAATTTATTTTAATATTAATTCTCCAAAATCCAAATTAATAGGCTAGGAGTCGACAGAGGTTTGGTACTGAGAGTCGCCGTATTGTGTTCACGGTTCGATATTCTGGACTAACTTGCTCTACTACTCTATGACCGGTATACTTGTCGTTATTGTGTGGTTTTGTAGGTTTTTCCATTTTTAAAATTTGACCGATTTATTTACTACACATTTCACACATCAGTGTCTCCAACAGAGACGAATGCTTTTGAGAAAAAGTAGTGAAACTCACCTTAGGTTGCAAAAAGCTAAATCCAAATCCGCTAGTAATAAGGACGTGCTACCGACTCCCTATTATATGTGCCGCTATGTGAGTATATATGCATACACAATACACCACAAAATTCGTTTGTCCAAGTCTTTAGACATGCACAAGTAACCCTACGCACCCGTTGGTGAACATAATGTTTAATATCAGTCATACACATCATATACATCTCATACAATTGAGCATACAAATTCATGTCATAACCGATTCATACAAGCCTTTAGACAAGCACTTATACACGTATGTCACTATCTGTGTTTTTAGGACAAATTATGCGCTATCAAAACGATTTTATGAAAAACACTTACACAACATATTAGGCTCCCAATTTTACTGAACATTCCTAGGAGTCCATTCGTCGTGTCCCTATTTTTATTTCATGACAAAACCTTATAGAAAAATTATGAAAAATCATTTACTACAGTTGGGTTCTGAAAACATTCACATTAGGTCAGTTTACCAGAAAAATTCCAAAAAATCGTGTATTCATCAAAACGCGATGAATCCACATGAAAAGCCGAGCTATCCATGTACCTACCTACTGACCAAATTTCGTGACCTAACTCCTTGTAAAACTCGAGTTATGGTCGTTTAAATTTGACCCAAACAGTAATCTGAAAATCAGTTTTGACCCACATTGGTATTAAATTCCAAAAACATATCAAACGATATCTAAGTCGCACAATCTTACCCTCTACAGAATTCTAAGACCACATTTAACATGTTCATGTCAAGAAACAATCAAAATAAATAGTTTAAAGTCACGTTACAGGGTCTACAAGTCGACCTATGCATTCTGTCCAATTTTAAACATGCAAAACCTTAACTTTAACAAACCCTAGGTGTATATTATCGATCATGGTCATCCAATAAACATCATAGAAGACCCATAATACATTAACATGATCAAAACATCCAGATTCATCACAAATATTATCATCTATAAACCCTATATGTTCGATAATCATCAACATACAATAACATGCAAGCACATCAGATAACAATTATAAAACTCCATGTTTATTATGTTAATCTTTTAGAAAACTCATGCATTAATCTTTATAAACTTATATCAGATCTGGACAAACTTGTTTATGGTGTTTTAAAACATAATAGAGAAGATTAATACACAAGAGATCAAGTATTATACCTAAAGCTCTTCAATCTCACAACCGTACACCTTCCAAGTCCCCCGGATGATGTTCTTGAGCCTTAGGAGACGTTTAGGGGTTGTATTTTTCGTATGGGGACTGTAGGGGACAATTAGGGTTGTGTTTATGAGAATGATATGGCTTAAACTCGTTTATATAGTATTTTAGGTCGATTACCTCGCGAACAACCGCCGAATGGTCGTTCATCCGGATCGAAGGACCGTTCGGTCGTGTCAAGCCTATGTCGTTCGGGGTGGTTTAGTGTATTGCATGTTTTCTTCGTTTTACTAGTTATTTTGGGCCCCACCAAAACCTAACCCCATGTTTTTAGACCTGAACTATCCTATTGGTTCATCGGTTACGAGTTTGGTGACATGTTCGGTTGAAATAACATAATTGCACAACAATTTACACATAGTTTCACATAAACACGTAATTGAAAATAATATCAAACAATTAATTCACAATTATCTATTTTCTCAATTCACCAACGTTCAGGGTTCGACACTCGTGTACATAGTCCACTAATTCCCTGAATTACCTTCTTATGCATTTATTAACCTATAACTGTGCAACGTGTGACTCACCCAACTAACCCTAGTTAGGTAACATGCATGCTGTGAATGTAAGTGAATGTTAACTAGCGTTTTGTTAAAGTATGAACCTGAAAATGCGGGGTGTCAAATCATCTCCAAGTTGAAAAGAATTTTGTCCCGAAGTTTAGCAATTAAACTATGAAGCAAGTGAAAAATGTATGCTCGGTTACCGGATGTCTCATCATCCCCTGGTTGACAGGAATTTCGCCAAGAAATTCACTTTGAGTAAGCCGCTTCACGTTTAGAGTTTTGTCTGTGTACAGGTTCAGGTTTAGAAAAGAGGTGTGGGTATTTGAGCCGCATCTGATCCCTGCGTTCCCACGGGTACTTCGGTCCTAGACCGGAATTCCATCGTACCTTGACAATAGGTATAGTGCTATGTTGGAGTTTCTAGACGCCCTGCTCAAGAATTTCCACTGGTCCTTCCACGAAATTAATCGTCCACTTGGATTTCCTCTAGTGGTACTACCAATGACGCATCAGACAGCCATTTCTTATGGTTTGATATGTGGAATACAATATGCACCCCACTAAGTTTGTCAGGTAGGTTCAACATATAAGCCACCGGACCGATTCTTTCCACAATCTCGAATGGTCCGACATATCACGGGTTTAACTTTCCCCGTTTGCCAAAATGAATCACGTCTTTCCGAGGCGACACTTTCAAAAGTACCTTGTCCCCAACCTGGAACTCTAAAGGTTTCCTACGCTTATCAGCGTAGCTTTTCTGTTGATCAGGAGCAACGACCATATGAATTTTGATTTGCACAATCTTCTCAGAAGTTTCATGCATGAGTTCAGGACCTGTTAGTTGGCTATCCCAAACTTCAGTCCAGCATATGGGAGACCTACACTTGCGTCCATATTAGGACTCAAAAGGCGCACACTGAATTGAAGTGTCGTAACTGTTTTTATATGAAAATTCGATCAAAGGCAAGTGTTTATCCCAACTGTTACCAAAATCCATCATGCATGCCCGTAGTAGATATTCCAATGTTTGGATGGTGCGCTCAGTTTGACCATCCGTCTGATGGTGGTATGTCGTGCTCATGTCTAAACAAGTCCCAAATGCGTCATGAAGAGTAGTCCAGAAACAAGATGTGAATCGCGCGTCGCGATCAGATATGATAGAGGTAGGCACCCCATGCCTAGAAACAATTTCCTTGATGTAGATGGCAGCTAAGCGTTCAAACTTATCTGTTTCCTTAATCACCAAGAAGTGAGCTGATTTGGTCAAACGATCAACAATGACCCAAATCATGTCATGCCCACCGAATGTCTTAGGGAGTTTGGAGATAAAGTCCATAGAAATTCTGTTCCATTTCCACATGGGAATTTCTGGTTGCTGAAGTAGGCCTGAAGGTTTTTGGTACTCAACCTTAACCTTGGCACAAGTTAAGCACTTACTAACATAAGTGGCTATTTCAGCATTTATGTTTGGCCACCAATAAAATTAATGTGTCATATTAGATTTCTTAACCTCGGGAGGCTCCCGAAGTATAATTTAGTGGTATTATATTATTATAAGTAATATAATAATAATTATCTTTAAGCGTATCTAGTATTTTTTTTATCTAATAACTTTGAATATGAAAATATGATAGTTTATAAAATTCTTAGTAATTCGATGTGACATGCTTAATTTATTTACGTATTAATATAAAATTTAGGCAAAAAGCAGTTAGAAAAGTAATTTACAACTGATGAAAACACAATCGCAATATGTTTATAATTATAATTGCTTTAAACATATTGTTTACTTTTTAAGTTATAACATTAAATACAATGTTTTGTAACATTCCGAATATATGTCTTGTTATAATTTACTTTATCCCGTTTCCAAACTAAATGGAATTGGCATCAGTATCGATATCGATATCTGTGTCATCGTGACGGTAATAATATTAATTTTTATATATATCGATTCCCTTTCATTTGATATAGCAAGTGCCAATAACGTAATGAACCTAAACAATACTAATTGAATTTTTCCACGTCTAGTTTGAGGTAATCCCATTAGTTAGTTTCAAATGGTGAAGATGCCAATTAAGTCACTTTAACATTGTTTAATCTAGAAAGCGATTGTTTAACAATACTAATTGAATTCTATACTTCAATAATCTTTCCAAGTGGGAGTGCAACTGTGTCTTGCTGATTTGTGGGGTTGCTTATATAACTCTATAGCATAAGACCAATGACACAAACTAAACATACATTTTCACGGAAAACCACCACTAAGATGTTTACCATTCTTGAGAACTGTCGCATATCTCCGCCACCTGCCACCGTCGGTGAAAGATCTCTACCACTCACTTTCTTCGATGCAGTATGGCTACTCTTCTCCCCGATCCACCAAGTTTTCTTCTACGAGTTCCCTCATCCTACATCTTATTTCCTCGAAACAGTTGTTCCCAAACTTAAACACTCGTTATCCATCGCTCTTCAACACTTTTTCCCGTTCGCGGGGAACTTGATTGTGTATCCTAATCCAAATCATGTGTCAAACGGAAAAAGACCCAAAATCCGTTATGTGGAAGGTGATTTTGTTGCGTTTACTTTTTCGGAAAGTAATCTTGATTTTGATGATATCACAGGAAATCATCCTCGTGAGTGTCAAAAATTCTATCCGCTTGTACCCTTATTGGGACAACCATCAAAAGTATCCGATTATGTTACTATTCCTCTATTCTCAGTGCAAGTAACAATTTTTCCGAATAAGGGGATCGCGATTGGGCTCACGAACCATCACTGCCTATGTGACGCGACCACACGTATTAACTTCTTGAACGCGTGGACTTCGATCGCTAAACATGGTACGGACGAGCTATTCGTAGCGAGTGGATGTTTGCCGTTCTACGATAGAGTGATCAAATACGCGGACTCTTTAGACGAAATTTATTTCAATCAACCGGGGATTGAAACCATTGATGAGGGATACAAACTACCACAGCTTGTTGGTGAGACGGATAAAGCTCGAGCCACGCTTGTTTTAACCCAAGCCCACATCAACCGGTTAAAGAAATGGTTATCGATCCAAGTGCCAACACTCGAATATGTATCATCGTTTTCAGTGGCATGTGGTTATGTTTGGAGCTGCATAGCGAAATCGCGAGCTCAAGTTAGTGTACAAACTGGTGATGATGTTCTAGAAAGGTTTATGTGTGCTGTGGATTGGAGATCTCGTATCAATCCCCCACTTCCCCAAACTTATTTTGGTAATTGTGTTGGACCATGTTTTTGTCCACCAACAAGAACCAAACTATTAACAGGCGACAGAGGATTTCTTATGGCTGCTGAAGTATTTGGAAAGGCGCTAAGCGAGACGATAAAAAATAAGGATGCACTGATAAACGATGCGGATACATGGCTCGAGAGAGCCTACGACCCGATACCGACCATTGCGGTGTCTGGAACGCCAAAGATCAAGATTTACAATGTCGATTTTGGATGGGGGAAGCCGAAAAAGCATGAGACTCCGTCTATCGATTACAATGGGGCTATTTCGGTTAACGCGTGCAAAGATTCACCGGCAGATATTGAAATAGGCATCTCCCTTCCTGCTAACCAAATGGATGCGTTTATATCCATATCTAAAGAAAAATTAGAAAGCGTCTTTTATGAGCTAGATTGAGTCATTATTTAAAGCACTTGTATTGTATGGATCAATATAAAATTCCTACTAATTCGATGTGACATGCTTAATATATTTACGTATCAATTTAAAATTTAGGCAAAAAGAGAGTTACAAAACTAATTTCCAACCGACGAAAACCCAAACGCAATATGTTTATAATTATAATTGCTCTAAACATATTGTTTACACTTTAAGTTATAAGATTAAACACAATGTTTTGTAACATTCCGAGTATATGTCTCGTTATAATTGTACTTTATCCTGTTTCCAAACTAAACGGTATTGGCATCCGTATCGGTATCGGTATCAGTATCGATATCGATATCATCGTGACGGTAGTGATATTAATTTTTATGTATCTCATTTCTCTTTCATTTGATATAGCAAGTGTCGATAACGTAATAACCGAAACAATACTAATTGAATTTTTGCACGCCTAGTTTGAGGTAATCCCGCTAGTTAGTTTCAAATGATGAAGATGCCAATTAAGTCACTTTAACATTGTTTAATCCATAAAGCGATTTTAAATAATTTAATCATTCCAAGTGGGAGTGCAAGTGTGTCATGCTGATTTGTGGGGTTGCTTAACAATAATAATATAATATGAAACTTCTTGTTCTATTTATTAATGATATTAGGGGGACGGGGCGCTAACAGATTTGGTCACGGGTACCCCACTACCAGCACGGTAACACCGCCACCATCTATGTTGGTAGTAGATCCGTGAACCAAATCATGGTTGTAGTTAACGGATGTGAACAGGTGAATCTAAATAAAATATTATTTCTTTCTATGCCATTTTTTGAGGGAAAAATGGTGGAAGAAATCTCACCTTGTGCCATGTGTCACTCAAATGTATTTGATTTTATTTTTTTTAAGTCATACATAATGCCACATGGCACACTCAAAAGTGGTGATATCATAAATGAATGTCATGTTAGCAAAGCAAACTTTTTTCCTTTTATATGTACTAGACTAGTTAGTTACCCGTGTGATACACGGGATTCTCAAAATTAAAATTCATAACTAATGTAAATTATTAAATGATATGAAGAAAATGATTTAGGTGTTAATTGATCATTGACATATGTGTTTGGTTTAACGTATATTTACAAAAAAAAAAGTAAAAGGATTTCCATGCAGTTTTCTATTTATATTTAGTTACATATATGTTTTAAAATATACGTTTTCATATATGAATTATATTATTTGTCTAAATATTTTTTATTTTGTGTCATAAAATTAAAATTATATAAAATAAATCAATTTTTAGAAGGTTTATAATTGATAATAAATAACACAAATCTAACAAATCTAGTTAATATGAACATTTCCATTTAAGCTTCCCCATAATCTATCTATACAACTAATATATGAAACTCAATGTGGACACTTGTCAATCCCACATTGAGCCTCCAATTACATAGCCAATCAACTTGTGCCAAGTGTCCCATTGTGAGATTTTATAAAATTTTTCTTTTTTCTAAAAATCAAAAATCATTAATTATATTAAATTAGGTAATTATATTAAATTAGGTAATTCATTATGATTTGGTCAAAGCTTCTCATTCACGCCATCAACATTCAAACCCTATTGAGAGCTCACTACAATCTCTACAATTTTTCTGTATCTACCAGACATGAATACTCCAATGATCGTCGATCATCTCCTTCTTATCGTCTCCTTCAAGGTAACACTCTACCGTTCTTCTTTAACACACACGTAGATCAACCATGTCTTCTTTTCTTTACGTTTTTCCCTGATATGATTATTACTTACTTTCGTCACCGATTAATGTTTAGTCCGTTTGTTAACCCTGATTTTGGTTAGTCCGTTTGTTTAATCTCTCTTTTTTTTTGTCAACTCTTTATTGTTAATTGATTTAGGTTTTGATTGTGTATGATCTTTCAGGTTTATTCAGTTATTTGACTATGTCAATTACAGGGTTACGACGACTGATCAATTACCGGCGAAGCCTTAATAAGATGTCAATAAGATGTCATTATTTCTGTATTTCTTCTATACTGTATTGACATAGTTCTGTTTGTTAATAAACATCCGCTTCATGACTAAGTGTGTAATAAAAACCCTTCATTTACGTGCATCTTTCTATATGCCTGCAGTTTAATATCTTCATATGTAGACAGATTCAAACACTTTTGCAAATCAGTTATCTCATTGTTACAGTTTTAACAGATAATATAATTATATAATATAATTGATCACCTTTAAAACTCACATCCAAAGAACCCTTATGTGTTTGATTGATATTTTTTTGTTGCAGGTTGATTTGGGTTCTGGCGCCGCGACTAGGAAGGTCAATTCTCAACTTATTTTGCCACTTGAACATAAAATACAGTTTCAATAACCAACATATGTAGCTCATTAGCCATTTGTTTGTAGATCTATTAATAATTTAATATTTAATATTACAGTTGGTAGATGATAAATTTGATTATTTACATGTTTGTTTGAGTGCTTGGATATTGTAAAGTTGATTTTTTACTTGGTAACTTATTGTTGTTATGTTCTGTTGAAAATTTGGATCTTATAGAGTTGATTTTGAGTTGTTGGTTTGTATTTTGTAGTGCTTAAGTTATATGCAAAAAATGGATATTGTCTAATCCCGTCACTGCATAGGTGTAATTTGTAGCTTACAACTATCCATGCAAGGAGGTGCGAAAGATCAATCAAGGGAGACATAGTTGCAAATCACAAACAAATATGCTCAGTGCCATACCTTTGATAAAGGAGCTTTTGTTCCAGTGTTCTTACTAGAAAAAAAAAACTTTTTTTTATCGATTAATGATTAAGTTACTTGCATAACTTATATTTTGCTAAGCATTTTGAATCCTTTTGTTTTCATGCGTAGCATGTTGGGTGGTGGTCACCTACAATTATAAAATTTATTTGGTGTCAAGATTTCAGTTGGATTACAACGATCATTAAGCGCATTTTCTAATAGATATAATGTAGTTAAGTGCAATTGCTCACTTAATCCAGTCCAAGCTTTCTCAGCTGTCGTCAAGAATGCTGCTCTCTCCTTATCAATGAGTTTTTGAAGGTTAGTTCATTAAATTCATTAATGTTGTTTTGCAAATTAGGTATACATTGTCTGTTTTAATTATGAACAACCAACAGTATAGCTTGAAGATGAATATTTTAATAAATTTTTTTTGGTTTTGTTTATGTCATGGATTCTCTTGGTGGAAGTTGTAATCAATAATTATGGTTTGTTCATCATAAAGTTTCAATCTTGAATTCTTGATCAATGTTTATTATCACTTTGGTTGAAAAAATGGATTTCGGTTCGCGAAAAATTGGTATTTCAAGATTGTTTAATTTCATATGCAGAAAAGGGTTCTAATGATTCATGGGTTGTTTAACCAAGATTATTAAGTGGTTAAGTTACAGCAATAAACATTCAATAAAACATCATGGGAGTTATGGTAAGTATCCTCCAATTGCATGGGTATATTAATGCTCTTTACATTTTGTTTGATTTAACTTAACTGTTTGAATTTTATTGTATGTTATGTGGATGTAGGACGTGTTATCAGACATTGATAGTGAAGAAATTGATCACGCGATCGCACTTTCTTTGTTGGCAGAAGACGCGAAAAGTGTTGTTTCTACTCTAGAAGAAGAAGATGATCATGTAGTTTCTACGCGATCACACTTTCTTTATTGGTGACAGAGCAAGTCAGATATTGGGCAAGTGGATTTAGTTTCTTATTAAATTATGTTTTTTTCGGAT
This sequence comes from Ambrosia trifida, assembly GCA_028751855.1. Taxonomy (NCBI): domain Eukaryota; kingdom Viridiplantae; phylum Streptophyta; class Magnoliopsida; order Asterales; family Asteraceae; genus Ambrosia; species Ambrosia trifida. The sequence continues at coordinate 48,766,024 of CM054131.1, read as the reverse complement.
ATTGGGCAAATCACAACCATTTATTTTGTTTTAGGTTCATGGAAAAAAGTCAACAATCAAAAACATCCAACAAGATATAGAAGTGATCTACGGGAATTATGCACAATATCAGTTCTTGGTGTACTTGTATGCTTCTTGAGTCCTTTATATATTTTTTTTTTAATTTTTCATATGGGCAAGTGGATTACTTTCTTATTAAATTATGTTTTGAGCCAGGTCAGAAATATGGTCCTTTTATGAAGAATGGTTTGGGAAGCTGAGTGAACTGCCTAATACTCAATCCGTCAGCGGTGGGATCTTACACAAGACGTTTTGGTAAGTTTTGCCTCCATGAAATCTGTATTTCCTTCATCATGACTGAATTCTATATTTCATTTGAAATCTGTATTTCCTTAACAAATATTCTTATTTGATGGTATTGAGTTGTGTGTTGAGTCATTGAAAGTTGAAACCCAATTATGTGTTGTAATTAGGTTTTTGCTTTGTTATATTCTGTCTAGAGACGAAGTGGACAAGACTGTGGATGCATATCATAATAAGACAACTCTGCCAGGTGTAATTATTAATTAGTCATTCTTCAACTCATTTTTATACAATGCATTGTGATTATTCAAGTGGTTTATAGAAAGTTGAAAGTAAAATGGGTCAAACGGGTTGAAAACCGGTTTGTGTCTAGAATGAATATAGCTGCCTAAATCTTTTTCTTCAAATATTATCGTTCCAAAATATTTTTTTTCTTAATCTTAAGTAATGCATTAGTTGTATACAATGAAAATTAATTAAGGGATACAAACTTGATTCGGCCTGTAGTAAAAATGATCTAAGGTTTTTAATGTGCAGGAAGAAGACAAGGCACCGTTGGTTAAAGAAATAGGGCTACAGTTGAAATAGATAAAAAATTGGCTTATCAATCAGAGGAAGCGCAACTGGCACAGCAACCCTTCCTCTTCTACAATCTTGAATTCAGTATTTAGGTGTGGATGCTTAGCTTTCAGGTGCGACAAAATAATTTTGTGTGTATTGGTTTCTTTTAAATTTTAATAGAATATTTCTACTATATTTTTTATACGTTTTACCGCTCAAAATAATTGTACGTTGGTGAACCGCGTGTTAACATTAATCCATACTTCTTTACGTTTTTTTCCCTGTTATGTTGTAAATATTTGTACAAAATGGAAACAAAAGCATTCTTTGGTTGATATATATTGTTCGTCATGTTGTAATTATCTAAGGTTGGATTGTATTTAAGAGAACCTGTATTCTCACATGGCCAACTTTATGTCGCATTGTCAAGAGTTAAAAGCAGGGCAGGAGTGAAATTACTTATACTTGATGCTGATGGGAATGTGAAAACAAAAACCAGAAATGTGGTGTATAAAGAAATATTTAGTGATATTTTGAATTAAGTTTGTATTCGTTGTTTTATACTTTAATACAATATTTTTACTCATAATTTATTTTAAACGTTATAATTCCCTAAATACATGTACGTTGGTGAACCGCGTGTACACGCGGGCAAAAATCTAGTGTGTAATAAACAGAATTGGGATTCACTACAATGAGTGAAAGCAATGAAATTGGGATTTCAATATAAAGATTAAAAGCGATGAAATTCAAAATACATATGAAAGAAATTACATTTATTTTAAGTGTCTAAAAACTTCTTTGTAAACAACATTCGTCGTCTTATTCGTAACTTCACCATCTTCGTCTAAAATTAGTAATTTTGCTCCGGCTCTACTCTTTACTCTTGAAAGTGCAACATACAATTGTCCATAGGTGAATACAGGTTGTTTTAAAAGCAAACCATTGTTACCTTCATCTGTTAGCAGACATTTTCTAAATAATACTCCTGAAATAGTGAATATTAACCTATATTACTGAATAATCAAAACCAAAACTCAGAACTTTTAAAATAAAACTACTGTGTAACTGGGTGGAAGAGATTTATGATGAGTATTCATATTTTTTATAACAAATCCAAATACTTATGTATATCTTTTCATGAAATTAGTAAAGCTTGGATGATAATCATGGTCTATTGTATGAATTGAAATACTATGTAAAAACGTTGAAAGAATCAACTTGTTTCAGAAACATAACAATATTTAAATAAACTTCGCAATCAATCCTTACTTTTTGAGCAAACAAAATAGGACAACTTGATCTTCATTTATGATTACAGGAATATGACACAAAGAACCACCTAACTCATTCTTAAATTCATCAAACTTTATCGTCATGGAACCACCATATCTTTTGGACATTCCTGCAATGGTAAGCAAATAGAGTGATAGAATACACACAAAACAAAGGCAAATGTCACAATTCTTAAAGATAAATTTACATATTCACTTGTTTTTACCAAGAATTCAAGGTATTTATTGGATACCCATATTTCAATATTTTGTCACAATTTAAGGGCATTCCAAACATGTAACTAATAAGTCATTCGTTCTTTTAGTGTTGATAGGTAGAAAGTGCTATATAGAATCAAAAGAATGATACTAATGAGATGAGTGATAACAGTGATAACTTACTATATAGTATCACAAGAATAGTTAAAGAAAATATTCTCAAAAACTTATTTGTAAATCTTATCTAACTAATTAAAGATAATTGACTTGTTAAAAAGACCAAGACCTAATAAATCATCTACTCATTTACTGTAGAACTTGATACGGATACCATGGACACAATATTGATGCAAATGGAACTAATAGTCATAGCTGGTGATCATGAGTTCTATGATATTTCTCAGTGTTGTAAAAGGCGCTAGGCGCTAGGCAGGCGGTGAGGTCCAGCCTAGGGACTAGACAGGACTAGGCGAAAATTAGGTGGAATTAGGCGTTTTGGTATTTTATACGTATTATATATATATATATATATACACACACACACACAAATTTAGGGGTTTTTTGAAAATATGTTAAGATATATATACATAATACTTAGGAATTAAAAGTTTTAGGAATAAAAGTAAAGTAATAAAAGATAGAGGGATTAAATTTTTACATACACAAACTAGTTTAAATACTTCTAATTAGCAAAGCTATCATGCAATAAGGTATTGTACATTGTGCTTTGCTTATTATTTGTGCATTCCAGGGTTGCACACTGTGTTGAAATGGTTGTAAAGAGTTTTTTCACGTGGTTTTATTCAAACCCGTGGGTTTGTATCTCTGTTCTCTGTCTTCATCACCATACCATTGCTTTTTCTTTTTCCACCGCCACACCATTAACCATACCCACCACGTTCTCTAACCCTCTACCTTCTCTCTACATGTTGCTTTTTCTCTCTTTAAGAAATCTTCCTCCTGCGATGCTGATGAATAGGGTGTCTGTCGTTCTGTTGTTTCAGTTGTCTGTTGAGGCGGCGGATCTACGCTAGAGAGAAGCCGACAAAGAGGGTTGTTTTGTATAAAGAAAAAAACAAGAAAGGGGTAGATCCGAAACGCTTCGGTAACGGCGCGTGGCGCATCGGTGAGCTCTTAACTTTGTGGCAACATATAATTTTGTTAATCTTTCTTGGTGAATTGGTTTTTCGTCAGTGTACGATAGGTAACAAATTGATGTTCTGGATAGTATGTTTTGCTTACTTAAATTTAGATTCCTTCGTGAGTGTTTTGTTCTTGATTTTATTCTTGAAGCAAACATGATACCATAATTTCAAAGTAATATAACACTTTAGTGTTGCATGATATTACATGAAAAAACTATTTTTTGTTGTATAGTTTGCTTACAAGCTTTATTATCTTATGGTTATGACAGAGTTTTAATTTTACTGTTGGGTTTTAACGATAGGAAGAAGAGTCGATACCGTTACATGGGACAATGGAAATTGGTGAGGATTCATCAAGAAGAACATGTAACTGTAAGTTCCATTAGTGACATTCCATTTTCTTTGAATAATTATATTGATTATCTATTTCTGCAAATTTGTAGTTAAAGATGTACTTTGTTTGTTTTGTTTGAGTGAAAACAAAGGGTTTCCTTTTTCATGGCAGTCAATAAGAGACTGAACATCTAATCTTTGTAGTCTGCATACAATATTACAATGTAGCCCAATCTTTGAATACAGATGATAACAGGTGACATATAAGTTTTAAACGCAAAGCCACAACATTAGTAGAAACCATGATTTTTTTCTTTAATTTACTTACTACTTTAGTTGCCCTGATGGATGATATAGTTTGTTGTTATAATTAAGAGTATTGATTTGTAGAACAACTGATGTAAAAGTTTGGTGCATAAATTTGATGTGAGCATATTCCAAGAATGTTACACATGTTTGCTTTGAGCATGCACACACACATAGGACTGATTATGTAATGTTGGAAATTTTCTCAGATTGTTGGATATTCGTCTTGCTTTTGTAAGGAGGCCAGTTCACATGTAAGAGACTCTTGAAATTTTCCGTGTTCATCATTTTGAGAAGGTTAAACAGATTTGCATGACTAAAAAAAGTGCAAATGAGTCTTAGTAAATGCATGAAGAGATGATAAATAATTCAGGGGAGTATTTTTAGATGGTAAATGCTTGCTTCTCAGGTACATTATTTGATTTTTTTATGTGAATTGTGGTTTCAATCATGGTGTCAAAGAATGGTCTTTTTAGTTCCGGTTGGGCTTCAAAGTCGCAAAATTCAAGCAAATTCCATTTGTGTATTCAGTTTTGAAGGCCTGTTATCATCCCTATTAATAGTTTTTTCCAATAAAATCCTAATTAGTTTTACGGATTATTTCGTGGAACAACGCTACGTTTTTGTTTTTACCAGGCACTACATGACAATTTGTAAGTTTCTTTCTAGAGAATTTGCTTCTATATTTACTATCATCTTAGGTTATTGGTGTCATATCATATTCATCTGCAGTTAGCAATTAGATGTTAAGAGGCTAAACCAAAGTTCAGTCGTCTGATTCTTGAAATGTTTATCACCAAATATTAATGAACTAAACACTGTGATTATCGTCACTGGTATCTTTTCGTGTACTTGAGACCTACTCTTCGGAGAATATTTGGTATCAGGTCAAAATAGTTCGAGATGGTCGTAAACACTTTCTAGATGGTTGTGAAATTATATAAAATAAAAATGTTAAATATGATTACAAAACGACATAGAAACAATAAAATCTGAACTCTTAGTTAGTTAAACGATTTAGAAGGTTTTTGATTTTTTTGCATCCAAATACATATTAGATGCCTTTCAACCCATTTGAGCTTAGGCCATTTGATCCTTTTCCTTATTCTTGTCTTGAAGCTTATAACTCATTTAACCTACTATATGGTTATATAATAGCCGAAGTAATTGTATTTAGATGACTTTCTTTCACCAAGAAAGGCTTCCAAGCATACAAAATTTTCTTATTCTATTTTGGGAACAATTGTTTGTCAAATTGTGTACTTTAGTTATAGACTTTTAAGTCCAACCTATTTAGCTAAGCCTTTTTAGTTTGACCCGTGAGCAATAAGCTATAATCCATCTGACCCATTGTTTATCACTTTTGCAGAGAACAAGGATGAGGATGGGAATGATGTGACTGCATTCAAAGAATTCACATTTCAAGCGGCTTACTGGTTCCACTTGGCCTTTTGATAAGCTCTCAAAGTTGTTAAAATTGTATGCATGTTTTGCCCATTCCTTTTGTTTCACATGGTCAGTTATTAGGCTTTTTTGTGGTCATGTTGTCTCGTAACCCATAACCTCCTTTCTGACATGGCATCCTTCCTGGCAAATAGTTGTCTGACAAGGCTATTTTTGTGCAGGCATTTCATGAAGCTCTGATTAGGGTATGAGATAAGAAGAATTGCTTGCCTACATAAACAGTCTAAGAGGTAAAGTTTTATGTCATTTGATAAATTCTTAGATATAAGAATTTACAAATTGTTTTATTTATTTGAAAAAAAAAAAAGAACTTTGCAGGTGAAGTGCACTGACAGGATGATAAGTTCAGCTGTTTCCTTCTTTTCTAATAGTGTTTGTGCGTATTGAAACATCTTTGGACAATTGGTTTACATCAACAGTTAACTTTTACAATAAATTGTATTTCACTTTGGTTATTATAACTCTTTTTTGAGTCGACTGTAATTCAAAAATCTTGATGTGTGTAACACACACAGTACATCCGTCATGCGCCGCCGCAACGCGCGGCGGGCAAAATACTAGTTTTACATAAAAATTAAGAGTTTTAGGAATAAAAGTAAACCAGTAAAAGATAGAGGGGCAAATATGAAAATACCTAAAACTTATTTAACCCTAAAAACACTAAACTACTAGTTCAGTCGCCGTGCTTCTTCTTCTTCCTCCTTGTCAGCAGCATGTCTTCTTCAGCTCCTCCCTGTCAGCAGATGGTAAGTTTCTTCTTACTCCTTATATCTTCTTCTTTCTCCTGATATCTTCCGCCTAGGCCCGCCTGGCCCACCGCCTAGTCCGCCTATAGCTCGCCTAATCCCCACCGCCTATGGCTAAATTCCGATATGTATGGCCGCCCAGCGCCTAGGCGCCGCCTAGGCGGCCGCCTAGGACGCCTTTTACAACACTGATATTTCTACAAAGAAAGAGCATGGTGTACTTTCATGGTTCAAATCAAACACATGCCACAATATAACCTGAAAGACGGCCTTATAAATCCAATCAGGGGCGAAGGTTCTTTATGGCCCGAAGGGGCCACGGCCCCCGCCGATTTTTGGCGCAGTGTTGAAATTTTGCGATTGCCATAGGTAAATTGATTTCAGGTTGAGTCTGGCCCCCACCTATTTGATCTTCCGGTCACTACCGATCGGCAAAAATTGAGCCCGGCCCCCACCGATTCAAGAACCAAGCTTCGCCACTGAATCCAAGTGTAATACACAATTATAGTTAGAATGAGAAAACTTAAAGAACATGCAAAGCAGCAACAATACATACAAAAAATATCACTGGTGTCGTTTCATCAAACAACTTGTGAGCAAGAAGCCAAATGACATGTGCACAACCAGAAGCATCAATTAAACCATAGATCCAATCACTAACCATTCACATGAAGTGCTTCCATGGGATATTTCTTTGGGAAATCAACATGGAGCCCCAGTACTTCTCATTAGCTTAAATTGGTCCATGAGATCCATTCACTTCAATCAGTACCTCGCAAAGAAAAAAACTACTAAAACACCATAATTCACACACAATTCTAGAATATTTACTGAATTTCAGAACTGGAACATTAATCTAAATGTCAAAATTCACATTAATTTGAAATCAAATTTTAGGATGTGTAAAGGGCAAAAATGGTGCAACCGAATGAAGATTAAACATTATAATTTTCTCAGTATCAGATGAAATCTACTATTTATACTATTCTACTACAATGTTATATTTGAATAAAACCCTAAAATAAAAACCAAAGAATGGTATATGTGAAATACAACACTCAAGAAAAGGGAAAAAAATACACACGCCAAAAATCGATTTCACAGTAAACCTACCTACCTTTCATGGGTGAGCCTTGATTACCAACACTCAAGAATGGTTTTTTGCTCGTCTTCCGTCCATCGCTCCTACAGTTTGAGCGCAAAAAATCCTAAAATGGAAATCACAGAAGTAGTTGGCTGGCGATAATTGGTAGCGAAAATATTTGTAGTGGATTTAGGGTTTTGGAAGAAATGGGCAATAGGGAAAGAATACAGAGGTTAACAAATGGGTCAGTTTATTTAGGAGGAGCTATATGTGTTAAGTAATGGGTGGGTTAAACCAAAGTTTGGTAAAAAAAACAGATCCGTAAGTCTGAGCGGGAAAACGCCAAAATGGGTGGCCTGAGAAATTGACACGTGTCCCAAAGATAGTTTTATTTATACATTATAGTAGATTATAGTAGATTATTGTATGTGTGGATACACGTTTCAATAAATATTAATAGTTTTAATTTTATTGTTTATTTAATAAAAATAAATCTAAACATGCATTAACAAAAAAAGTTAAATATTCATATAAGTATAATAAAACATGAATGTAATCAAAAGTTAAAATAAAATTCACAAGTCAGAAAAAAATCATATAATTCAAATACTATTTGAAGTTAGATAATGATGTTCGTTCCACGTAATAAAAAAAACAGAAACAAATTAAATATAAGTTGACTAATTAAATTAAATGTGCGTTAAAGTTAAATTTTTTACATTAATTAATTAAATTTGTAACACCTTATTAATTAAAGTGTCACTTTTCGATGAATGATTAGATCACTTAGACGTATCATGTTTATATTTGAGGCAAAAAATGTAAGTAATCTTATTTGGAAATGATTAAAAAGATATAAACGATAAATATACTTAAAAAATATAATTCAAGGAAATAATGTAATCCATGTCAAAGTCAACCGCCATAAACAACTTACCGAAAAAATAACAATGGCATTTTTAGTTATTTAACAAAATGCAAGTGGGGTCATTTTACTACATATGACATCAAAAATAAGGTTTTTTGCAGGAAAAAAATGAGTACAATATCAACATTATATATGCAAGTTTTATGCTAATATGTTATGCATTATTTTGAAGTTACACTAAGATGATAGGTTATTAGTTATATATTTTATAAAACTTAGAAATGCAAGCTTCAAAAAAAGTATCTGTCTTCGATTGAATTTGTGATTTAAAAACTATTTTTTTTTTCTTTTGAACAAATACCAGATTTTAAAAACTTTGAATTTGAGAATATGAAAGTTTATAAAATTCCTAGTAATTCGATGTGACATGCTTAATTTATTTACGTATCAATATAAAATTTAGGCAAAAAGAGAGTTACAAAAGTAATTTCCAACTGATGAAAACCCAAACGCAATATGTTTATAATTATAATTGCTCTAAACATATTGTTTACTCTTTAAGTTATAACATTAAACATAATGTTTTGTAACATTCCGAGTACATGTCTCGTTATAATTGTACTTTATACTGTTTCCAAACTAAACGGTATTGGCATTCGTATCGGTCTCAGTATCGGTATCGGTATCATCGTGACAGTAATGATATTAATTTTTATGTATCTCATTTCTCTTTCATTTGATATAGCAAGTGTCGATGTAATAACCTGTTTAATTGTTTATATTTGAGGCAAAAAATGTAAGTAATCTAATTTGGAAATGATTAAAAAGGTATGAACGATAAATATACTTAAATAATATAATTCAAGGAAATAATGTAATCCATGTCAATGTCAACCGCCATAAACAACTTGCCGAAAAAATAACAATGACATTTTTAGTAATTTAACAAAATGCAAGTGAAGTCATTTAACTACATATGACATCAAAAAGAAGGTTTTTTGCAGGAAAAAATGAGTACAATATCAACATTATATATGCAAGTTTTATGCTAATATGTTATGCATTATTTTAAAGTTACAGTAATATGATAAGTTATTAGTTATATATTTTATAAAACTTAAAAATGCAAGCTTCAAAAAAAGTATCCGTCTTCGATTGAATTTGTGTTTTAAGAATTATTTTTGTTTTTTTTTCTTTTGAACAAATACCAGATTTTAAAAACTTTGAATTTGAGAATATGATAGTTTATAAAATTCCTATTAATTCGATGTGACATGCTTAATTTATTTGCGGATCAATATAAAATTTAGGCAAAAAGAGAGTTACAAAAGTAATTTCCAACTTATGAAAACCCAAACGCAATATGTTTATAATTATAATTGCTCTAAACATATTGTTTACTCTTTAAGTTATAACATTAAACACAATGTTTTGTAACATTCCAAGTATATGTCTCGTTATAATTTTACTCTATCCTGTTTCCAAACTAAACGGTATTGGCATTCGTATCGGTCTCAGTATCGGTATCGGTATCGGTATCGATATCATCGTGACAGTAATGATATTAATTTTTATGTATCTCATTTCTCTTTCATTTGATATAGCAAGTGTCGATGTAATAACCGAAACAATACCTATTGAATTCTTGCACGCCTAGTTTGAGGAAATCCCGCTAGTTAGTTTCAAATGATGAAGATGCCGATTAAGTCACTTTAACATTGTTTAATCCATAAAGCGATTTTAAATAATTTAATCATTCCAAGTGGGAGTGCAAGTGTGTCTTGCTGATTTGTGGGGTTGCTTAACAATAATAATATAATATGAAACTTCTTGTTCTATTTATTAATGATATTAGGGGGGACGGGGCGCTACCAGATTTGGTCACGGGTACCCCACTACCAGCACGGTAACACCGCCACCATCTATGCTGGTAGTAGATCCGTGAACCAAATCATGGTTGTAGTTAACGGATGTGAACCGGTGAATCTAAATAAAATATTATTTCTTTCTATGCCATTTTTTTCTAACTATCATCATCACCACCATCTATAATCATCACCACCGTTCTTCTTGTTCCCAACAACCACCGCCACCGTTCTTCTTCTTCTTCTTCATAGAAAGGGATTTCACGACGTTCGGCCAGATTATGTTGAAGAAAAATGAAGAAGAAGCAGATGGAGATGAAGATATTTTGGCGTATTTCTTTGACTTTGACTTTGACCACCACTATCATAGAAAAACGGAGAAGAATCCATAATCCTATGAAGAAGAAAAGTGTGTGAATGATATTTTGGGAAAGATAATTGATTTTTATATGTAAAACAACTTTGCCATAACTGTACAACAACTCAATGCATAGAGTACAACAAGTAATGCATTACCAAGTTGCTAAATGTATTATATAATAATAATTATTATATATATGAAAATAACTGATTTTTGATATATAGAGGTTATGTATTATTAATGTATACATTGCCTCTTTTATTAATCAAAATTTTTAATTAATTTTATTTAAAAATAGAAAGAAAAAAAAACATTTCAGTATAGTGAATCAGTGGAGTGCTAGCTCCAAAAAAGTGTTTCAGTGAAAGAAATCAATGAAGTGATGTGGCAGTGCAGGATTTTTAGAAATCAGTGAAGTGAAAACTTCTGCAGTGGAGCGCCCCTTCCCCCTTATATTTTATTATAATTTTAAATTCTTAGTAATTCGATGTGACATGCTCTTTATTTACGTATCAATATAAAATTTGGGCAAAAAGCGAGTTACAAAAGTAATTTACAACTGATGAAAACACAAACGCAATATGTTTATTATTATAATTGTTGTGTCAAGTTATTTTACACAATGTAACAAAAATGAAAAACGTGAAAAGTATACAAAAAACGCAATAGATCACGAAATATAACACAATAAGCCACGAAATATAACACAATGCCGAAAAATATAACATAATGTTGAAGAAAAAGGACAAAACGAATTGCAAAAACGACACAATGATGAAAATAAGAAAAAGATACAATGATACATAAAAGACACAATGATATAACATATATTCTAAAAACTACAAGCTAAAAACCCTAAAAAGTGAAGACCTAATAACTAACATCGTAGAGTTTGATGAGACGGTTCTAATGCTTTTTGAATGAGTTCAATCGAAGTCCGTTTGATACCCTTCCCACGACTTCCTATTTTTTTCTTCCACTGTGTATTTGATACTAACTCTATAATTACTTTAAACACATTGTTTACTTTTTAAGTTATAACATTAAACACAATGTTTTGTAACATTCCTGAGTATATGTCTCTTTATAATTTTACTTTATCCTGTTTCAAAACTAAATGGTATTGGCATCGGTATCGGTATTAGTATCTGTACCGGTATTGTTATTGGTATCGGTGTCATTGTAATGTTAATGATATTAATTTATATATATATATATATATATATATATATATATATATATATATATATATATTCTCTTTCATTTGATATAGCAAGTGTCGCTAACGTAATGAACCGAAACAATAATAATTGAATTTTTGCATGCCTAGCTTGAGGTAATCCTACTAGTTAGTTTCAAATGATGAAGATGCCAATTAAGTCACTTTAACATTGTTTAATCCAGAAAGCGATTTTTAGAAGAAATGTTGATCTCACATAATGCAGTCAAAGGAGTTAGCCAATCTCAAGGAGCAAAACATGCTAGTCAATATTCAAACATTCTAGTCAATAGCTTTTCATCTATTTCCATTATTCTCTCTTGTATGCTCAATGCATAGTTATTAGTTGATTGTATTTATATTCCTTGTAAACTATTGTAAAGTACTACACTTTTGATAATACAATTCCATCATTATATGGTATCAAGAGCAAGTCGATCCTATGTCACAACCTCAAATTACCACTTGCGGGGTTTTACCGCGAGGCGCATGACAAACCAGGATCCAAGTCAACGATCACAATAAACAACTCTATATGAAAAGCGTAAAACCACAAACAACGATTTTATAAGCGGAAGCGTTTAAGTAGCATTTAATCAACTATGCTATCATCCCAAAAGTTATTCAAAACACTTTTTATTACAAAACGTGCAACTATGCCTAGACGCCAATGCAGACCCGTGCGCCTAGTTCCATTTGTTGCTACCTTAGCGACATGAGAAAAACATGCCAAAAAGATATCAACATATAATGCTGGTGAGTTCACAGGTTTGTTCAATATAATACCAAAACGTTACCATGTCCATACTATATCAATGTTACCAAGTACGCTAGCTAGGCGTATGTTTTATTACTACTACGATTGGAAACCATTACTAGACACGTTTAGCAATGTTTAGCATGTTTAAGCAGCCCGTATGTTCAACATGATACCAATGTTCCTGTTCGAGACAATATGCACCCGCCCGGCCCTCCAAGCCGACGAGTGGGGCAGGTCACGCCCAATAGATCTATCCACATTTCCCCCGTTGTGCATCCCCGCACATTCATGGTTTCCCCCGGGACTTCCAAAGATCGTATAGCAATATAAAGTTAAAAACCATAGTATGACATATGTTACCAAAATAGTTTAGAGCATGTTTTCTCCCCCAAAAGTTAAAGCAGTAAAAGTGGGGCCGTGAACTCACCTTAAATAGCGTTCTTCGATTACAAGTAAAGATGTTAAGCCCTTGATAATCCCTCTACCGGAGATCTATCAAAATGTTCACATAAGTGTTCCAACTAATAACCATAAGGTTATCTAGTCCCCGATTGTCCAGATCGTAACCAAGTATGTTTTAAAACGTGTTTAAATGTTCAACCGACACACTAGGCCGACCCGACATTCCGTTGGTGACCCATTACCCTAACTAACCAAGTACACATAGATTACACACAAGGTTCAAGCATAAAACACTTAGTTTGTATCAAAAATCTCATTTCTGCATCAGAACGGTCGAACTAGTCAGTTTTAAGTCTCCTTCGCCCGTTTTCAATCTCCTTCGCCCGTTTTACATTTCGTTCGACCGTTTGATGCTTCCTTCGCCCGTTTTACCACGTTCGCCCAACAAAAACCCAGGTTCGACACTGGATTTCCTCCTTCGCACCTTCGATCGGTCGAAGGAGGCCAGGTTCGCCCCTGTTGTGTAAATTTTCCTAAAAACGCTTTAAACACATTCAAAACGACTCGAAACATCATCAAACACAGCAGTCAAGCACGGATAACTTATCCCTACAAAACCCCACCGATTTCCCCCGGTAATACGTCCGTTTCAGCCCTTTCCCAAAATGGTAAAGATTATGGAAACATCACTTTCATGCATGAATAATTTACCTAATTTGGAAACTTTTGAAATCGATTCTTATTCAACTTGAAATGCTCAGTTTGTCGAGTGTTTGATCTTTTCTTATCAATTCTATTGATCATAAATATCATGCATCAAGTCTAGATCCGTTAAAACCCCCAAATACCCATAATATCATCATATCCAATCCTAACCCTAAGCAACAATATTCTAACATCAATAACAATCCTATATCATGTTTCTATCATAGATATAGCAGCAAATCATTGAACAACACATAACACCACATAATACGCAATTTATATATGTTATTCATCATGAAAACCTATGTTAAATTATAATGTTTTGATTTAGAAAGATGTTTAAAAGGTTTTTAATCATAAAAACACCCTTAGAACAGATCCGGACAATTAGGGTTAGATGAAAACGAATTAAAATGCTTTTAAAAAGGTTTAGGATCAAGAACACACCTTGGATTCTTGTTTAGATGTTGTAGATAGGTTACATTATGAAAAAGAAGAGCAAAAACTCCTTCCTTAGTGATTAAGATCGTTTGAGAGCGTTTTGGGACGGTTAGGGTTTGTGAAATGATGAAAAATGACAAAGGTTGGTATTTATACTAATCCTCCTTCGCCCCATTCCAATGGTCGAAGGTGGTCTCCTTCGACCCTTCCACAGGGTCGAATGAGCCCTGTCTTGGTCGAAAGGAATTCTTTCAATTTCACTCCCCAGGTTCGCCCCTTTACAAAGGGTCGAACCAGAACTCCTTTTTAACTAATTTTCCAGTTTGTCGTGTTTAACGCATTCTAACACATCTTAACACATAAGCATGCATCCTTAATCTATATTTGACATATTTAAGCATAGATAATCATTTACACATCATTTAAACACATCTATGTATATAATCCACCACACGACCCATAATCTATACATATACTTAATTAGTTCTTGTAATGTCACCAACAACGGAACCCGGTACTAATGTATTACCAAACGACTCCCAATGATCCTCCAGATCATTGTACCCTGGACAATCCTAACTCGACCCAACTCAGCTGACCCAGTTAAGTTCGTTTATAAACGTTTCTCGCTAAGGTAGACTTAGATGTTACTAATATGTTTAAGCCAAACATGTCGGGTGTCACATCATCCCCACGTTGAAAGAATTTTCGTCCCGAAAATTGCGCAAAGCCCAAAACGAACGAAACGAAAAGAACAGAACGAAAAGGAAATTACCGGATGTCACATCATCCCCACGTTGAAAGGAATCTCGACCCGAGATTCATTCCGCTTCAGCAGTAACATGCCTCGATTCGAACGCGCGTTTTGGAAAAAGATGAGGATACTTAGCTTTCATCTGATCCTCCCGTTCCCATGTGAACTCCGGTCCACGGTTCGAGTTCCAACGGACCTTAACGATGCGGATTTTACTCCGACGATGGCTACGAATCTTGTAGTCGAGAATCTCGACAGGTTCCTCCACAATGCGAAGACGATCATCAACCTTGATCTCCTCCAGTGGTACAATGAGAGATTCATCAGCCAAACACTTCTTCAAGTTAGACACATGGAAGACGTTGTGCACACTACCGAGCTCCGCCGGTAAGTCAAGTCTGTATGCCACCGGTCCAATCCGATCCAGGATTGCGAATGGTCCGACATAACGAGGGTTAAGCTTGCCACGCTTTCCAAAGCGTATGACGCCCTTCCATGGTGAAACTTTCAGAAGTACCCTATCCCCAACTTGGAACTCCAAAGGTTTTCGACGGCGATCGGCATAACTCTTCTGACGATCCCGAGCAGCAGCCAAACGTTGACGAATCTTCACGATTTTCTCCGAAGTTTCGTACACGAGTTCTGGACCAGTGAGCTGGCTCTCGCCCACCTCGGCCCAACAAAGTGGTGATCGACATTTCCGTCCGTAAAGAGCCTCGAACGGAGCTGCCTTGATGCTAGAGTGATAGCTGTTGTTGTAAGAGAACTCTACTAAGGGCAGGTGGATCTCCCAACTTTTGCCAAAATCGATAATACATGCCCGAAGCATGTCTTCCGAGGTTTGAATCGTCCGCTCACTCTGTCCATCAGTTTGCGGATGATAAGCCGTACTCATATCCAACTGAGTACCCAAAGCCTTGTGCAGAGCCTTCTAGAAACGCGAAGCGAAACGAGAATCACGATCAGAGATAATAGAAACAGGCACCCCGTGCTGAGCAACCACCTCCTTAAGGTAAAGTCGAGCCAACCGTTCAAGCCCATCGGTTTCCTTAATAGGTATAAAACGTGCCGATTTTGTCAGCCGGTCAACAATCACCCAGATCATATCATAACCACTAGGTGACCTTGGCAGTTTGGTGACAAAATCCATCGTGATTCGCTCCCACTTCCATTCCGGAACCTCTGGTTGTTGTAGGAGACCAGACGGCCTCTGGTACTCCACCTTGACTTTAGCACAAGTCAAACATTTGCTGACGTAAGAAGCTATATCAGCTTTCATGTTTGGCCACCAATAAAGTATCTTCAAATCCTGATACATCTTATCGGAGCCAGGGTGAATAGAATACCGGGATTTGTGAGCATCATCCAAAACAAGCTCGCGCAATCCCCCGAACAATGGGACCCAAACACGTCCCACAAAATAGTGTAAGCCATCGGTCCTGAGCTCAAGATGCTTGTCGGCACTGTGCATAGTTTCAGCCTTAAGGTTTTCCTCCTTCAAGGCTTCCAACTGTGCAGAACGGATTCGGTCAGGCAGTGACGAATGAATGGTGAGCTGTAAGGCTCGAACACGACGAGGATTTGCAGACTCCTTCCTGCTCAAGGCGTCCGCCACAACGTTCGCCTTGCCAGGATGGTATTTCATGGCACAATCATAATCGTTCAGGAGTTCAACCCAGCGACGCTGTCACATGTTCAACACCTTTTGGTCGAAAATGTGCTGAAGACTCTTGTGATCGGTATATACTTCACATTTGGTACCGTACAAGTAATGTCTCCAGATTTTCAACGCAAAGACTACCGCATCCAGTTCCAAGTCGTGAGTAGTGTAGTTCTTCTCATGAACTTTGAGTTGACGAGATGCATAAGCAATAACCTTCCCGCATTGCATCAACACACAACCGAGACCACGAATAGAAGCGTCACAGTACACAACAAAGTCATCCGTACCCTCTGGCAAGGATAAGATAGGTGCAGAACAAAGTTTAAGCTTCAGCATCTGAAATGCTGATTCTTGTGGTTCATCCCAGTCGAACTTTCGGTCTTTCTGGGTAAGAGCAGTGAGGGGTTGAGCAATCTTCGAAAATCCCTCAATGAAACGACGATAATAACCCGCAAGACCTAGGAATTGCCGCACCTCAGATGGCGTCTTTGGTGCTTCCCAGTCCTTAATAGCTTCGATCTTAGCCGGATCGACATGAATTCCCAGTTCATTCACCACATGTCCTAGGAATTGAACTTCTCGTAACCAAAAATCACACTTTGAGAACTTAGCATACAACTGCTTATGTGTCAAAAGTTCCAAGACCAACCGTAGATGTTCCTCGTGATCTGCCTTGTTCTTGGAATAAATCAAAATATCGTCAATGAACACGATGACGAACTTATCAAGATAAGGTTTGCAAACGCGGTTCATTAAATCCATGAACACCGCCGGTGCGTTAGTGAGACCAAAAGGCATGACCAAGAACTCAAAATGGCCATAACGAGTGCGAAAAGCAGTCTTCTGAATGTCAGCTTCCCTGACGCGCAACTGGTGATAACCGGACCGTAAATCAATCTTCGAATAGTAGCTGGAGCCCTAAAGTTGGTCAAAGAGATCATCAATGCGAGGAAGAGGATAACGATTCTTGATGGTCACTTTGTTCAGCTCACGATAATCAATACACATGCGAAGACTCCCGTCTTTCTTCTTCACAAACAATATAGGTGCTCCCCACGGGGAAGAACTCGGTCGGATGAAACCCTTTTCCAAGAGTTCCTGCAACTGGCTGGACAACTCTTGCATCTCGGGAGGTGCAAGACGATACGGGGCTCGGGCAATAGGAGCTGCGCCCGGAGTAAGATCAATACCGAACTCAACCTGACGATGGGGAGGAAGACCAGGTAAATCATCAGGAAACACATCAGAAAACTCACGAACCACCGGAATATCCTTGATCTTCTTCTCATCGTCAGTAGAAACGTTAACAAGTGCCAGAATGGCCGAACAGCCCTTCCGAAGATACTTACGGGCTTTCATGCTAGAAATGATACTCAGCGGAGCACCGCTTTTCTCGCCACGAACCGAAAGGATCTCTCCATCAGGGAGAGGGATCCGGATAACCTTGTCAAAACAAACGATCTCCGCGCGATACAACGATAACCAATCCATGCCGACCGCGACATCAAAACTACCTAGGGGTACCGACATAAGGTCAATGGGGAAAGACAAACCCGACAGTTCCAAGCGACATTCCCTAAGGGTGTGCGTCGCTTCGATTTTCTTACCATTAGCCAATTCTATTAAGTACTTAGCCTCTAAAGGTGTGGGTACTATATCTAGCAATCGACTAACATCCAAAGATACGAAACTCTTATCGGCACCAGAATCAAACAAGACAGAAACATAGCGATCATTAAGAAGGAACGTACCGGTAACTGTGTCTGGATCTTTCCTAGCCTCCGCAGATCCAATGACGAAAGCACGTGCAGTCCTGCCTCCGCCGCCATTGTTCCCGTTACCGTTCCCGCCCCTCCCATTATCGCCCTGCTTCAGTTTAGGACATTCACGCTTGAAGTGTCCCGCATCACCACAGTTATAACACCCCTGCCTCCCCTGAGTCCCCTGAGCAGCAGGAGCAGGAGTAGCCGCAGGAGTCTGAGTTGGGGTGAGTGCCACCTTGCAATCCTTAGCATGGTGCCCCAACTGATGGCACTGATGACAACGAGCCCTACCACAACCCCCAGAATGGTGAAAACCACACTTGTTGCACTTAGGATGCTTCCCAACATACCCACCCGTCTTCTGCCCAGAAGAAGACCCAGATGAATCAAACTTCTTCGCCGGCTGAGCTGGCATCACACTCTTCCCCACATTATCCCACTTCCTCTTGTTCCCCTCAGCAACCTTCACAATAGCACCCTTGGGAGGCAAAACACCTTCTGCCACCTTCAGGTTAGTCATCCGATGAGCTGATCGGACAACTTCAGCAATAGTGGGAAGATTCCCACTTTTGATAATACAATTCCATCATTATATGGTATCAAGAGCAAGTCGATCCTATGTCACAACCTCAAATTACCACTTGCGGGGTTTTACCGCGAGGCGCATGACAAACCAGGATCCAAGTCAACGATCACAATAAACAACTCTATATGAAAAGCGTAAAACCACAAACAACGATTTTATAAGCGGAAGCGTTTAAGTAGCATTTAATCAACTATGCTATCATCCCAAAAGTTATTCAAAACACTTTTTATTACAAAACGTGCAACTATGCCTAGACGCCAATGCAGACCCGTGCGCCTAGTTCCATTTGTTGCTACCTTAGCGACCTGAGAAAAACATGCCAAAAAGATATCAACATATAATGCTGGTGAGTTCACAGGTTTGTTGAATATAATACCAAAACGTTACCATGTCCATACTATATCAATGTTACCAAGTACGCTAGCTAGGCGTATGTTTTATTACTACTGCGATTGGAAACCATTACTAGACACGTTTAGCAATGTTTAACATGTTTAAGCAGCCCGTATGTTCAGCATGATACCAATGTTCCTGTTCGAGACAATATGCACCCGCCCGGCCCTCCAAGCCGACGAGTGGGGCAGGTCACGCCCAATAGATCTATCCACATTTCCCCCGTTGTGCATCCCCGCACATTCATGGTTTCCCCCGGGACTTCCAAAGATCGTATAGCAATATAAAGTTAAAAACCATAGTATGACATATGTTACCAAAATAGTTTAGCGCATGTTTTCTCCCCCAAAAGTTAAAGCAGTAAAAGTGGGGCCGTGAACTCACCTTAAATAGCATTCTTCGATTACAAGTAAAGATGTTAAGCCCTTGATAATCCCTCTACCGGAGATCTATCAAAATGTTCACATAAGTGTTCTGACTAATAACCATAAGGTTATCTAGTCCCCGATTGTCCAGATCGTAACCAAGTATGTTTTAAAACGTGTTTAAATGTTCAACCGACACCCTAGGCCGACCCGACATTCCGTTGGTGACCCATTACCCTAACTAACCAAGTACACATAGATTACACACAAGGTTCAAGCATAAAACACTTAGTTTGTATCAAAAATCTCATTTCTGCATGAGAACGGTCGAACCAGTCAGTTTTAAGTCTCCTTCGCCCGTTTTCAATCTCCTTCGCCCGTTTTACATTTCGTTCGACCGTTTGATGCTTCCTTCGCCCGTTTTACCACGTTCGCCCAACAAAAACCCAGGTTCGACCCTGGATTTCCTCCTTCGCACCTTCGATCGGTCGAAGGAGGCCAGGTTCGCTCCTGTTGTGTAAATTTTCCTAAAAACGCTTCAAACACATTCAAAACGACTCGAAACATCATCAAACACAGCAGTCAAGCACGGATAACTTATCCCTACAAAACCCCACTGATTTCCCCCGGTAATACGTCTGTTTCAGCCCTTTCCCAAAATGGTAAAGATTATGGAAACATCACTTTCATGCATGAATAATTTACCCAATTTGGAAACTTTTGAAATCGATTCTTATTCAACTTGTAATGCTCAGTTTGTCGAGTGTTTAATCTTTTCTTATCAATTCTATTGATCATAAATATCATGCATCAAGTCTAGATCCATTAAAACCCCCAAATACACATAATATCATCATATCCAATCCTAACCCTAAGCAACAATATTCTAACATCAATAACAATCCTATATCATGTTTCTATCATAGATATAGCAGCAAATCATTGAACAACACATAACACCACATAATACGCAATTTATATATGTTATTCATCATGAAAACCTATGTTAAATGATAATGTTTTGATTTAGAAAGATGTTTAAAAGGTTTTTAATCATAAAAACACCCTTAGAACAGATCCGGACAATTAGGGTTAGATGAAAACGAATTAAAATGCTTTTAAAAAGGTTTAGGATCAAGAACACACCTTGGATTCTTGTTTAGATGTTGTAGATAGGTTAGATTATGAAAAAGAAGAGAAAAAACTCCTTCCTTAGTGATTAAGATCGTTTGAGAGCGTTTTGGGACGGTTAGGGTTTGTGAAATGATGAAAAATGACAAAGGTTGGTATTTATACTAATCCTCCTTCGCCCCATTCCAATGGTCGAAGGTGGTCTCCTTCGACCCTTCCACAGGGTCGAATGAGCCCTGTCTTGGTCGAAAGGAATTCTTTCAATTTCACTCCCCAGGTTCGCCCCTTTACAAAGGGTCGAACCAGGCACAATGTTCTCCTTCGACCACTCGAAGTGGTCGAACCAGAACTCCTTTTTAACTAATTTTCTAGTTTGTCGTGTTTAACGCATTCTAACACATCTTAACACATAAGCATGCATCCCTAATCTATATTTGACATATTTAAGTATAGATAATCATTTACACATCATTTAAACACATCTATGTATATAATCCACCACACGACCAATAATCTATACATATACTTAATTAGTTCATGTAATGTCACCAACAACGGAACCCGGTACTAATGTATTACCAAAACGACTCCCAATGATCCTCCAGATCATTGTACCCTGGACAATCCTAACTCGACCTGACTCAGCTTACCCAGTTAAGTTCGTTTATAAACGTTTCTCGCTAAGGTAGACTTAGATGTTACTAATATGTTTAAGCCAAACATGCCGGGTGTCACATCATCCCCACGTTGAAAGAATTTTCGTCTCGAAAATTGCGCAAAGCCCAAAAAGAATGAAACGAAAAGAACAGAACAAAAAGGAAATTACCGGATGTCACATCCTAGCCTTCGTTTTTTTTCCCTACCATACCTGCTACTTTCTTCTTATTTTTTGACACCTACTGCAATGGCAACAACACCCACCACCATCATCGAACTATCCACACACACCAATTTTCCAATCAAACTCACAGCAAACAACTTTCCCTCATGGCGAAAACAAGTTATTTCCACACTTGAAGAGCTCAAACTCGAGCAATTTATTGATGGACTCACAGAACCACCACCGAAAATTCTTGAAGGCAAACCAAATCCAGTTTATCGATCTTGGTTTCGCCAAGACCGAATCACCTTTCTTTACAAATTGATAGGCAGCAACATCGCCACCATCCGCAACCAACCAAATGGAAGGATGGCAAAGGCGGCGGTCACACACCCACCAATGACAGTCCGTCGCCCATTCCGCCACATGCTGCGACCTACATCATCTCCAAACTCTGGTATACCTAAATATCAAAAGATAAGAACATGAATCATACCCACAAAAGGTCACCAACCACTATCAAGAACCAATCAAATACTTATTTGAGATTAAAAAAAATAAGTCAACTGTATGTATAAATAAGTCAATTGTACATCAAACAAAACCAAAATGTGATTGAAAGATAAATGTTTACCAAAACCAATTCTCCCCACTCGAAACCCTAAGCTGAAACCAATAGAACGATTAATTTTAACATTTTGCATCAATTAATAAGAACCCTAACTAAGACAAAAGATTCAAATTATCTTTAGAAACTTACTGAGATATACACCAAAACAGGTTCGCGGTCGTCAGAAGCCATCGGAAATGGTCGCCACCGTTTCACATATGCTCATCATCATCACCAACAGCCCGTTCAGTGGCACTACGGTTGCAACCGGAGTTGCCATACCAAGTAGCCAACCAACATCATTTTGGGGTAGGTGACGGGTCGATGATTGAGAACATGCAAGAACCGCCCTCCGTCCTGCATCACCACCACCACTTTTAACGAATCGAGTGAAAAAATGGGCATTCATATAGCAATAAAAAAGAGGAGGTAGTAAAAAAAGCCCCCAAAAATCAAACGTGCCATACACAGAATCATTACCCGTTTACATGCAGACAGAATGGTTGAAGACGGTTGTGTCAGCGCTGTGTTGGAGATGGGTGGCCAAGGTGCTGACGGTGGCAATGGCACCGCCTCAGGAAACACATCTGGTCTGGAAAAATTGAGAGAGGAGAGGCAACAATATAATATATATGTGGGCCAAAATGACACATATACCCCTGTAAAACTGATAAATCACGAAAATGCCACAATACTGTTCATCTTGAGTTTCCAATAATACATAGTATAATTGCTTTAAACATATTGTTTACTTTTTAATTTAAACATTAAACACAATGTTTTGTAACATTCCGAGTATATGTCTCGTTATAATTTTACTTTATCCTTTTTCCAAACTAAACGGTATTGTCATCGGTATCAGTATCAGTATCGGTATCTGTGTCATCGTGACGGTAATAATATTAATTTTTATATATCCCGATTCTCTTTCATTGGATATAGCAAGTGCCGATAACGTAATGAACCAAAACAATAGTAATTGAATTTTTGCACGCCTAGTTTGAGGTAATCCCATTAGTTAGTTTCAAATGGTGAAGATGCCAATTTAGTCACTTTAAAATTGTTTAATCCAGAAAGCGATTTTAACTAATTTAGTCCAAAGACTTCTAATTAGAATTCCATACTTAAATTATCTTTCCAAGTGGGAGTGCAAGTGTGTCTTGCTGATTTGTGGAGTTGCTTATATAACTCTATAACATAAGACCAATGACACAAACTAATCATACATTTTCACGGAAAACCACCACCAAGATGTTTACCATTCTTGAGAACTGCCGCATATCTCCGCCACCTGCCACCGTCGGTGAAAGATCTCTACCACTCACTTTCTTCGACGCAGTATGGCTACTCTTCTCCCCGATCCACCAAGTTTTCTTCTATGAGTTCCCTCATCCTACATCTTATTTCCTCGAAACAGTTGTTCCCAAACTTAAACACTCGTTATCCATCACTCTTCAACACTTTTTCCCGTTCGCGGGGAACTTGATTGTGTATCCTAATCCAAGTCGTGTGTCAAACGGAAAAAGACCCGAAATCCGTTATGTGGAAGGTGATTCTGTCGCGCTTACTTTCTCGGAAAGTAATCTTGATTTTGATGATCTCACAGGAAATCATCCTCGTGAGTGTCACAAATTCTATCCACTTGTACCCTTATTGGGACAGCCATCAAAAATATCCGATTATGTTACTATTCCTCTATTCTCAGTGCAACTAACAATTTTTCCGAATAAGGGGATCGCGATTGGGCTCACGAACCATCACTGCCTATGTGACGCGACCACACGTATTAACTTCTTGAACGCGTGGACTTCGATCGCTAAACATGGTACGGACGAGCTATTCGTAGCGAGTGGAAGTTTGCCGTTCTACGATAGAGTGATCAAATACCCGGACTCTTTAGACGAAATTTATTTCAATCAACCGGGGATTGAAACCATTGATGAGGGATACAAACTACCACAGCTTGTTGGTGAGACGGATAAAGCTCGAGCCACGCTTGTTTTAACCCAAGCCCACATCAACCGGTTAAAGAAATGGTTATCGATCCAAGTGCCAACACTCGAATATGTATCATCGTTTTCAGTGGCATGTGCTTATGTTTGGGGCTGCATAGCAAAATCGCGAGCTCAAACTAGTGTACAAACTGGTGATGATGTTCTAGAAAGGTTTATGTGTGCTGTGGATTGGAGATCTCGTATCAATCCCCCACTTCCCCAAACTTATTTTGGTAATTGTGTTGGACCATGTTTTTGTCCACCAACAAGAACCAAACTATTATCAGGCGAGAAAGGATTTCTTATGGCTGCTGAAGTATTTGGAAAGGCGCTAAGCGAGACGATAAAAAATAAGGATGCACTGATAAACGATGCGGATACATGGCTCGAGAGAGCCTACGACCCGATACCAACCATTAAGGTGTCTGGAACACCAAAGATCAAGATTTACAATGTCGATTTTGGATGGGGGAATCCGAAAAAGCATGAGACTCCGTCTATCGATTACAATGGGGCTATTTCGGTTAACGCGTGCAAAGATTCACCGGCGGATATTGAAATAGGTATCTCCCTTCCTGCTAACCAAATGGATGCGTTTATATCCATATCTAAAGAAGAATTAGAAAGCGTCTTTTATGAGCTAGACTGAGTCGTTATTTAAAGCACTTGCATTGTATGGATCTAGACTAGATTTTGCCATACAACATTCTCTTCTGAGAGGTTGCATAAGCAAAATAGATCTACTTGTCAGGCCTTATAAAGCCATCAACCTATTTCAAACGTTGTTACAATCTTATAAGCTAAATAGATCTACTAGTTACTTGTAACTTAATGACTTAAGAATAATTTCATAACTAGTCTACAACCCGTTTTAAATGTTTCACCTGTTTACGCTTCATCATGAGTTGGTTTTACATCATTTTAAGTTCCGAGTTACGCTGGAGATCTTTAAGATGAATGCATACATACGCCTAACTAGTTTATCTCTTGGAAATTTTCTGGAATAGAAAATATGTGTTATGATGTACATAAAATTAATCTACTTTTTTAATAATGTGAATAATAATGAAATATATATTAAAAAAATATACGTTTGGATAAGTATGAGAGGCCGAAGCAGGCAGGGACGATGCATTTGAAGGGCCAGGGGTGGCCCTGGCCCCCCTGTTTTTTGGCACAATAGTGAAAATTTACGATTTTCATAGGTAAATTGAGTTCGGGTTGAGTCCGGCCCCCGCCAATTTGCCACTACCGATCGAAAAAAATTGAGTCCGGCCCCCTCCGATTCAAGAACCAAGCTTCGCCCCTGGAAGCAGGGGAAAGCTTAAGAAGGGTCCGAGGGTACCCTGGCCATCACTGTTTTTTGGCTCAGTAATATGGATTTTTCCGTTTTTGTCAAAAAAAAATTATATATAATAAGTCGAGCCCCACCGATTTGAATTTATATTACGTAAATTTGAATCCCGTGACTTTCGGCCCCTTCCATCTTAAAATTCTAGCTTCGTCACTAGGCAGAATCAACCATTGCAAGGCGTGATTGTGGAGTTGGTCTTGAAGGTGTGGCTTTTATTGGAAACGAGTGGTCTTAACCTATTCTGCTCTGGTTTAAAATATAATTTTTACTTACTGATTTTAGCATGATTAGCGACTTGCCTATACATGATTAATAAGTTACCTGAACACATTGCTTTTTTTTTTGTATAAAAAAAAACTCACTAAAAAATTCGTTTTTTTTTTCCATTTTATATAGCACTATGGTACTTGTATATAAAAGTTATTAACGCTTAAAAATTAGGGGGGGGGGGGGGCGTGAGAGAAAAATACTTTTGAGGGAAATAGGGGGAAGAAGCCTCACCTTGTGCCATGTGTCACTCAAATGTATATTACTTTTTATGTTTTTTAAGTCACACCTAATATCACATGTCACACTCAAGAGGGGTAATGTCATAAATGAATGTCATGTTAGCAAAGCGGGTTTTTTTCTTTTTATATATTCAATATACTAGAGTATTATTGTCTGTGTGGACACATGTTTCAATAAATATTAATAGTTTTACTTTTATACTTTATTTAACAAAATAAATCTAAACATGCATATAAAAAATAGTTAAATATTCATATAAGTATAATAAAACATGAACGTAATCAAAAGTTAAAATAAATTCATAAGTCAGAAAAAACATATAATTCAAATACTATTTGAAGTTAGGTAATGATGTTCATTCCACGTCATATAAAAAACAGAAACAAATTAAATATAAGTTCAATAATTAAATTAAATGTGCGTTAAAGTTAATTTTTTTAACATTGACTAATTAAATTTGTAACACCTTATTAATTAAAGTGTCATTTTTCGATGAATGTTTATGGAACGAGCGAAATAATCGGATTTTCAATAACAAAAGCCGGAGACCTATAGAGATTGTGGAAGTTGTCAAATCTACTTCGTTTTTCTGGTTTCGTATAGGTCTAGATTTAAAAATATCGATTGGAAGAACTGGTGTATTTGTCCTGTGACTGATGTTGTTTGGTTTGAGGACTCTTCGAGCCGTGTTTTAATGAAGTTCTCCTTTAAAAAAATATATATTTGAGGCAAAAAAATGTAAGTAATCTAATTTAGAAAGATAAAAAAGGTATGAACGATAAATATACTTAGAAAATATAATTCATGGAAATAATGTAATCCATGTCAAAGTCAACCGACATAAACAAATTTGCGAAAAAATAACAATGACATTTTTACTTATTTAACAAAATGCAAATTAAGTAATTTTACTACATATGACATAAACAAGAAGGTTTATTGCAGTAAAAAATGAGTATAATATCAACTTTATATATGGATGTTTTATGTTAATATGTTATTTATTATTTTGAAGTTGCACTAAGATGATAACTTATTAGTTATATATTTTATAAAACATAGAAATGCAAGCATCACAAAAAGTGTCTGTCTTCGATTGAAAGTTGTTATGTTTTTATTGTATTTTTTTTATCTAATAACTTTGAATATGAAAATATGATAGTTTATAAAATTCCTAGTAATTCGATGTGACGTGCTTAATTTTTTTACGTATCAATATAAAAGTTAGCAAAAAGCAACTTACAAAAGTAATTTCCAACTGATGAAAACACAAACGCAATATGTTTATAATTATAATTGCTTTAAACATATTGTTTGTTTTTAAGTTATAACATTAAACACAATGTTTTGTAACATTCCGAGTATATGTCTCGTTATAATTTTGCTTTATCTTGTTTCCAAACTAAACGGTATTGGCATCGGTATCAGTATCAGTATCGGTATCTGTGTCATCGTAACGGTAATAATATTAATTTTTATATATCCCGATTCTCTTTCATTTGATATAGCATTAATTTTAATTTTTAGAAATCTATAATTTCAAGTCGTATTATTTAACATTTTAATTTTAATTTGTAACTAATTTGAGAAATTTATAACCGAAATTATTGAATGTTAGGAAATTGTAACTTAAAGATAAATAGTAGGTATAATGGTTACAATTATTAAATTAAATTCAAATTTTTAATTTTCATAAGATTTTATTCATTCATCAAAATTTTGAACTAAATGTTTTAATTAAGTCAAATTTTTTCTATTATTGTCATAAATTCAATTTTTAAGATTTTATAATATAAACAAAATTTTATAAAATAAATTATATATGTTAAAATTTTAAAGTAAATAGTTAAATAGAACATTTAGTATTCGAAAATTTTAAAAGTCTAAGCGAAATCTATATAATTTCAAATTATAGTATTTAAAATTTGAATATTAACTTGTAACTAATTAATTTGAGAAATTTATAACCGGAATTATTAAGTTTTAGCTACTAGTGCAAAAACGGTTATGGGTCTTGTGATTTCCGAATCTCAATTAGCAATTTTAAGTGATAGATTCATTTTAGATGGCCCTATGACGTTAAACGAGATACATGGGTGGTTAAAGGAAAAAATGTAAAAAAGCATTTATTTGCAAAACTGACTTTGAGAAGATTTATGCTAATGTGAATTGGGTTTCTTGTTAAATATGTTAGAGCAAATGGGCTTTCCGAGTTGGTGAAAAGGATTTTGCAATCTGCTCGGTCCTCTGTTTTGGTTAATGGTGTGCCTACTTTCGAATTTCAATGTGAAAAGGGTTTATGCCAAGGGGATCCCCTATCCCCTTTTTCTTTTTCTGATATTTATGGAGGCACTTGCTTATATTTTTAATAAAGCTACTAGGAGAATTTACAGGTATTAAAATATGTAACATGGGTCCAGTTATTTCGCATCTTTTGTGTGCGGTGACGCTATCATCGTGGGGGGACGGGTCAAAAGATAATATTGAGAAAACGGCCCATTTGCAAAGAATGTTTCATTTATGTTCGGGCTTGAAGATAAATATTAATAAATCTCATCTCTTTAGTATCGACACTAGTAATGAATAGATGGGAAGTATGATTGGTATTCTCAGTTTTAAGGTTGCTACTTTTCCTTTCGACTTCTTAGGCATAAAAGTGGGAGCAAATATGAATAGAGTGAGCCATGGGTCTGCGGTTATTGACACGATGCACGTTCTTTTAGCATCTTGAAGGAGAAAACCCTATCAATGGGAGGAAGATTGATTCTTATGAAATCGGTTATCGTTAGTTTGCCTATTTACTATTTATCTATTTATAAGGCCCCGATTGCGGTGATTAATCAGTTAGAGGGCATTATGAAGGCCTTTTTATAGGCAGGATCATTAGTAGTAAAGAATGTTTATTAGGTCGCTAGGGATGTGGTTGCCACGTTGAAGGCCGATGGTGGTTTAGGGGTTTCCAAACTTGCTGATGTAAATGTTGCGTTACTAACAAAGTTGGCGTGGAGGTTCTATAATATGCAAAACACCTTGTGGCGTATTAGAGGCGGTTCATGCAGGCGGGGAAGGTGGGTGTTTTTTCGGATGGATAATGCGATTGGGGGGTGCTTGAAATTTGTTGTTTCTTTCCTTGGTAAATTGAAACTTCAAGATAAGTCTATTCATAGTTGTTTGCGAGCTAAGTTTGGGAAAGGGGAAAATGTTCGTTTTTTGGGTAGATCATTGGTTCGACACATTAATCTTACAGTATCGATGGCCTTTCCTTTATCGCTTGGAAAGAGAAAGAAATTGTGTAGTAAGTTATCGATTCAAGAAGCATTCAGATACATATTTATTTTGTCATATTGGTATAGAAGTCCGCAAACCGTTGAAGAAATTTCTGAGATGCAATAAGTTTTAGAGCTTCTCGCTAAATTCTCTCTTTCGAATAGAAAGTATTTTTGGAGGTGGAATGACGTGGATAATGGAGATTTTACGGTCTCCTTGGTTAAAAAATTGCTGAGTAAATGTAGGGATGTTAGTCGCATGCGTCTCTCGAAATGGGAGTCTTGGGTTCCTTTAAAGGTTAATTTGTTAATGTGAAGGGCGGATATGGATCGGCTTCCCACTAGGCTTGTGCTAGTTAGGAGGCGAATTAATGTTTTAGAGGTTTGGCGTGGGCTATGTAATTCGGAGGAGGAGACCTAAGAGCACATTTTTACAGCTTGCAGATTCACTTTGAGAGTTTGGTCGACTATTGGTAGTTGGTGCAAGATTGGTCCGATATTTTTCGTTGATTTCAGTGATCTTCTAAAGCTCCATGACACGACCGCTAGTTCCAAATGGGGGAAAAGGATAGTTTTCACCAGTTGTTGGGTTATATGGAGGGATCGGAATAATAAGGTATTTGATGGGGTTACTCCTAAAGTTTATGAAGTTCTTGCAAATATTAAGTCTTTGTCTTTCTTGTGGCTTAGGAGTCGTTCAATGTTTAGGTCCCTTCAATGGAAAGACTAGGTTGTATATTCGTTGTACATTTTGTAATGGCTTGTCTTGCCGGTCCTTGATTTAAGGGCGCACCCATTTTAATAAAGTTTACAGTTAAAAAAAAGGTGTAATTGTTAATATTATTAATTTTTTTTAACCAATGATAATTTTTTTTAACAAAAAAGGGTAAATTACATAATGATAATTTTTTTTAACCAACAAGCTACGCCGCCACCCCTTTTTGAATAGAAAATCCCAATCTGCTAAAAACAAAACCCCACCCTTGGGGGGTGGAAAAGTTGTTGTGCACTACTCGTTGAACCCGAGCCAAAAATCGCACCGCCTCCGGTGCCAAGGAACCGAACGTGTCGAAGGCCAAGAGAACGAAAACATGCTGATTATCCTCACATGCTTTAGCATGCTTTTCCACTTTCTTGGATTCAGCTCTCATGACCGCTTGCCCGGCCACAAACCCACTATCTCGAAGCCCAACAAGGGGGGACACCCCGGTAAGATCAACACATGCATGTTTCCCACCTTCCCAACCAAAAACTAAGACGTCAGTTGGGCGTAAGGTGGACCTCCCCTCCGTGGGGTTTGTGAGAAAATTAACTGACGCTTCTTTTCTTGCGAAGATCCCCGCTCTTTTAAGGATGTCTGCCAAAGCATCCCAGACAAAATCGTGCCGATATTTAAACCCTGACAATTCCTTACAATGCAACGCATGTTCCCCATACTTATCAAGGCATGCTTTGTGGCAAACCGGACAATTTTCATCATTGGGGAAAATGGGTATCATCGGCCTGTTTTAAGTATTGCCCTGTACTCTACTACTGACATCCGTTTCCCCAAACCTTCGATAGGTAACACAGTAAGGAAGTCCTGGGCGTGAGGCTTTTGCAAGCATTCTAAGACGGCCTTCTGACGGACGGACATACGGAAATCCTCCTCCAAACTTTGTGTGATTCGGTTATAAAGAGCAGTCGCCAGAGTTTTTTGTGGCTTTTTAGGGGCGGTGTCCTTATTAATTAAATTCAAAATTTTGAATGTTTTAAAAAAATTCAGACTATTCAAAATTTCAAACTAAATGCAATTAATGTATTAACTATCTCTAATTGTTACAATTATTATCTTAAATTCAAAGTTTAAACATGAAAAACTTGGAAAATCTCTCATTGTGAAAGTTCACAAGAATGAGAGCAGACTATATAAACATCTCTTTCATTCATTTTCATCATTTCACAACCTTAACTTGCCTCCAAGTGTTCTCTTATAAACTCCATCCTGTAGAAATGAGTTTTTGCCCTCATTTCGTAGATACTTGAGCCAAATCACGTCTAGAAACAATATCAAATGAGGAATCAAGGTGTATAATCCATTAGAACCGTTTTTCATTCATTTTTTTTAAATTTTTATGAACCATAATTGTCCAAACTGATATTAACATGTTTTCTTAAATAAAAACTCTCTTCTAAACATTTCCAAACTAGATATATACACTAAAAAGTTGGTTTTCACAAAGTATAAACTTAAGTGTAGGATTGGTGACCTAGAATTTGGGGCTTTTGTGATATTTTTATGTTATATAATACTAGGTTACCAATTTGATGTTTGTATGAGTATTAGAAACATTATTAGATGTTTGGATAATTTATTGAGGTTTTTGTGAACTTTGACCCATTTTAGGGATTTATGTTATAGATCCAGGGCTTGTATTTTGAATATAATTATTACAACATGTTAGGTATTGTGTTACAATTGATTTCCCCTGAGTTTATAGGTTTAATGACGGTGATATGTGACAAATTGCACTATTTGCCATATCTGGATAGTTTCTCATGCACATTGATGTGACTTTCCCATAATTTGCCATTTTAGAAAAGCATATGATTTTGAGCATGAAAACTTGATCAATAAGGTGCCTATGTGTTGTAAATTGATGACATTATGCTAGGATTATGTTATACTATGAATGGGTTACATATTGGCACGTTTTAGATCACATTTAAGGGGTGTTATTCGTAAAAAAATGGTTACAGCTCTGTGCATGGCGAATGAGTACTCATTCGCGTGAACGTTACAATGAATTTGACTGGAATAGTCTCATTCACTATAATGCGATATGATGCGAATTCTTTGTATGAAATTAAGTATTTTTCGTGCTTACTTGTATGGGAACTTGTATGTGGTTGCTAAACTAATATAACGGTTCACTAACGGGATGTCAGGTCTTGTATGGTCATGTCAAAGTCAAAACACATACGTAAATATGATGTAACACCCCAACCGATGGCGGAAACATCGGGGTGCCACGTATTGATGATTGTTCAGTAGCTCATGGTGAATATTAAGTTTCATAAATGATTTAAATAAATTACATAAAATTGTTCTAGAATTTGTACATCAAGTTGAATAAAACTATACACATATCTTCAAGCATCAATTCAAATCTTCAAGCAAATAGAACCTGAAACATGTTAAGTTGAAAAGGTTTTGGGTCAACAAAAGTTGGTGAGAATTACATAGGTTTTTGATAATTGAATAAAAATGATGTGCAATTCATGTGTCATGTCAATCTAGTCCATATGTGAGAACATACTAGAAATAAATCGAGTGCATAATCAACCCTGATGACTGTTATAATATGATACATACCATACGCTCATGGTCCAATTGAATATGTTATACGATAACAAACACCCACGCTACCTTTGTAGGAGGCACGTATCCGGGTGGGATTGTCAGTCCAATAGATCTATCAATGTATACCGTCGGCTTGTACGGAGTTAATGATTATGCTAGAATGGTGCTTACTCTAATCATGCTCAAGACATAATGCAACATAGAAAACACATAGACACATTGATGATTGAATTGCAATGATAATGTTATAACATGTTTCACCCCAAAAATGGTGATAAATAGAAAAGGGGCTATGTAAAACTCACCTTGGTAAAATGTTATATCTGTTGAGAAATGTGTTGACCAAATGTATCAAGTATCACCCTAAAATGAGGTAATAAATATGTCTAAGTCTATCAAGTCTACAAATGTATAAGTTCTAGGGCTTCGAATTGGGGATAATTGCTCGTTTGATTAGTATTAAAAATATTCGCCAATTGAGAGAAATTTAGTAAATAAATACTAAAAATCCTTTTTTTATAAATGTTAAATCTAAAATAGTCACAAGAATGTGTTTAAAGTACAAAAATAATTTTTATAAAATTATTTTCTTTAAAATAGAATATTAATTCTATTTATAACAAATAGTCAAAATTTAATCTTAATATCTAAAAATATTAAAATTAAAGAATTATAAGTTTAAAATTTATATTTCTGTTCTAAATGATCAGAAATAATTTGTATAAAATTTTGGTGCAAAAATAATGAAAATTGAATTTATTATGATTTAATTATGATTAAATCTAACAAAAATCGGTTAAAAATATTAAATAAATGACTTTACAGAAATAAAAATCATTTCTGAAATGTTTATTGTTTTATAAACTTAGAATAATTTTTGTGGAATTTTATAAAGTCGTTTTGATATATTAATAGAATTTTATAATTATAATTGAATAAATTTGTAATATTTATTATATATAATAAATAAATGATTTTTGAAGAAAAACTAAAAGTTGGATATTAAACATTTTCATAAGGCTGATTTAAAATAAATTTTGTAGAATTTATAAACCTCTTTTGGTATTTTAAACATAAATTAAGAGTTTTATTTATAAAAAGTGATGAAAAAGAAAAGAAGAAAAACAAGGCTTGTGTAAGGGGTTCGAACCCAGGCCCAGGGCCGGTTCAACCCTTGACAAACCTCCTTAACACCAACTGGGCTGTAGGTCTTTTATGTGTTGGTTTTGTTTAACTAAATCCTTTAAACATAAACAAAGGAGTGTCATCTTCCCCAAATAACTAAGAACCCTAAAATTTCAATCTATTTAAAAACCACGATTACAGGTCAATAAACCATGGGGTTTAAGATGAATAAGGGCCGATTAATGTATAAAAACAATGAACAAGATCATACCAGA
This sequence comes from Ambrosia trifida, assembly GCA_028751855.1. NCBI lineage: Eukaryota > Viridiplantae > Streptophyta > Magnoliopsida > Asterales > Asteraceae > Ambrosia > Ambrosia trifida. Next base: position 48,732,016 of record CM054131.1, on the reverse strand, counting down.
CACAACGCTTCAAATCGTGAGTCAATCAAAAAGTCAACGACTTTGATTTCGAATGATACAGAGCAGTGGCTTAATTGAGTGTTAGGGGTTTGTTATTTTGCCGATTATGAACCCAAAGATGGTTTCAATTTATACTATTCTTGTTAACTTGGAAGGTTATAATTGTTTGACCATACTCAGTCAACCACGCGGATAGATTCAAGAGAAATGGTTGAAACGATTAATTAGCGGAGCATAATTGTTTGATTGAGTCGGTATTAACTCAATTAATATAGTTTCCAATTTTTTGTGAACAAGATTCAAAGTCAAACGCCAAATATAAAGGTAAAAAAAAAAAGAAAAAAGAAAGCATAACTGTTTGTAGGTCACGAGATGCAGCAGCAGAGAAGAAAAAAATAAAAAATAAAAGAAGGTGAAATGGGCTTGGGGCCGTGAATTTGGTTGGGTTTGGGCTGGGTGGTTTGGGTTTAAAATGGGTTGGAAGGCTTTTTGGTTTGGTTTAGTTATAGTATTTGTGTGATTAATATTATTATTATTATTATGATTATTATTATTATTATTATTATTATTATTATTATTATTATTATTATTAATATTATAAATAAAAAATCTTTTGACAAAAATATAAATTTGCCATGGTTATTTTTGTACAAAAGTAGTTTAATACAAATAAAGTGGTGATTTTACTTATACAAAGTTTAGGAAAAATTTGCAATGTTACAGTCTCCCCTACTTTTAGAAACTTCGTCCCGAAGTTTATTGAAAACACAGGTATACAATTGGTCGACTACCGAAAACCTTGATAAAATTTCTCACTACCTTAACGTACCTGTAAATTCATGATTACGTTCCGGACCGTAATTATCAATTTACCTTACATTAGGGTTTTGCGTCCTTTTATGACTCTACCGATTGTTGAGCAGGTTCGATAGTCTCCACCGGTCGTTGAGCAGGTTGTAGGGCCTCTCCCGACTGTTGGAAAGACATGATGACCTCTACCAATCGTTGAGTAGGTTGTTTGGTAGTCAACTAATTGTTGTACAAGTAAGCAAGTATGATTATAGATATAGCAATTAGTTCACATTCGAACAAGCATGCACTCGGATGTTATGATAATACTTGAATTTATTACGTGAATCAAAAAGTGTCAATACATAGAATTAAAAAGTAGACATCATTCAAATGGTGGGGTTTGCTGTTAAGTAGCTGGAGGGTCTTGATCTCGATTTAGTTTAGGGCATCGGTTACGGAAGTGATTTGGGTAATGAATGTTCAATAAGATATGGGTTGAATGAAGGACAATGAGGTAATATAAGGAATGCAATCATTTATTCATTTAATTAAAACGAATAAACGAAAACGTTGACTTATCAAAGATTCTAAATTCTAATAACATATGAAGACATGCTTTAGCCTATAAGTGAACACTCATCCCGAGAATTCCCAGGTAGGCATCCGGGTCCCTCGTCTGATTGGGATATATACGCAATGCCATCCTAGACAGAAGACTCAGAATACAGGCGTTCACCCTTCCAGATTGCATGTGTTCGTTATTAAGATTCTAGAACTTCGACGAGATCTCTAGGTGGTTCAGGTTAAACCTGAGGATTTTGTCCTATTAGTCTAAGAGTAGATCCAGTGATGGAGAGCAACCTTCTTGTAAGGATGAAAGTAGGGATAAGAAGTAGGAGGGAGATAGAGTATAGCAAGTAAAAGGAGCAAATACTGATTATATTCCTATGGTTATAGACTAGATTATTTTTCTAATAACCTAATTCCCTATAACCATGGCTCTGATACCAATCTGTAACACCCCAACCGATGGCGGAAACATCGGGGTGCCACGTATTGATGATTGTTCAGTAGCTCATGGTGAATATTAAGTTTCATAAACGATTTAAATAAATTACATACAATTGTTCTAGAATTTGTACATCAAGTTGAATAAAACTATACACATATCTTCAAGCATCAATTCAAATCTTCAAGCAAATAGAACCTGAAACATGTTAAGTTGAAAAGGTTTTGGGTCAACAAAAGTTGGTGAGAATTACATAGGTTTTTGATAATTGAATAAAAATGATGTGCAATTCATGTGTCATGTCAATCTAGTCCATATGTGAGAACATACTAGAAATAAATCGAGTGCATAATCAACCCTGATGACTGTTATAATATGATACATACCATACGCTCATGGTCCAATTGAATATGTTATACGATAACAAACACCCACGCTACCTTTGTAGGAGGCACGTATCCGGGTGGGATTGTCAGTCCAATAGATCTATCAATGTATACCGTCGGCTTGTACGGAGTTAATGATTATGCTAGAATGGTGCTTACTCTAATCATGCTCAAGACATAATGCAACATAGAAAACACATAGACACATTGATGATTGAATTGCAATGATAATGTTATAACATGTTTCACCCCAAAAATGGTGATAAATAGAAAAGGGGCTATGTAAAACTCACCTTGGTAAAATGTTATATCTGTTGAGAAATGTGTTGACCAAATGTATCAAGTATCACCCTAAAATGAGGTAATAAATATGTCTAAGTCTATCAAGTCTACAAATGTATAAGTTCTAGGGCTTCGAATTGGGGATAATTGCTCGTTTGATTAGTATTAAAAATATTCGCCAATTGAGAGAAATTTAGTAAATAAATACTAAAAATCCTTTTTTTATAAATGTTAAATCTAAAATAGTCACAAGAATGTGTTTAAAGTACAAAAATAATTTTTATAAAATTATTTTCTTTAAAATAGAATATTAATTCTATTTATAACAAATAGTCAAAATTTAATCTTAATATCTAAAAATATTAAAATTAAAGAATTATAAGTTTAAAATTTATATTTCTGTTCTAAATGATCAGAAATAATTTGTATAAAATTTTGGTGCAAAAATAATGAAAATTGAATTTATTATGATTTAATTATGATTAAATCTAACAAAAATCGGTTAAAAATATTAAATAAATGACTTTACAGAAATAAAAATCATTTCTGAAATGTTTATTGTTTTATAAACTTAGAATAATTTTTGTGGAATTTTATAAAGTCGTTTTGATATATTAATAGAATTTTATAATTATAATTGAATAAATTTGTAATATTTATTATATATAATAAATAAATGATTTTTGAAGAAAAACTAAAAGTTGGATATTAAACTTTTTCATAAGATTGATTTAAAATAAATTTTGTAGAATTTATAAACCTCTTTTGGTATTTTAAACATAAATTAAGAGTTTTATTTATAAAAAGTGATGAAAAAGAAAAGAAGAAAAACAAGGCTTGTGTGTGGGGTTCGAACCCAGGCCCAGGGCCGGTTCAACCCTTGACAAACCTCCTTAACACCAACTGGGCTGTAGGTCTTTTATGTGTTGGTTTTGTTTAACTAAATCCTTTAAACATAAACAAAGGAGTGTCATCTTCCCCAAATAACTAAGAACCCTAAAATTTCAATCTATTTAAAAACCACGATTACAGGTCAATAAACCATGGGGTTTAAGATGAATAAGGGCCGATTAATGTATAAAAACAATGAACAAGATCATACCAGACACAACGCTTCAAATCGTGAGTCAATCAAAAAGTCAACGACTTTGATTTCGAATGATACAGAGCAGTGGCTTAATTGAGTGTTAGGGGTTTGTTATTTTGCCGATTATGAACCCAAAGATGGTTTCAATTTATACTATTCTTGTTAACTTGGAAGGTTATAATTGTTTGACCATACTCAGTCAACCACGCGGATAGATTCAAGAGAAATGGTTGAAACGATAAATTAGCGGAGCATAATTGTTTGATTGAGTCGGTATTAACTCAATTAATATAGTTTCCAATTTTTTGTGAACAAGATTCAAAGTCAAAGGCCAAATATAAAGGTAAAAAAAAAAAAAGAAAAAAGAAAGCATAACTGTTTGTAGGTCACGAGATGCAGCAGCAGAGAAGAAAAAAATAAAAAATAAAAGAAGGTGAAATGGGCTTGGGGCCGTGAATTTGGTTGGGTTTGGGCTGGGTGGTTTGGGTTTAAAATGGGTTGGAAGGCTTTTTGGTTTGGTTTAGTTATAGTATTTGTGTGATTAATATTATTATTATTATTATGATTATTATTATTATTATTATTATTATTATAAATAAAAAATCTTTTGACAAAAATATAAATTTGCCATGGTTATTTTTGTACAAAAGTAGTTTAATACAAATAAAGTGGTGATTTTACTTATACAAAGTTTAGGAAAAATTTGCAATGTTACATATGATGTGTTGCAAAAGACATCTCTTTTCCTATGTATTTTGTATATTATTTGTTTATATTTTTATTTATATCGTGTTGTTTTTATTATGTATTTATTTATTTCTTTATTTTATAGGTGTTCTTGAGAAATGAGCTTAAAACAGTGAGAAATAATCAAGACACGAGTACCTGGTGTTCATGGACGTTGGAGCGTAAACGAGAAACTTTGGTCAAGTCAAGAAAACCCAAGTCGAGAATAAGGAGTATACTACTACTACTACTACTACTACTACTAATAATAATAATAATAATAATAATAATAATAATAATAATAATAATAATAATAATAATAATAATACATAAAAGACAAATGAAAACAAAAACTATTGAGAAATATTGAGACAAAATTGTCTCGTGAACGTCAGCGGCCCAAAAGAAAAAAATAAAAAAAGACAAAACCCTACTTTGACATATATATATTTCGAGAGGCACATATATTGAGAGGGGAGAGATCAACAGCGGCAGAGGGAAACATATTATTTTCTAGAAGAATATCAACAGCCGCAAAGCAGGAGTAGCACGACAGCGGCAAGGAGCAGCAGCATTATTTTGTCATCTTGGCATTATTTGAAGCATTTGGGAGCACACTTTGAGGCGTGGAGGCTTGGGTTCAAGACGCAAAACGCTTGAGTTCAATTTTTATACTCTTTTTATATTTTTGTTTTGCCACACTTTTACGTGTTTTAATTTTATTCCAACTACTAAAAGTTATTATGTTTTATATTTGAACATGATGAGTAGCTAAACATTTACGCTACCTAAGTTATATTGATGATTATTTTGTGACTTTTGACGTTCGGTTTTGGATAATATATTTTTGGCTTAATGTTTTGGTAAAATATATATGTGTTGTTGATAAAAATGCGTATGAATGCTTTTAGTAATCGGTTTGCTTGATTGTTGCTTTGCGTTTTTCTCTAGTTTGTTACTTTAGCAGAAGAGAAATCAAGTTTTACAATCCAGATACAATAATAACAATGTAAAACGGTTCATGATAATGTTGAAAAGACATGCATGAGACGCCATGTGACTTCGATCACCTAGTCTGATACTGATACCTTAGTGCCCTGAGAAAACATGCTAAAATACGTCAACATATAATGTTGGTGAGTTCATATGTTTTTAACATTAAACAACTTTAGTAAAACCGGATTCACATAACACACTATTATAATTAAACCTAGTTAGACGTTTTACTCATTACCCAAGTGTTTTGAACTACTACTATTAACTCACGGTTTGTCCTACGGTTTGCCCTTGGTTCACCCTAATTTTCTAGTAGCTTGCCATTCGTTTGCCCTATCCCCCGCTACTATACATGTTTAATAGTTTGAATAGTTATAAGAGTTGCTAGTGCACAAGCGATGTGATAGTGGTTATGTAATCCAAAAGTTTAGAGTGTTTTAGCATGTTTCTCCCCGAAAGTAAAAATAGTAAAGAGGGTATGTGAAACTCACCTTAGGTTGCGTCTTCTAGTATTTATAAAACCGACTTTGTGATGATAATTCCAATATCCAGAAACCTATCATAAGATGTCTATAAGTGTGTTCACTGATAACGTGTTGATCTAATAACCCTTAGTTGTCCAAACCATGACTTTATATTATTTGACCCGTTTCCTCATTTTTACCTTTAGAAACCACTTTAAGCTTAAACCTTTCGTTTGTCAACCATTTTATTTTATATTGATTACCGGATTGTATATATTTATATAATGTGAAAAAAGAAAAAAAAATATATCAGCATCAAGATTAGCTGACAAAAAAAAATCAGCATAAAGAGTAGCTGACCAAAAAAAAAAACTAAAAAAAAAAAAACTGAAAAGAAAAAGATGTATGAAAAGGTGAGAGAAAAGAAAAAAAAAAGAATAAAGGTTGTGGGTCGAGAAGACCAAAGAGTTAGAGTTTATTTGCTTATGGTTTATCCGGTTTATCTCTTATTTTTCTTTTTAGCCAATTTTTCCCAACAAAATACCCTACCTTTAACCTTTGCCTACCCTTTCGAAGTCCTCTTGATTTGTGTTAGTTTTAGCAATTAGGTGGAGATTTGATTGACGTACAAGCTTATGATAATTTTGCTTCATATTTCAGTTTTGAGAGATTCACTCCAAATAAATATATAACCGAGAGATGAGTGATATTGTGAAGGGTACTTACAGGTACATAGTCGGTTGCTTGAAGGTAAGTGAAGCTTTACTAGGTAGGCCTTGTTTTTAAAATTGTATAACCTTGACTAGTCAGCCTTTTGAACGATGTAAGTGTTGTGAAACCGCTATGCTTGTTGATTTCGTAGCCTTCTTTTGACCCTGTTTGATGCTATCATTTTTGTTAAGTGCTTTGTTGAAAATATTTGGGATTTTGTATAATTCTTTTTCGGGACGCAAAAGTTTTAAGTGTGGGCATGTTTGATGTGTTGCAAAACACATCTCTTTTCCTATGTATTTTGTATATTATTTGTTTATATTTTTATTTATTTCGTGTTGTTTTTATTATGTATTTATTTATTTCTTTATTTTATAGGTGTTCTTGAGAAATGAGCTTAAAACAGTGAGAAATAATCAAGACACAAGTACCTGGTGTTCATGGACGTTAGAGCGTAAACGAGGAACTTTGGTCAAGTCAAGAACACCCAAGTCGAGAATAAGGAGTATACTACTACTACTACTACTACTACTAATAATAATAATAATAATAATAATAATAATAATAATAATAATAATAATAATAATAATAATAATAATAATAATAATACATAAAAGACAAATGAAAACAAAAACTATTGAGAAATATTGAGACAAAATTGTCTCGTGAACGTCAGCGGCCCAAAAGAAAAAAATAAAAAAAGACAAAACCCTACTTTGACATATATATATATTTCGAGAGGCACATATATTGAGAGGGGAGAGATCAACAGCGGCAGAGGGAAACATATTACTTTCTAGAAGAATATCAACAGCCGCAAAGCAGGAGTAGCACGACAGCGGCAAGGAGCAGCAGCATTATTTTGTCATCTTGGCATTATTTGAAGCATTGGGAGCACAGTTTGAGGCGTGGAGGCTTGGGTTGAAGACGCAAAACGCTTGAGTTCAATTTTTATACTCTTTTTATATTTGTTTTGCCACACTTTTACGTGTTTTAATTTTATTCCAACCATGTTTAGTACTAAAAGTTATTGTGTATTATATTTGAACATGATGAGTAGCTAAACATTTACGCTACCTAGGTCATACTGATGATTATTTTGTGACTTTTGACGTTCGGTTTTGGATAATATATTTTTGGCTTAATGTTTTGGTAAAATATTTATGTGTTGCTGATAAAAATGCGTATGAATGCTTTTATTAATCGGTTTGCTTGATTGTTGCTTTGCGTTTTTATCTAGTTTGTTACTTTAGTAGTTTCAAGATCTAGAGTTTTACGTGATTTTCCATAGACTTTGTGTTAGTGGTTAATCTAGTGGTTTCTTGTCTTAGATAACCCTATTAGCAACCTTGTAAGCATTTGAAATTAGTGTTTTGCTACTCTTGAGACCGGGAGGAGATAGAGTGTCGATTTGTCTAGTCCTTAGGTTTTGGGTATAGGTGAGACTGGAAGGAGATCCTTACTTATTTACCTTAGCTTCCCTAGCAAATTCGAGTTTTTGTAAACAATCTTAGATAACTCCTTCACATTTTCGGGTGTGTTGAGATTAGCGAGACCGGGAGGTGAGCGAGTCTTTTGAGTACCTTAGCATTCCCTAGTAAGGTGAGACCGGGAGGTGATCCGAACTAGTAACCGGTGATTTACACGTCCCTAGGACAAGTGGGGTCCACAAAATTTTCATCAATATTACCAAAAACATGATAATCTCATCACCAAACGTATGTTGAAAGACGAGAGGCATGAACTAAGAGGACAAACATACCGATAATCGTTCTTGGGTTGTAGCTATCCTCAAGAAAGTTGAAACGTGGCTAGGCTTTTCAAGTTAGTGTGATCCCATATCTGATCCCTTCTATATCTCAAAGGTTGATGGTTGTTTAAAAAAAAGATTAAAATTTAAAAAAAAAATCCAAAAAAAAAAAATCTTTATTTGTGTATAGTTGTTATTAAGTCTTCCATGTCACATTATTTGTGTCTCAAGCCGTTTGAGATACTTACCTGATTGCACACCACAGATGTATACGGTTTTGTCTGTATGTTGAATTTGTCTAAAGAAAATTCGGAGTTATGTTTGTGATTGTGGATAGGTTTCTTGGACTACTTGCTGCAATGATGGCCGATCATCAGTTGAACAAGATACCAAACCAAAGCACATGTTTCCTCAAGTTTGCAGAAGACACCAAGATAAGAATCCTCCTCCTACGTTTTTTAAACCACTCAAGCTACCAAGAGTTGGAAAAGCTTGTACCTGATCAACAAAAGATGATGCATGCAAAAAGGGAAAGATTGTTGGATTTGAGTACTCAAAGAACAAAGTGACAAGAACACCTCCAGCAAATAATATATGGAAAGCATCAGTCTAGGGGGAGTATTGTTGGGTACTGTATTTGAGACTGAAGCTTTCCAGATTGAAGATCACAATATGTAGAGATTGTCGATTCTGAAGATGATACAAGAGATTGATAACATTAGACTAAGGGGGAGATTGTTGGGTCTAAATTTGGTAGTCTAATGTTATCAACAAGTTAAAGTCAACAAGTCAAAGTTCGGTAAACAAAAGTCAAAGTCGAACGAGTCGCGGTCAACACATAAGGCGACTCGAGAAATCCAGATAATAGATCGATGAGTGAAGCTCAAGTTATGATCAAGAAAGGCGCTATGGATAATAAATATATTTTGTTTAAATAAAATATATTTATTACTTTAGAAAAATGGTTTTCTTGTTTAGTGATTGTTTTAGTAAATTGTTAACCCTAGGGACCTAAATGTAATTAGCCTAAGTGTATTTGGGCTATAAATAGAATGATAGATTAGGGTTTTAGCAACACACATTCTAGAGAGATTTGGGGGGCTATCATTGTATTCATCTTTTGCTTATCAATCTAGTGGGTTTTATTGTCATATTTAAGTGTGTGTTCATCTCTATTTTCATCTTGTTCTTCATCAGAATCAGATTCAAGCTCCAAATCGATCCTACACCTAGCAGCCTCAATCAATGTCTGGTTCTTCCTCTCTGCTACTTTGTTCTGCAGCGGTGTATATGGCGCACTGAATTCTTGATGAATGCGTCTTTCAGAAGAAAAAAGAATCCATGTTATTGTTATTGAATTCAGTTCCATTGTCGCTACGAATCCTTCTGATCTTTAGTTTGTATAGGGATTCCAACTTTAGAAGCAGAACTTGAAGGTAGCTGAAGGTCTCACTTTTATATTGTATGCAGACAACCCTAGAAAATCTAGAATAATCATCAGTGATGACAAAGCAATACGAATCCCCACATTAACTCTTCATCTTGACTGGAACGAACAAATCCATGTGGAGTCTTTCAAGCGGTGTAGATATTGAGTTGATCTTCTTCTTGGGGTGAGACTTCTTCTTTTGTTTACCCTTTTTTGCAACTAACACAGACGTCATTCAGATGAAAGTGTTTGACAGAGACACCATCCAGCAAACCATTGTTGACTAACTGGTTCATCCTTAAAAAGGTGGGTGTATCCCATACATCTGTGCCACATGATTGACTATTTCTCAGTAGATTTTGACAGAAAATAGGTAACCTGGGCAGACTTGGTGATTGCTTGACTCATATATAAGATAAACAAGTTGTTTACCTTTGGAGCTGACATAATCACCCTTTTCTCTGGTATCACGAATCCAGGTTTCAGAAGAAAACATGACGTGTCATTGAAAATCACAGAAAATTTCTTCTCATAGATTTGGGATACACTGAGCAAGTTATGATTGATCTGCTTCACATAATTGATCCAATCAAAACTGACAATCCCATTAGACATACTCCCTTCCTTCATAGTATATCACCCTTTATTACCAGCAAAGGAAATATATCCTATATTGATGTTTTTGATATTGAATAGGATAGATAATTCACCGGTCATGTGCTCGAATGCCCCAATATCAACAACCCGAAGATTGCTAATAGCCCCTATGGAAACACCCAATATGAAACATTAAAATTTATTTGGAAAGGGGGACCCATGCCTTTACGATCTTGGGTCATCTAGCATCATCAAGCACTGGCACGTCAATCCACATGCCTAATGATATGGGAATATCAGCAAAAACATTAGCCACCTTCTTTGGCTTCTTTGGTTCTGAGCTACTAGAAGCTTCAGACTTCATATCAACTGTTTTTTGGTTTCCAAACCTATTCTGGCTTAGTCTCTGGAGCCTTAAGCTTAACTGGTGTGCGTTGTTCTTTTGGCTGACTTTTAGGGCTAGCGAGTTGCTTTACCGGTTTAGTAGCATTGGAACTGCTCTTATGCTCCCCCTTAGGTTAAGATCCCTTAGGTTTTTCCAGTTGAGTTTTAATCACAATAATTAGCGGGTTAACATCCTCAACAACCTTTTTCTTTTCTTTCTTATCCTATTTGGAATCCTCCTTAGCACTTTTCTTTGGTGATACAGGAGCTTGGTTGCTTGAGGGTCTAAGTTATCAGCAGCTTGTCCTCTACGAGGTCTCAAGTAAGGACAATTTGACACAATGTGTCTCACCTTATTACATTCATAAAATATTCTCCATTCATGTGGATCCTGAGAAACATGTTGTGGATGCTTTGGACTTGTGTTTTTTACTCGGTCATTAGAATCGTTTGCTCAGGATGAGCTAGCCCCATGATCATTATTTGATCGAGGAGCATTCTTTTTTAATCCTTTTGTCTAACATGTTCTAAGTTCAAACAGTTTTAAAAAATTAGCTCGGTTCCAGATGACCTAACAAACTCAATTGGTTTTGGTGGGGTACCGAGTCTTGATCTTCATCGTGCTTTCATGGAGGGAATCCAATGGATATCCTTGTGTTTTGGATATCAAGGAAGCAATGGTTTCCTGGTTGGAATGGGTGGTGGATGCAAAACTTGGGTTGTTTGACCACCCTGATGACTGGTCTGCTGATTTTGTTAGACTGGTGCTGGTGTTGATTTCGACACACCAGATGCAGTTTGCTCAATGTAATTAATTGGTTTAGATTTAAAAAGTTTAGCAATCAATTCTTTACTGACATTCTTAATTGGGAAAACATTCTTAGAAAAAAAAATCCAGAGTCCTTGAGCATATAATACAGACCAGAGTCACCCGTTAACTCATCGACATAATCATCAGAATCAGGCTCCGGATCATATTCTATGTGATTTTCAAGAGGTAATCGGTGTTTCTGTTGTTTCTGACTACCAAGAACTAGTTTGCTATCCTCTTCATCACTGAAATCATCATCAGATTCAATCAAGCAGTAGTTATCATCCTTGACAACTTCTCTTTTTCAATGTCAGCAGGGTCAGTAACCAGGAGATTTGTGACCTGAAAAATGTGTGGTCTTAGTATCCTCTAGTGATTTACGATAATTATCATACATTGGAGGTGGGATAGCTTGATAACCAATACCTGACACACTCTTATCGGTTATTTGACTCTCAATTATGTGATCAAGCACATATTTGGAGTTAGAATTACTTTCGAGCTTCTTCTTGATAGCCTCATAATCACACTGTGCAACAGCTAAATCCTTTTTTGTTTGTTGCAAATCAGAGATGTAATTGTTAATGGCATCTTGTTTGTTTAAAACTGTTCGGTTATGCTGACTTACATCTTTCTTTGGCAACATAATTGTTTCTTTAAATTCCTTTTCATTTGATTTTAAAGTTGCATTTGCATTAGTCCACTATCGAAGATCACATACCAAGATGTTATTGTGTTCTTTAATGGATTAGATTTTGGCTTCTAATTCACAACATTTATCACATTTGGAAGTTCCAGAAGAACTGACCAGGTTATCTTGAATGTTAGCCATGATTGCATAGTGAGAAGATGAACCATCGTTAGCAAAATACTTCGAATAGTCCACAGTAGATTCCACAATGTCTTGAACCAAACATGACTTCTGGTTAGTCAAGAAATTAGCTTCAGCAAGCAGCCGGTCAACATCAGCATATAAGGAATTTACGTTGCTTTCAAACGATCCAGATTGTTCACAAGGTATCTCTTCTGAACTCTCATCATCACTCGAACATGCTTCTGAACTTGACAGAGATGACCCAGCTTCGTGTTTGACATCTTTAATGATTTCTGCATAACATGTCATGCTTCCCAAGTTCACTGCACCATTACCTCCCAGTTGTAAGTTCCAATCAACTCCTTCATCAGCTTGCACTACCATCTCCCTAGCCGGATTGTTAGCTGGTTGTGCACATGGTGGCAGTGGGTTGTTCACCGGTACTATTGCATGCTCATTGTTGGGAGCTTATGCTTCTTCTTGTTGTTGGGGTCGATTTTCGAACAGATTCTGTTGACGCTGACCACAGTTTGCTCTGAATGGATACTGGTTATTTTGCTTAATGGGCTTGTCACATTACCATTTGAAGTGACCACGAACACCACAGTTGAAGCAAGTAACATTTTGCTTGTTAAACCCATATCTTGTATGCTTGCTGGTTTGCCAATCAGGGTGACCGATCCTTTCCATGAATTCTTCTGCCCTTCTCACCACATGGGCCATGTGCCACTGAATGTCCATAAATTTCATCTCATCCTTATCTACCTAAGCATAATCTTCCTTTGTCATGTTGATATTCCCAATGTTTCCTGCCACTAAGTCATTATAAAATGTCACAAATGTTGATAATAACGCGACATGCTCCTTAGCAACCTCTAGTGTCACATTCCAAAAATTGTTCATTGAGGGTTGTACCATCAAGGTGTCTAATGAAACATAGGCTGACTGTTGTGGGGTGGAAGTATTTGGATAGACATAAGTGTTGGCATGAAATGGTGGTGTAGGACAGTATGTGGTAGATGTGGAAGGAGGTGGTGTGAATTGGCAAGCACTGGAATGTTGTAACATTGGAACAACTGATGGGGCTTGAATAACTTGTTGTGGAATATTGCAAGCAAATGGGTCATTGACAAAAGACAACACGAATGCAGTCAAAGGTCATGAACTGGTAGCAATAGAGGAGGTTGTTGGAGTTGCAGCATGATACAGTTCAGGATTCTGTGGCAATGGAACCCTTTTTGCCTTTCTAGTCTCCTCGATCTACCGGTTTTCCAGTTTTAGTAGAAAGTCATTGACGGGCAGTGTTTCACATTGACCCATTTCTCTAATCAGATCCATATAATGCATCCATTTTGGTAGAAGTGCATCTGCAAAACGTTCAATTAGTTAAATTGAAGTATATTTAAGCTCAAACTTACGTAATTCACTCATGACAAGGTAGTATCGGGAGTGCATGTCTCCGAGTGTTTCTATTTCAATGTGATTGAAGGCTTCAAACTCCTTCCTCGGCTGGTCTTGTCTCATCATAAACTTCTTCTCATCTCCTTCACATCTCTGCTTCAACAGTGCCCATAGATCATAAGCATTATCAAAGACTTCATACTCGTGCAGAATGTCCTTCGGGAGTGCCTCAATAAGAATCGAGAACGCCTTTTTCACAATTTTGTAATTCTTCTTCTGATCGTCATTCATCTGAGTCACATCCAATGGTATATTTGAATTTTCTTGTAATGCCCTTGGAAGTGGATGTTCAACCTAGTACCAGATCTCAACATCAATCCCTTCTATGTTCCTTTGAATTATCCCCTTCCATGATGGATACTCGGTCAAGTGTTCTGTCTTCGGAGCCTTGTTGCTGCTACACGTCTCATTATCATTCTTTAACATTTGATGAACACTTTGACTTGACTCATTGCGGAAACCATGGCCCAAGCATTTACAGTAATGGGTTGTTGAGGTAGGGGAAGCAAACGGACTATAAGGCACAACAACGTTAGCTTTTTGTGGGGATTCATCGCATGAGCAACAACATATGGATGCTATACTTGCGTTGTTGGTTGTTGTTGTAAATCCTCGGGATGGATGACTCGGTTGAAAAAATTCCAACTTATGATGGTTAGAATTTATTCAGATATACAAAGTGAGATCGGGAATACCGACACGATCAAACATGGAAAAGTTCAATATTTGACAAACTCAGCAGATGACACATATGAGAATTAGGCACACGTATGACACACACGTATGGTGTACAAGGACATGTATCACAGAGTAAAAGTATGAGAACTGTGACATCCCGCATTTTCCGGTTCCTACTTTAACTAAACTCTACTTAACTTTACTTACATTCACAGCATGTTACTTAACAAGGGTTAGATAGGTGAGTCACACGTTGCACATTTATAGGATAATAACTCCGTAGAAAGGTAATTTAGGGAATTACCGAACTACGTATCACAAGTATCGAACCCTGAACGTTGGTGAATTGAGAAAATGGATAATTGTGAATTAATTTTTTGATATTATTTGCAATTACGTGTTTCTATGAATCTATGTGTAAACTGTTATGTGATTACGTGAATTTAAACCGAGTGTGTTATCAAAATCGTAATCGATGAACCTATAGGATAGTTGGGGTCTAAATACATGGGTTTACGCTTGGTATGGTCCACAATAACGAAAACATCAAAGAAAACATGCAATACGCTAAACTGGGCCACTCGAAACGGGCCATGTCAAAGTGAACTGCCGTTCACTGAGACCGAACGCCATTCGGCAGCCTAGACGAGTTAAACCGACTTAATCACCTATTTAAGCAACTTTAAGCCCCATGCTTCTCTAACACCTGCTAAGTCTCAAGAACATCATTCGGGAGGATTGGAAGGTGTTTGGTTCTTGATTGTGAAGTGCTTTAGGTGTATTATCTTAAACCTTTGTGTTTTAACCTTCTTGATTATGTTTTAAACACCATAATAAGTTTGTCCAGATCTGAAACAAAGTTATAAAGATTATTCATGGTGAATCTTGCATGTTTTGGTCATTTTAATGTATTAGGGATATTGTATGATGATTATTTGAGGTTCTTGATCGATAATATACACCTAAGGTTTGAAATAGTTGGGAATATTGCATGTTTAAAATCTGGACAGAATGTGTATGTCGACTTGTAAACTTGGTAACCTGACTATAAAATATTGGCTTTGATCGATTCTTGTTATGTGCATGACGTACATGGTCTTAGGTTCCTGGAATGGGAAAAATTATACGGATTGGTGGTTGATTGATATGTTTTTGGAATTTTATTCGAATAAAGGTCTAAACTGATTTTCGGATTAGAAACTTGGGCCAACTTTAATCGGCTATAACTTGAGTTTTATAAAGAATTAGGTCGTGAAATTTTGTAAGTAGGTTAATATTGGAATTATTTGTCTTTTTCAAGTGGATTCATCCATTTGTATGAACACATAATGTTTTGAGAATTTTTATCATAAACTGACCTGATGTGAAAGTTTTGAGGACCTAGTTGTAGTATTTGATTTTTCATAATTTTTCAACAAGGTTTTGATGTGAAATAAAAATAGTAGCATGACTACTGGTCTCCTTATAAAACTCAGTAAAGGTTTGGGAGTCTAATTCGTTGCTTAAGTATTTTTAATAAAATCATTTATGTAGTTCATAATCTGTCCTGAAAACGCAGATTGTGACATAAGTGTATATGTGCTTATTTGGAGTCTCGTATGACTTGGTTTTGACTTAATCTTGCATGTACACTTAAATAAGATGTAGATGACGTGTATGATTGATTATAAACTTAACATTCACCAACGGGTTCAAAGGGTCTACTTGTGCATGTAGTTATGATAGGTGTCACTTAAACGTTTTCGCATAAATTAACGTCATGGACAAACAAGTTATATGGTGTATCGTGTATACACATGTACTCACATAGTGGCACATATAATAAGGAGTCGGTAGAATATCCTTATTACTTTTGGATTGGAGTTTTAGCTTTGCAACCTATGGTGAGTTTCACTACTCTATTCTCAAAAGAATGCGCCGCTAGAGTTGAGACAAGTTTCTAAACTTTTACTAGTCCAGCTTGGGACTACTTTTACATCCCATGTTTTGGGGTGCTTTGGTTCACGGGGTGAATTGGATTTTACTAATTCATGTCATTGAAGTCCTTCTTTATACTATATGAGTTGTCGGGTTGTCAAGTGGGTTATTAGTTGATATCGCTATTAGGTTTCACAAACGTCACATTGTGCTGGGAGCACGGGTATGAACTATAACTTAACATTTATTATCATTGTTGATAGGCAATGATGCAAGGCACTTTGCTCACTGTTGTGAGAGCTCGTTGTTTAGCAATTCGGTATGCCTGTGTTTAGTTATCATGAGTGGGTTAGCTACCCCTGGCATGTGGTGAATTAGTGGTTACGTGGTTTTGGAAACCTACGCATTTACTTACTCAGTTACTTTGCTTTGTGAACTCACCAACTTTATGTTCACACATGCTAGCATGCTTCTGCAGGTCGCTAGGTTTGTAGCACTATAGGTCATGCATCATTAAGTCGTGGGTTATTGAACATTCTTAAACTTATACTTTATTTATTAACTAGTTTTGCATATGGGCGTGTTGTTTTGCGCAAGAACTTAAAATGATTATGTTTGGTTTACGATTTCGCAACTTAAACTTTTGGTTAAACGTTAAATCGTATTTTTGAAAAAAAAACTAAATGGTTTGGGCATTTAGGGATGTTCTTTTGACTTGTGGCTATGGGATCCTGGTGTGTCATGCGCCTCGCGGTATAAACCCCGCAATGGAAATTTTAGTGTGTGACAGATTGGTATCAGAGCCATTGGTTATAATGAACTAGGAATTGCATTCTAGTTTATAATCATCATAGCATAAGCATTCCATTAGTTACACTCGCCTCTTAAGTACACAATTAGCTTTTGGCTACATATATCTACATCACATGATTTCAAGAGATATGCTATCTTCTAGCCCTAAACCTGACTTTGAGCACGTCACTGGTGAGAGACCAGGGTTACACCAGGTGACGCAATATTGGGATTAGTATTCCAACAAACTTCATGGATTGGAAATCGGTAATATTGCAGGAGAGAGAACCCTTACGGGCGTTGTGGCGCACATACACGGAAAACTACACGATGTCCATGACGCGGTACCACAAAAAGAGGAATTGAAGAAGGAACCTAAACCGATCGAACTCAAAGAGATCAAATACTGAGATGCAGCCTTTTTCACTTAGCAAAGAGACAATTGAATCATGTCCCTTGTTGCTTGGTCTTTCTTACTTTCATTTGAAACTCAGACGACAATGGGTTACCAACATAAAATTTTATTCTTGCTCTAGTTCATTTACGCCAAGTACGAGCGTTGTATGACATGCATATCCCTATTTCTCATGAGTATATGGTAGATTTGTTAGGATCTGAGTTTGATTGTTTTGATTTGTTTGAATAGAGATGAGAAGAATGAAGTAAATATAAATGGAAAGTGCAGCGGAATAATAAACTATAATCAAAACAAAAGAGTAAATGTTTTCTAATTGAATGCTTTCCTTATATTGAAATATTACAATCAATTACAAGTACTCCCCCTTAGCCTGATCACTCTGTGATTGTTTGTCTGAGAGAATGTTGTGTGTGATGAATAGAACAGTACAAGCACTGTTCTATTTATAGATAAATCTAAACCACTGACGATCTAAGCTGACGTCACCTAAGATAGTGACCTATAACAGAATAACAACATAAAACATCTGCTATATACAAACTACTGTTACATTGCAAAACACTGTAAGGTAAACTACTGTTGAGGAAAACTCTGATTGTCTTGTATCATCTGTTGGAGCCTAAGTGTTGTTGGCTCCAACAGACCTTTAGTTTTCAGCACTTGATCAGCAGTTGTTCTCTATTAGACCTTTAGTCAGCAGTTGTTCTCTATCAGTTGTTATCCAACAGTCCTTTGTAGCAGTAGTTGTCACACCAGTTGTTTGGTCAGAACAGTTGTTAGGGTCAATAGTCTTTTGGGAGGAGTATGTTGTAAATGCTGTTTATTAATATGGATCAACTGTTAGTATATTTTGGCTTTTTAATCATCTGTTCTTCTCCAGGTCAGCAGACCCAACAATCTCCCCCTAGAACAGATGATGCCAAAACTAGACTTTATTCTTGATCTTTATTCCTCATCAGACTTTCTCTGATTTGACCTTTGAATTGTAACACAAAGTTTAAAGAGTAGAGGTCTTCTGCATCTCTTTGAAGTTCAAGGTTCGGTAATGTTTGGAGGTCATCTGCACATAAGCTATATGCATCATTCATGCTTATCTTTTGAGCCTCTCTATCTGATCTGAGCAATGTCAATTCATGGGTGTCTTTGTTGACCTTCCATTTTAGAATTTTTGAATCAGAGGATTTGCTGAGATGCATTTTTATTTTGGATGAGTTTGGTGATGGAGGTCTCCCAATGAGTTCTCTGAGTCTTTCAGTAGTGGGATCTGAGAAAAAGTGTATTTGATTGTAGAGGCCCTCCTTTATAAAAGTATCAGCAAACTTCTTCTGATCTTCTTCAGACATTTCTTTCTTCTTTTTGAATTGTCTTCTTGCAGCAACTGATAGATCAGAAGTATCAAGTAGGCTGTCTAATGTAAAAGCCTGTTGAGGTCTATTCATCAGGGGTTCATCAGGGTAGACAGGTTTTCTGGGCAAGCTAGGGTCTTTCTTCCTATTTTCTTCCAGCTTCTTGTAGGTTTCAACCAACCTCAGCTCTGACCATCTTGCAACAGACTTCATATCCCCATAGTCAGCAGCCACAATTTCTTGTCTCATTCTTTTGAATTTCAAGGCTCTGGTTGGATGTCTGCCTTTACTGAAATCAGGGGCAGAGACCTTGGCTGGGGGATTCTTGGTCATGTCCTCAATTCTTATGAGTTCTTCTCTGAGAGCATGAGTGGTCCAGCCTGCAAACTGTTTCTTATTTGCTTTTTAAGGCATGGTTGCCAAGATCTGTTCAAGAAGAGATTCCCTAACCTCCCTTTCCATGTCACTGCTGAGAGGCATGGTAGACATAGAGTTGCTCAGGGTGTTAGCAAAATCTTCAATCCTTCTTAGTTTGCTAAGCTCTACTGAATGGATACCCTGAACACTCCTATCATCTTTCCCTTTGCATTTCTCTTTGATGATGGCATCTGCTTGTTCAGCCTTGAATTTTAGATATTGGTCTATGGTTAGGGGAATAGGAAAATGTGGAAGCGATGGGAAAGATCTTTCAGATGGTTGTTCAGCATTGTAGAAGGATTGCATTTCCCCCTTGAGTAGATCAAGTTTAAGGGGATACTGAACAGCCAATGATGTGATGGTTGGTGGTGGTCTATGGGATGTAAATTGTGAGGTGTGTAGTGAGAATGATGAAAGTGGAATGGCAGATATGGGTGTAGATTGTGTGGTTGAAGTAGTAGGTGGTGATGTGTGAATGTTTTCATCCTGTACAACAAAGGTAGATTTTCTCTTCCTGCTGTACATGAATTTTGGTGATGGTGGCGTAGAGGTAGTGGTTGTGTTAACATCTGTTGGCACTTTTGTAGAACCAACAGATGTTTGGGATTTAGGTGGTGAAGTGGTTGTAGGTGGTGTGATGGTGGTTGTGGTAGTAGGTTCAGTGGTTGGTTTGATGGGTTCAGTGGTTGTGGTGGTATCAGTGGTTTTGGTGGCAGCAGTAGTTATTGTAGCAGCAGTGGTTTTGGTAGCAAGTTTGGATGGTGGTTTTCTGACATGTTTGGCAGGCATTTTCTTCCTTTTAGATGAGCCTACATCTTCAACTTCCTGCTATTGTTCCCTTTTCTTTTGTACCAAAGCTTCTGCCTTGACTTCCAAAGTGTCAGCCCTCTTTTGCTTTTCTTCAGCAGCTTTTTCAGCTTCTTCATTAGCAGAGGTATCAACTTCCTTTGCTTTGCTGATTTTGGCAGTTTCAGTAGCAGTAGAGGTTTGAACATTTGGTTGTTGTTGTTGTTGTGGTGCTGTGTGGGTAGACCCTGGTTTGTTAGCAGACTTTGATTTTCCCTTTTGTGAGGGTGGATAACCAAAAGGATCTAACATTGGCAATCTATCTCTGCCACTCTCCCCCTTTTTGGCATCATCAGCTGTAAAGTCATCATCATCTTCATCTCTGAGAATTGTGTAGGGGCAGAGCCAGTGGTCTTCAGCAGATGGTCTTTAATGGCTTGAATGTCAGCATGGGTATCTTTGTACCTAGCATCCACCATATTTCTAATCTCAGCCATATAGGTTTCATGAGTCTGATCAGCTAGTTTTCTGTGAGCTATGATGATGAGGGAAACAGACTTCCATAGCTCACTAGCAATATCTTCAGTGGATGGTTGACTCTTGGTGAGGGTAGCCAATGATCCCAATATTGTCTTGATATCTGATTTGATATCAGCAACGGAGGTTTCAATGGACTGTACTCTGGCCATCAATTCTTGGTATTTTAACCCATCACCTAAGTTAATAGGATCATCTGAATTCCTACCAGTGGTAGTTGTAACTGGTTCAGTCCTAGGAGGTGAGTCCAAAGGATGAGAACCAGATGCCCCTTTTTCTTGGTTCTGGGGACTTCCAACTGATTTTGGGGACACTATAGTTGCCTCATCAGTTGTTGCCTTCAAGGAAGTCTTAGCTATGTAACCACTGTCCTGTTGTGAGACAATGGTCTCTACATCAGTAGTGGCTGCTTCACTTGAAAACTCACCTAGAGTTTCATTAAACTCTAAAGGGTGTAGCCTCCTTTTCTGTTTGTGGGATGGCTGATTGATTTTCCTCAGTCCCAGTCACTTGTGGAGGTATACTCTCATTGATGGGTGAAGGAGAGGAACTGGGATTTTCCTGAGTTTTATCAATAGCCTCAAACAGAGGTTGCATGGTTTGAGGAACATGTTTTGGTGAAGTTGAAGGAGTGAAAAGAGAATTAGCCCTGGGAGAGGGGCTTGTGAACATATGGCCAAGTGACTCATATGTATCATGATGTGTTTCCCCTTGGCTTACAACATGATCCTTTTGTGAGGATGCATGAGGAGTTTGGTCAGGTTGAGATATATCCAATTGTTGTGAGGAAGTAACAACAGTGGTTTCTTGTTGCTTTTGTGTTGCAACAGTGTTTTTTTCTGGTATCTCATCTTCCAGAAGTCCCCTTTTTGGTTTAGTGGTGGTTTTTGTGGATGGACGTTTTCTTTTGGAGGTGGTTGGTGTGGGTTTCACAGCACTGGATGTAGTGCCATGATCACCAGGAGCAGTGGGCTCAACAACAGAGGTTTGGACAATAGTTAGTGTCTTAACCCTCTTTGTTTGTGTTTTGGAAACTTTTGACACTTTTAATACTTTTTCTTGGGTAGTTGAACCCAACATTCTTGTGAAAGTTTCATCAGTTAGACTCTTCATTTGAACAGACTCACCCTTTTTAAAATCTTTTTCAGGTAAAACCTTTTGAAGGATTACACTCTAAATTCTTGGGTAAATCAGAAAAGCATTATTAGACCCAGACTTTATGGCTTTCACATTTGATTCTAAGTCCATAAACAGTGACTAGGATAAATTGAAGTCAGAGTCTGACAACATAGCATAGCCCAAGTACTGAATCCCCAATGGGATTTCATTAAAGGAAGTGGACTTAGCAGAGACACAGAGAAGGAGGGTATGAAAGAAAAATTTCATGACTGGTGGGAAAAACCTTTTGAAAAGGGTTGACCCAGTCATTTGTGCATCATAACCTCTTTCCTGAAACTCTGTGTGAAGCTCTGCCTTAGGAAAAGAGTCTTTACCTGACAGGTCATTGAGTGAGAAGGTTGTGGATATTAGTTAAGGGGTAATGGCAATACATGTCTCTCCAATTTTTGAGATAATGGATGTAGGCTTTTTGTCTTGAAGAAGAAACTCAGCATTCAACCAAAATTCTTGGAGGGTATCAAGGTAAATAGGAGCATCAGCGGTTAGGATTGTCAGGTATTTGGATTTTAAGATGATGTCGATGGTGGAATGGAATGGAACATTTTCATCTGTTTTTACCAGATATGGGAGATAATTATGGGTGGGTTTTGCTTGAAGATCCATTTTAATGGATTCCGAGTGTGAGAGTAAGTGGAATTGGAGTAAGGGTTTGAGGATGAAGAAGGCGGTTTCAGTATATTGAATACAATGAGACAGTGTAACGACTGTTGTGTGAAAACAGGGTTTTTATAGGCTCTGGTGAAACCGCTGATTTGGCCAAAACTCTGCTTGTAGGAGCAGACGTGGCAAACATCTGGTGGTATACAGTTGTTGCCAAAGATCTGTTGCAAACAGCTATTGTTTTACCAAAGTGCTGATGCTAACAACAATTGATTTTTTTTAATATAGATAGATATATGTATATATGTATATATATATAGATAATGAAACAGTTGTTTTATCTGATCAGAGGTTTGAAATAGATTTTTCAACCAAGCAGTGGTTGTTTTATCAGATCAGATGTTTGAAACAGATTTTTCAACTTAACAGTGGATAGAGTGGATGAAACAGTGGTTGTTTTATCCTTAACAGATTTTTCAACCAAAAAGCTATTTTTAAGGATGCATTTTGATTTTCTGAAACATTTTAATGTTTTTATTTAAAACATTTTTGTTGGTTTAGTCCATGTTTAGCATACCAATTCTAGAAATCAGATTTGTGAAGGTAGATGTGTCTAAAGCTTTTGTCAACACATCTGCCAACTGATCCTCTATTGGAACATGGTGCAGAGAAACAAACTTTTTTCATAGCTATCTCTGACAAAATGATGTCTGATGTCTATGTACTTTGTGGTTGAGTGAGAAGCTGGATTCTTGATGATATTTTCAGCAGCTTCACTGTCCAACATGAGTGGAGTCTTTAGTGCAGTTATCCCAAAATCCAGAAGTTGGTTTTGAAGCCACATGAGTTGGGCTGTACAGCTTGCTGCAGTAATGTATTCAGCCTCAGCTGTTGAAGTTGAAACAGCTGCTTGCTTTTTGCTTTGCCAAGAGACTAAGGCATTCCCTAGAAACTGGCACCCTCCTGATGTGGACTTCCTGGTGGTGTGGCAGCCAGCAAAATGACTATCTGAATAACCTGAAAGCTCAATGTTTCCATTAGCAGGATACCAGATACCAAGTGTGGGAGCACCTTTTAGGTATCTGAATATCCTTTTTACAGCAATAAGGTTTGACTTTCTGGGTGAATCCTGGATCTTGCACAAACACAAGTGGCAAACATAATGTCTGGCCTAGTTGCAATTAAGTACAATAAAGACCCAATCATGCATCTGTAATGTGTTTGGTCAACCAGTTCATCCTTGTCATCAATAGTGAGTAGCTTGACTGTACTCACGGGTGTACTACACGGCTTACAGTCATTCATCTCAAATCTAGTTAACAAATTTTTCACATATTTGTTTTGATGAATGAATGTGCCATTTTGCAACTGCTTCACTTGGAGACCAAGGAAACACTGAAGTTCACCCATAGCACTCATTTCAAACTCTGCTGTCATGAGTTTCCTAAACTCTTCACACATTTTGTTACATGTGGATCCAAAAATGATGTCATCCACATATATTTGAACAATCATTAAATCTTTCCCTCTCCATTTCAAAAATAAGGTTTTATCAATTTTACCTCTTGTGAAACCAATGGATAACAGAAAGGTTGAAAGAGTTTCATACCAGGCCCTAGGTGCTTGCTTGAGTCCATACAAAGCTTTGTTAAGCTTGTAGACATGATCCGGATGAAATGTGTCTTCAAACCAGGTGGTTGACATACATATACCTCCTCCTGAATTTTGCCATATAGGAATGCACATTTGATGTCCATCTGATACACCTTGATGTTGTGGGTGGCAGCAAAGGCTAGAAAGAGTCTGATAGCTTCTAACCTTGCTACAGGAGCAAAGGTTTCATCATAGTCTATCCCTTCTTCTTGTCTGAAGCCTTGAACCACAAGCCTGGCTTTATTCTTGACAACTATACCCCTTTCATCAGTTTTGTTTTTGAAGACCCACTTTGTGCCTATTGGACAAACATCCTTAGGCAGTGGTACAAGTTCCCATACTTGTTGATTTTTAAACTGAAGGAGCTCTTCCTGCATAGCTTCTACCCAACTGTTGTCTTTTAGTGCCTCTTGGTACTTGACAGGTTGTTGAAGAGATAGAAAACCTGCAAAAAGACAGATATATGAGGATTGGCTTCTTGTTAACACACCCTCTCTGATGTTGCCAATGATTTGATCTAGTGGATGAGCTCTTAGGTAGATTAGATCTCCCTGATATGGTATTATGGCATTTAAGGTGAAGGACAGAGGTTTGGTGACTCTGTTGATGTAACATCTGTTTGCACTTCTGTAGTGCCAACAGATGTTTGAAATGGAGGTGGGGGAATGGGACCAAGTGGTGTAAAACTGGACTGACTTTTGTCAACAGATGTTTGACTTTTGTCAACAGATGATTGAGCAATGAATGTCAAGGGTGAAGCAGTGGTTTGAGGGTAAGACTGGCCAACAGTGGCTGACTCAGCTGTGACAGAGTTTTGACAGTTGTTTTGAACAGCTGCTTCCTCTGATGCAAAATAGACTTTATAGTGACTTGGAATCACAACGTTTGTTTTGTAATCTTGTTGTGGAGATTGTGGAGTACCTGCATTGTTAGTTTTAATAATAATATCTTCAAATTTGAATTTATCTAAATCAATCAATTCAGCAGGATTTGCTGGGATTTTTTGGGATGAAAGTTCATTGAACTTTACATTCAGAGTTTCTTTTATTGTCCTGTTCCTTGTGTTAAACACTTTATAGGCCTTGGCAGTAGAAGAATATCCCAGAAAATATACACAATCTACTTTGATTGCAAATTTTGAAATGGAATCTTTAACATTTAGAATGAAGCATGGGCAGCCAAAGATTTTGAAAAATGAGATTAATGGTTTGATTTTGAACAAAAATTCATAAGCAGTCTTTTGATGTCTTGGGTTGATCAAAACTCTGTTTTTAACATAGCAAGCAGTGTTTACAGCTTCTGCCCAAAAGGACAATGGCAAACCAGAATCTGCTAGCATGGTTCTTGCAGCTTCAATAAGACTTCTATTTTTCCTCTCAACCACCCCATTTTGTTCTGGTGTTCTTGGGATGCCTCACAATCCCTTTTGACACACAGAAGTCATCCAACTCATTCTTAAACTCTGTTCCATTGTCACTTCTAAAGACTTTTACTGGCAAGTCATATTGTTTTTCAACTTTGGTGACAAAGTCCTTCAAGATACCTGCAGTCTCATCCTTAGAGTGTAAAAAGTAAGTCCATGTAAACCTAGAAAAATCATCAACTATGACAAGACAAAATATTTTTCTTCTTAGACTCATGATTTTAACTGGGCCAAACAAGTCCATGTGCAACAATTGTAGACATTGACTTGTTTTGGACTCATCAATGGATTTGTAAGAGCTTTTATGTTGTTTTCCTTTTAATCAGGAAACACAATGCTCATCACATTTGAATTATTTTGATGGTAAACCTCTGACAAGGCTCTGATACCAATTGTTAGGATCTGAGTTTGATTGTTTTGATTTGTTTGAATAGAGATGAGAAGAATGAAGTAAATATAAATGGAAAGTGCAGCGGAATAATAAACTATAATCAAAATAAAAGAGTAAATGTTTTCTAATCGAACGCTTTCATTATATTGAAAGATTACAATCAATTACAAGTACTCCCCCTAAGCCTGATTGTCACACCCTCAAATTTCCACTGCGGGGTTTATACCGCGAGGCGCATGACATACCAGGATCCCATAGCCATAAGTCATATGAACGAACTCTAAATGCCCAAACCATTTAGTTCGTTTTCAAAAATCAAGTTTAGTTAAGCTGCGGAAGCGTAAGCCAAGTTTAAACCTTTTTAAAACCATGCGCAAAACAACGCGCCCAAGATAAAACCATATGAAAGAAAACATAAAAGCATGATATATAATTTAAGTGTATGCCCAAGACCCCAAATGCAATGAAGTGTGCAGTGCTTTCTAATCGTGGCACCGGAAGCTAACTACCTGCAAAAGCATGTATATCGTGGGTCAACAAACAATGTTGGTGAGTTCACTAAGTAAAGAAAATGAGTAAGTAAATGTGCTGGTTTCCAAAACCACGTAACCAAGTAAAAGAGTAGATCCTCCAGACCAAAATGTTCAAGTGTTATCAGTTTAAGCGTGTCAGGGGTAGCTAACCCACTCATTGCAACTAAACAGTATTATTGGGACACCTTCAGTAACATAATAATTTGCCTCAATAACTGTTGTCTATCAACACCAGTTCTCAAATGTGATCAGAAGTTCATGCCCGTGCCTCAAGCACCTCAGGCATGAGGTTGCTGCATAACCTAATGGCGCTATTAACTAATACCCCGTTCACCTCCAGCAATTAACCCAATAATATGCAAGGACTTTCCAAATAATAGAGTGTTTAGTTCACAAAGGACCAATAAGTTTTAAACTGATCAAAAACCCGATCCACGCAAGGAATCGTAAACCCGACCCACACAAGGAGTCAAAACCCGACCCGCACAAGGAGCCATAGCATCCCAACCCGGGATGTGTAAGTAGTCCCAAACCGGACTAGAAAAAGTTAAGTACGTTGTCTCAATCCCGAGACGCATGCTTTTGAGAAAAGAGTAGTGAAACTCACCTTAGGTCGCACGTGAATAATCCAAATTCCTCAAACAGTAATGAGCTACCGACTCCCTATTACAAATGTCACTAGGTGAGTATATGTGCATAACCAACACACCTTACAACTCGTTTGTCCAAGACTTTTAAAGTTCAAACCGTATAGTGCATCCTAATGACTCTACATGCACAAGTAAGTCCTACGTATCCCGTTGGTGATCATATTGATTATTATCAGTTTTATACCTCATACACATCTCATATAAGTGTTCATACAAGTTCATGTCAAATACATACCATATAAGACTCCAAATAGTCACGTAAACATCCCTTACAAAATCTGCGTTTTTAGGGCAGATTGTGCGCTGTGAGAAACGAATTATTTAAAATACTTAACGAATGAATTAAACTCCAAAATGTTTACAGAATATTCATTAAGATTCATTTGATAACCCATATTTTTTTTTGTCTCAAAACCAAACACAAAAATTATTAAAATTCATACAACACAGCTATGTCCAGAAAATTTCCACAACAGGTCAGTTTAGTAGAAAAATTCCCAAAAATTGTGTATTCACCCAAACGAGGTGAATCCACTTGGAAAAGCAAATTTTTTCCAATATTGACCTACTGTCCAAATTTCATAACTTAATTGTTTGTAAAACTTGAGTTATACCCGTTTAAACTTGACCCAATTTATAACTCCGAAATTCTGATATGACCTTTAATCAAATAAAATTCCAAAAACATATCAAACGACATCCAAATCAGATGATTTTGCCCATTCTAAAAAGCTAAGACCATGTACAATCCATTCATGCAAAGAATTGATCAAAACAATCAATTTAACATCACAATACAGACCCTACAAAACACCCTAACGAATCTGTCAGAAAACTGAAACTTGCACCCCAAGTTATTCATAAACCCTAATTATGCATAAAAATCTCTAACACATGCATAATCCATATTATCATGATCAAACACATATATTATCATACAAAAACCCTAATTATGATTACTAACAACAATCATCATCATCAAATCACCATGAACATTCAAGAACTCCCACTAACACATGTATGCGATTTTTATATATATGTATACTCTATGATTTTTAAACTTTTCAAGCATTATAAATCATTATACTTTTCAAGCATTATAAATCATTAAAAAACATGTGAAAATTATACCTTTCCACGCAAGAGTTCTCCAAGCCTAGAGATTTCACCCAAACTAGCTTGAAGAGATGAATAGACTTGTTGTTTGTTGAAAATCAAGAGAGATGGGGGTGGGGGTAGTTCACGGCGCAAGCACAAGGGTAGGGTTAGGGTTTATATTTTTTTTGTTTCCTAATTATAACAAAGCTTGGCTTGTTGCCCAAGCAATTATGTTTTAGGGCCCTTTTAGTCCACTAATCGGACCCGTTAATCATGTTTTAGCCCAATACTGGACCCAATAATATTAACCACCCTATCTAGCATAAAACCGTTGTTTTTATCATCTCATAACATATTAATCCTAAGGTGCACGTAATTTGCATGGTTTACATATTAACTTTCAGTCAAGCGGTAATTCACATAAGCATGTAATCCACATAAACATGTTACTTCAAGTTCATCATAATTCCATTGTGCACATTATCATGTATGCCAGATAATTCACCAACATTCGGGATACAGGACTCGTGTGTGCATTTTGATGATAACATTACTTATTATAATGTAACATATGTTATTATCACATAACATATGTTATTACCCTATAACATATAGGAAGACCTTCCTAACTAACCCTGGTCAAGTGTTTAGGCACGTATGCACATGCAAGTTAACTAGAGTTCACTTAAAGTAGAAACCTGAAAATGCGGGGTGTCACACTAATCACTCTGTGATTGTTTGTCTGAGAGAATGTTGTGTGTGATGAATAGAACAGTACAAGCACAGTTCTATTTATAGACAAATCTAAACCACTGATGATCTAAGCTGACGTCACCTAAGACAGTGACCTCTAACAGAATAACAACATAAAACATCTGCTATATACAAACTACTGTTACATTGTAAAACACTGTAAGGTAAACTACTGTTAAGGAAAACTCTGATGGTCTTGTATCATCTGTTGGAGCCTAAGTGTTGTTGGCTCCAACAGACATTTAGTCTTCAGCACTTGATCAGCAGTTGTTCTCTATCAGACCTTTAGTCAGCAGTTGTTCTCTATTAGTTGTTATCCAGCAGTCCTCTGTAGCAGCAGTTGTCACAACAGTTGTTTGGGCAAAACAGTTGTTAGGGTCAACAGACTTTTGGGAGGAGTATGTTGTAAATGTTCTTTATTAATATGGATCAACTGTTAGTATATTTTGGCTTTTCAATCATCTGTTCTTCTCTAGGTCAGCAGAGCCAACAAGATTCATGGGAACTGACCAGATTAGGACTTGTTACTCACACTCTTGGGGAATTACGCAAAGCCTACGACGCAGTGCAAGATGTCATGGGAAGACAAAACTTGCTAATGACTGACGGCCATAATTCGAGGAATGAGTGGTGCAACTGACCACTAAACTGGCTTACGCAGGACTGGAGTGATGGAGACTGTACGCGATGAGATCTATATAACACTGACACCCGCGAACGAGGAAGAAGAAGGGATGGAAGGGAAACCTGAGCAGGACGAACACATGGAAAGTGAGGATGAGGGCTCTACTATCTCGACAGAGCGTGGCGGCGATTAGCTCCTACCTTTTCCTTACTTGTCTTTTCTTTCTTTTCTTTTCTTTTGTGAACTTAGATAAGATTGAGTTTTTATGAACAATGATAGGGTGGTCGAAGCCCTCACATCTTTCCAAGATGGTAAAGATCTATTCTGCTAAATCATACTTTTCCCTTGACTTCCGTGTTTGAACTTTCTTATTCCATGAATGCACATGCCACAACAATAACCCGCCAGCATATTTTCAAGGCTTTTATGCGTTTTAAGCCTCAATAACTCCAACGGAGTTGAAGGAGACTGTTGGACTACTTCGATAGCCTAGAAAAGTCAATGGCGGTCTTTGCCATGTACATTTGCCCAGGAAGAACTGGGAAGGTATGCTACACGCACCCTAGATGTGCTACAGATACTTGGGTGGAGAATGTAACACCTTGTAATGGAGTTTAGAAATTTGGAATAGAACACTATTACCTAAAGACGGTTGGGTCTGAGATTGACGCATACACCACCAACCACATGAGTTAGCTACTATATACTCATATCTAATTAACCTACATTACTAGCGGTTGAGCATTACACCAAAAGGGTGGTTCCCACAGATTCGTGGCATGGTCACTGCAACTCACCTACCCAGAAACTAACAAATCTTTCACCTAGCTCACAAACTTCCTATTCAGGCTGTTGAGCACGGTATTTTTTTGAAGCATGGTGCTTCATCTTCCGTTTCTTGTAATAGCAAGAGAACGTAGAATGATGTGAAATATAAGTTCTCCAATAGCATCCGCTTGCATAGCAACGACAACGAAGTGCGGGAAGGGCGATTCCTAGGGTGAAAGTGAAACCCACTTCAAGAGGAACTATCCCCAGCTTAACCACAATAACAACAATGGCAACAAAAACCTCAATGATGCTCAGGGAATAGTTTGCGTAGTTGGCCCGGGAGAAGCCAAGAGTGACAGCAATGGGTTGACAAGTATGTGAAAGACAATCATGTCACTGTTCCTTTCGATTCTGGTGCGAATATCAGTTTTGTGTCTTTAGAACTTAGCAGATTCCTAGCGTTAGCCCCTACTCCTCTAGAATCCCCACACTTCAAAGAACTACTTGATGGCAAGCCCGTTGAGGCGACCCATATTCATCGGGATTGTAATAAAGAATTAGATGGCCAACATTTTGCCATTGATCTCATACCTATCACCTTGGGAAGCTTTTATATTGTAGTTGGCATGGACTAGTTGTCCAAGCATCGTGCTGAAATTCTTTATCAGGAGAAAATTGTTCGTATCCCTCTCCCAAGTGGAGAACTCTTATCTATCTAGGGTGATCATGGTGGTACCATGGTAGGTATCATCTCATTTTTGAATGCCCATAAGTGCATTAGAAAGGGCTATCCAGCAATTCAGGCTAACATTTCTAATACTCGAGCTGATGTAGAAACGCAGATTAAGTACATCCGTGTAGTTCGTGATTTCCCAGATATCTTTCCAGAGGAATTACCTGGACTTCCACCTATTCGTCAAGTGGAGTTCTAGATTGATTTTGCACCTGGAGCAGCCCTAGTTGCACGCGCACCATATCGCCTAGCACCAGGCGAACTTCAAAAACTATCTACCCAACTCCAAGAGCTATTGGATAGGGGTTTTATTAGACCTAGTTCTTCACCTTGTTAAGAAGATAGTTATATGATTATGTTGCATGTTAGTGTATGTTATTGATTGTTGAACATCTAGGGTTTATAGATGATTGTATTCTTAGTGAATATTGCATGTTTTGGTCATGTTAATGTATTAGGGATATTGTATGATGATTATTTAAGGTTCTTGATCAATAATATACACCTAGGGTTTGAAATAATTGGGAATATTGGATGATTAATATCTGGATAGAATGTGTATGTCGAATTGTAGGCTTGGTAATTTGACTTTAAAGTATTGGTTTTGATCGCTTCTTGTTATGTGCATGACGTACATGGTCTTCGGTTTCTTGAATAGGTAAAATCATATGGATTGGTGGTCAATTGATATGGTTTTAGAATTTTATTCGAATAAAGGTCTAAACTGATTTTCGGATTAGAAACTTGGGTCAACTTTAATCGACTATAACTTGAGTTTTATAAAGAATTAGGTCGTGAAATTTGGTAAATAGGTTGATATGGGAATAATTTGGCTTTTCCAAGTGGATTCATCCCATTTGGATGAACACAATTTTTGAGAATGTTTATCATAAACTGACCTGATGTGAAAGTTTTCAAAACCTAGTTGTAGTATTTTAGTTTTCATAATTTTTTAATAAATTTTGATGCGAAATAAAAATAGTAGATTGACTAATGGACTCCAAAGAATATTCAGTAGAAGTTTGGTAGTCTAATACGTTGGTTAGGTATTTTTAATAAAATCATTTATGTAGTCCATAATCTGTCCTGAAAACGCAGATTGTGACAAAAGTGTATATGTGCTTATTTGGAGTCTCGTATGACTTGGTTTTGACTTGATCTTGCATGTACACTTATATGATATGTAAATGACGTGTATGATTTTTAATTAACTTAACATTCACCAATGGGTTCGTAGGGTCTACCTGTGCATGTAGTTACGATAGGTGTCACATAAACGTTTTCCCTTAAATTAACGTCATGGACAAACGAGTTATATGGTGTATCGTGTATACACATGTACTCACATAGTGGTACATATAATAGAGAGTCGTTAGCACATCCTTATTACTTTTGGATTGGATTTTAGCTTTGCAACCTAAGGTAAGTTTCACTACACTTTTCTCTAAAGCATGCGTCTCGGGTTGAGACAACTTTCTAAACTTTTTCTAGTCCGGTTGGGGACTACTTTTACATCCCTGTTTTTGGGGTGCTTTGGTTCATGGGGTGAATCGGATTTTACTAATTCACGTCTTTGTCCTTGATGAACTAAACCATACTCTATCATTGAAGTCCTTCTTTATACCAAATGAGTTGTCGGGTTGTCAAGCGGGTTATTAGTTGATAACTGTGACATCCGGGAACCAAGCATACATTTTCCTAGCTAGCTTTACTGTTTACTTGCTGAATTTCGA
The DNA here is from genome assembly GCA_028751855.1 of Ambrosia trifida. NCBI lineage: Eukaryota > Viridiplantae > Streptophyta > Magnoliopsida > Asterales > Asteraceae > Ambrosia > Ambrosia trifida. The sequence continues at coordinate 48,699,284 of CM054131.1, read as the reverse complement.
GACGAAATTCTTTTCAACTTGAGGATGATGTGATATCCCGCAATTTCAGGTTCCTAATTTAACTAAACTCTAATTACTTACACCTAGATTCCTTGCATTCTACCTAGCTAAGGTCATCTAGATAAGTCACACGTGCACTCACGAGATATATATGTACCTATGGGTTATCATTTTATGAACATATGATGCCTATGAAACAAAATAAATACATGGTAATGTCATCATCAAGAGGCATGGAACTTAACTAACTTTTACCATTGTGAAACCAGATGATATTCCTATTCCACAGGGCACTAGAGGTTACATGATGGGCACAATGTGCATTTACAACACTATTAACATATGTAGGACTAATTAACAAATAAACTAGGTCTAGAATCATAGCCAAGCCACTTATCTTGAAACTACACAAACTATACACAAATGTATACATACGCGCCCATGCACACGACACCAAAACAAACAAACAAACCTAGGATAAGACAATCCTACAAGCCTAGACACCTTTTCCTTTTGGAATTTCGGCCAAAGCCTTGCACACAAGCAAGCTCACACATGCTTTTGGTATCACCAAATAAGCAAGGCATTATCTTACAACAAGTTCTCTTGGAACAAGACAATCCTTGATTAGAAAAACTACATTCTTTATCTTATCCTTGGCCGAAACACAAGGCTCAAGGCCACACATGTCTTACAAGCATGATTGCCACAAACTTATACCAAAATGGTAACCACATGAAAGCTTCCAAACCTCCCTAGGTCAACTCCTTACCTTTCTTAATTTAGCCAATCAAATAATGAGGAATGTAGGAACTATCATTATCACCATGTGCCTATAACATCAAGCTCCTACTTCCCTATCCTCTTCCACATAATCAGCCGCCTATACCCCTATGTATATACTACACTAGAGAACAATTAACCAACACCCCTATGAAATGGACAAGAAAGAGAACCTCTCATACATCACTTTCACCATGTTATAACCTCCTTTCCTTTGTCCTTTGTGCGGCCACAAAACACATGGGTGCAAGCTCATGAAAGTTGGCAACTTACACCAATTTTGCAATAAGACAAACATTCCTAATCCACTTTGCTAGGAAAACCTCTACCCCTTTGAGATATCTTACACATTATTAACTATGATCAAGGAGCAAGCAACCATCTTAAGTCACTATCTTTCAATCACACTTGATTAGTCACCTAAACAATAGCTAACTCTAGATAGCTAGTGCATTCCTCTTTTGTTTTGTCCACACCTTGGCCGATCCACTATATATAGAGGTCATTCTTATTCTCGAACTCACACCAACACAAGCACTCTTGCTCTCTCACTCCCTCTTTCTCTCTTTCGGCTCCCTTGAGTCTGAACCACACCCCTCCACAACCTCTCCCCAAGCTTCGGCTCACACTCACCCCTCCCTTCATCTAATTGCCAAGCCAAGGAAGGCCACTAAGAAGCTCCAAGGAATCGCATATAGTTCATTAGTATTAAGGTAAGTACCAACCCCTTCTAGTCAAATATATCAACCCGAACTAGCCATGATAGGCTGATTATTACGTGATTAGTAATCAAGCATCTATTATGTACACATTGTTTCACCTATGTAATCAATTATATTATCTAGTGTTAGAGTAATTGATTTCACATGGACTCATGAAACAATTTTTAGATCAAACATCTTATATGATCTACACAAATTAATGTGGTTCACAAATGTAGGTGCCGAACTAGTATACTAAACAAAGAACACATAGCTTAATATGTTTTAATGCTCATAGGGAGATCTTTGTTGGAACGATAGTTACTTTCTCTGCTTTGCTAGATCTCTCAAACTCTAGGTGAGTTTCACTACTCTTTTCTCAAAAAGCAAATGTCTCGGATGAGACAACTTTCTAAACTTTTTCATAAGTCCGGTTTGGGACTACTTTTACACATCTCGGGGTTGGGGTGCTATGATTCACTAGGTGAATCTGCTTACACTAATTCATGCATTATGTCCTTGATGAACTAAACCAACTCTATCATTGAAGTCCTTCTAAATACCGAATGAATTGCTGGGTGGGCAAGCGGGTTACCAGTTGATAGCGCTATTAGGTCTCACAAACCTCACATCGTGTGCTGGAGAGCATGGGTGTGAACTATGACTCAACATATTATCATTGTTGATAGACAATGATGCAAGGCACTTTGCTCACTATTGTGGGATCTCGTTGTTTAGCAGTTTGGTATTACCGGTTTTAGTTATCATGAGTGGGCTAGCTACCCCTGGCATGTGAATTAGCATTTACTCAAAACATGATTTGGAGGACCTACGTATTTACTTAACTATATGAACTCACCAACTTTATGTTGACCCACGATTATTATACCTTTTTGCAGGACACTAGTTCGAAGCACGAGTAGGGCATGCATCATATAGCATCATGGGGACATGAATACGTATCTATTTTCAAATGTTTAATTATCTATCACGACTTCGAACGCGTTGTTTCACTCTGACTATTTGAATAACTATTATCTTTAAATTTCGCTTCCGCAACTATTGAAATATTTGATTATCAATTAAACTTGTTCTACAATAACGAACTAATTGGTTTGGGCATTTAGAGTCGTTCATGTGACTTATGGCTATGGAGATCCTGGTATGTCACATGCCTCGCGGTATAAACACCGCAGTGGAATTTGAGGGTGTGACAATAACGCTATTAGGTTTCACAAACCTCGCATCGTGTTGGGAGCACGGGTGTGAACCATAACTTAACATTTATTATCATTGTTGATACGCAATGATGCAATGCACTTTGCTCACTGTTGTGAGAGCTCGTTGTTTAGAAGTTCGGTATGCCTGTGTTTAGTTATCATGAGTGGGTTAGCTACCCCTGCCATGTGGTGAATTAGCGGTTACGTGGTTTTGGAAATCTACACATTTACTTACTCGGTTACATTGCTTTGTGAACTCACCAACTTTATGTTGACACACGCTAGCATGCTTTTGTAGGTCGCTAGGTTTGGAGTACTATAGGTCATGCATCATTAGGTCATCAGTTATTGAACATTATTAATCTTATACTTTATATATTAATTGGTTTTTCATATGGGCGCGTTGTTTTGCGCAAGAACTTAAAACGGTTATGTTTGTTTTATGCTTCCGCAACTTACTTAAAAATTTGGTTAAATGTTAAATCGTATTTTTGAAAACGAACTAAATGGTTTGGGCATTTAGAGTCTTTCTTATGACTAATGGCTATAGGATCCTGGTGCGTCACGCGCCTCGCGGTAGAAACCCCGCCATGGAAATTTGAGGGTCTGACAGGCACACACGTATAACAGAGTACATGTATGTGGAACACGTACACGTATGGATGATTGTAACATGTATCAAGAAGGAACTGTATGAAATCCAGACACGTATGGTTATGATGACGTATGAGGTAGACAAGTATGAAGAAGCAGGACACGTATGGAGGACTAGTATGAAAGGTAACAACTATGAACAGACAAGGAATATGGTAAGCTAATACTTTTTAACAGTCACGCGTGTGAGCTGATACGCATGCTCTCGTACGTGTGTCTGTAGCAGGGTAACAGGTATGAAAGTTCATCATGGTGCAATCGAAATTTTTGTGTGATATTGTGTCACACCCTCAAATTTCCACTTGCGGAGTTTTACCGCGAGGAGCGTGACACACCAGGATCAAAGTCAACGGTCACAACGAATGACAACTATATGTGAAAAGATATGTAAACCAAACCATGCAATCGCTTCAAAAACTATGATTCAAAACACAGCGGAAGCAAATTTAGTTTTACAAAACTGAATAACGATGAGACATAAGTTTAATGATTAACAATCCAAAACGTGAGACATGATCCTAGACGCAAGTGCGACTCCGTTCGCCTAAACTCAATGCTGCTACCTTAGCGACCTGAGAAAACATGCCAAAAAATGTCAACATATAATGCTGGTGAGTTCACATGTATTAAGTTCACAAAACGTTTTCATGCGTAAAGAGTTTCACCTAAAAATACCAAGCGTGTAAAACCTTCAAGTAAATAACAAACGTTTCCTTAATACTACGACTATGTTGCTGAAACCATTATTGACAAGCGTTGCATGTGTTGCCGCCCGTGTTTGAGTTGCCAAAAATAGAGACAATATGCACCCGCCCGGCTCCCAGCCGTCGAGTGGGGTTTGTCAAGCCCAATAGATCTATCCACATTTCCTCGTTGTGCTTCCTAAGCATATTCATGGTTTTATTAGGGACTTCGCGTTGCGTCATATAGTAATTTAAAACAAGCGTTGCGTTTCCAAAAGTGGTGTGTTTCAAAAGCGTTGTGTTTCAAAAGTGTTGCATTTCATAAGCGTTGTGTTTCAAGTGTATTATATTTTCAAAGGCGTTGCGTTATCAAAACATAAACATTGTATTTGTTAAAACGTGTGGCATGCTTCTCCCCCGAGAGAAAAGTGTATAAAAGAGGGGTCATGAAACTCACCTTAGAGTGCGTCCTCAGTAAAATAGAAATCTGATACGTGCGTGATAGTCTCTACTAATGGCGACCTATCAATGAGTTTACTTAAGTGTGTTGAGTACTAACCCGAAGGCTAATCAATCCCCAAATTGTCCAGACTGTGACTGTGTATGTCGAAAACATGTTTGAACTTTAAACCGACCAAACCAGACAAGACCCGACATCCCATTGGTGACCCGACATTCCACATGTTAGCCAAATACAAGATATCATGCAACATATGCAATTAAACACTTAGCATGCGCAAAAATTCACCATGTCTAGCATAATGCCCAATTAACGCATAAACAAGTCCAAACACGTGTTACCAAGTTATTAGACATGCCACGGGTTTCCTAACATGTTCCTAGGTGTCAAACCATGTTCCGGGATGTTAAAATACACATATAACAGCAGTACACGCGATTAGGAATCAAACATGCAATTGGGAAAGTCAACTGGTGATTAGGATTGTCAAACTAGTGATTGGGGTTGTAATCACATGGATTACATGCGATTAGGCTCCCAATCGCCGCTAGCTACATGCGATTGGGACTAATCAGCTGCTCCTCAAGCGATTAGGATGCCCTAATCGCCCCCTGCAGCATGTTTCCACTTTTTCGCGCGTTTAACCCTTCGAATCAGGTTCGAAACATGTGGAAACACCCAATATCAAACTCAAAACATTTATCAACCTATTTTAAGAAAAAACCCCAATTTATTATCATCTTAACAGTCCTAAATTTAAGCGTTTTCCCAAAATATCATAACTAGCATGTAAACATCACATCAACATGCAAAACTTACCCTAAATAGCAAATATCCAGATTTCATCACATAACGACGTTGTCTGACATTATCCTACTATTATAGCATCATCCTAGAGTAAACTCTAAACTCAAATAATCAACAAAACACATCATATCATCATCAATCCTTCATAATCATTCAAGCGGGTCAAAACGCCTATTATCAACAATACACAACTATGAACCTCCAAACTCCTAGGTTACCATCATAATTGCTCATTTAAGTCAGAAACATATCAACAACACAAGAACAATCATGTTTTATCAATAAAAAACCAATCTTTGCATGAATACACCACATATAACAAGCATAAAGGTTTAGGTTTGTTTAGAAACCGTTTTTAATAAGTTTTCAAAGACACAAATGTTTAGAAATCAGGTCTGGACCTTTAGGGGGTAAAACAATAACATTAAAAAGGTTTGGGATGAAGAACACACCTTGAATTTGCTAGATTATGAAGTTTAAGGCTTGGAAAGGTGATTTCTTGAGCAAAAATGTGTTCCAGAGGTTGGATAAGGTGTGGGATGGAGTTGAGGTGTGTTAGGGTTTCACAAATGATCATTTGCAACATAAGGGTTGTATTTATAGGCGTTTCTAGTCGTCAGATGCAGTGCAGGCGATTAGGGTAAAACAGATTTGTAGCAATAGAAATGGTCGCAGAACTATCACACCTTAAACCAACTGGTAAATATACAAACACATGAAGATCAGACAACAATTTCTAACCCACATGACTTCACAAGTTGCAAAACAAATTACACGATATTTTGCCTCAGCATAAGATCGTGAAATAGCAGATTGCTTCTTGCTTTGCCATGAAACTAAATTCCCACCTAGGAAAATACAAAACTTAGTTACAAATCTCCTAGTAGTACCAAACTTAGCCCAATCTAAATCCGAATAGGCTTCAAGATTAAAAGACTTATCTTTTGATAACTATATACCATTTCCAGGAGCTAGTTTCAAATATCTAAGCAACCTAAAAGCAATCGTTTGATGACCCTCACTGGGTTTGTACATAAACTGACTAAGGTGATGCACTAAGTAGGATATATCAGGACGAGTATGAGACAAATAGATTAACTTCCTAACAAGCTGTTGATACCCTACAACATTATCTAACAAGCTTATTATTATTAGACACAATATTAGTCAAAGTATAGTTTTTTTTCAATAGGACGAGTAACAGGTTTGCACCCCAACATACCATACTCTACTAATCACGTTGTGCAATATTTTCGTTGAGTTACACAAACCATCGCTATTTCTAATCACTTCGCTAACCAAAAAATATTTTGGTTCACCAAGGTGTTTTATCAGAAATTTTGACTTAAAACAACTTTTAACCATTTCAATTTCTTCTAAAGAATTACAAGTGATTATTATGTCTTCAACATAAACAAGTATCACAACAAACACAAAATGTTTTTGTTTAAAAAACATTGAATAATCACATTGACTTTGAACAAATCCAACTTCAATTAATGTAGCAACCAACTGTTGATTCCACATTCTATGTGATACCCGCATTTTTAGGTTCATACTTTAACTAAACTCTATTTAACTTGTATTTATGTTCACGACATTTTATTTAACTAGGGTTGGTTAGGTGAGTCACACGTTGCAGAGTTATAGGTTAAAAAATACATGAAATGGTAATTCGGGGAATTACCGAACTACGAACATGAGTGTTGAACCTTGAACGTTGGTGAATAATAAAATAAATAATTGTGAAATAGTTGTTTGATATTATTTGCAATTATGTGCTTGTGTGAAACTATTTGTGAATTGTTATGCAACTACATTTATCTAAGAAAAACACGTCACCGAGCTCGTAACTGACACCCGACAAATTGACAATATAGTTCAGGTCTAAAAATATTGGGTTGGACATTGGCGATGTTTGGGTTAAATGTTTAAGGCCTAAAATACAAGGAAAACAAGGAAAAAAATAATATGCTGAGCCCAACCCAACCGAAGTGGACTAGGTCAGCCTGAATGGCCATTTGCATGGACAAACGACCATTCGCCTAGGAGTGACCATTCGTCGGGGGCGTTCGATGGAAAACCGACCTAAAACACCTATAAAATCGATTTTAACCCCACTTTTCATATTCACACAACCCTAATTCATCTCAAAACACCCTATTACAAAAATATAACCCCCATACACCTACTAAGGGTCAAGAACATCATTCCGGAGGCTTGGAAGGTGTTTGGTTCGTGTTTGTGAAGTGCTTTGGGTTTTTCCAGAAAGGGAGTGAAACCATAAATTAACTCATATGGGGTTTTTCCATCAAGCACAGAAGATGGAGTCCTATTAATAAGATAGGAAGAAATAAGCACACATTCAGTCCAAAATCTAACAGGCAAATTACTTTGAAACAATAAAGACCTAGCCACATTCAATAAGTGTCTATGCTTTCTTCCAACAATACCATTTTGTTGAAGTGTATAAGCACTATGTGGTTTGATGAATATTACCTTTATTTTTACAAAAATTATTCATCTGACTATTCACAAATTCCAATCCATTCACTTCTAAAGATATTAATCTTCTTTTTAAATTGATATTCTAAAATATTTGAAAAATCTTGAACATTAGAAAACACTTCAGTTTTATGTTTCATTAAACATACCACAAATAGCCCTATAATTGTCATCAACAATCGCCAGAAAAACTTATTACCATCTCTATCAGCTACTCTATATGGACCCCAAGCATCTAAGTGATTCAACTCCCCCAATTCAATGGTTTTATGATCACTAAGAGGGTATTGTTCTTTGTGTTGTTTGGCTATATGACAAACCTCGCATGGTCCGTGACTGTTTTCTAAGTCTATTTTGCCACATGTTAAACACACTTACACTACTACAACACACCTTAGAATTCAGAGAAACATTTCCTCACATATGTAGACCATCAAACTGTTTACAAGTCAAAAGGACTTTCAGTGTTGATAAGTCCTGAAGATAACACTTATCTTCATCAAAACCAACAAATAACTTGTTATCTCTAGCTAATTTATGACCAGAAAACAAGTTAAAAGAATATTCAGGTACAACTAACACATCTTGAAGAATAACATTTTCAGACAATTTTAATTTCCCTATTTTAGTTACTAATGCAAAAGTACCAATAAGGTGTTTAACTCTTATATTTAAATTAGAAACATCAACAAAGTCAAATAAACCGTTTTCATTTTTAACCATATGCTTATTTGCACCTGAATCATCTAACCAACCAATACTTACAAATTCCCCACCCATATTAGCAAAACAATACACACTAGTACCATAGATAGAAGCACATAAAAAATTACCAAACACATTACAGCCTTAAGAACTTTCACCTTCCTTATTATTCAACAAACTTAACAACCTACTCACTTGATAACTTGTCAAAGTAGGAGCACATACATTAACAGAATCAGTAGAACAATTATCATTAACAACATTCCTTTTAACCTGGTTCCCTCTCGGTTATACCAAAGGGGATATCCTCTTAACTCAAAACACTTATCAATAAGATGACCTGTTTTATTACAATGTGTGCACTTTAGAGACTGATTTATACCCTTTAAAAATATTTTGTTTGAGTTATTAGAACTATTATTGTTACTATTTAAATTGTTTGTATGAGGAAATTTAGTAGCAAAACTAACATATTGACTAGTTTTTGAAACACTACTAGAATTCCTATATGACTCCTCACGAGATACCACAGTAAACGTGTATGCGTATAGGATCGGCTATTCAATAAAGAATATGATCAAACAAGTTCAATTCAGGTGTGGAATCCCTGAATTGATCACAAAATGATAATAGAACTAGCAAAACACACAAATCAACCAAAACACATTCATTTCATTCATAATCATAATCATTTACACTTTGAAAGCTTGTTTATAATGATATTAATCAAATACAGACTTGAAAAAAACCCTAGGGAGAGACAGACTCTGAGAGGGAAACAAAATGACCAAAAGTTTACATTCAAAATTTGATTCAGCCTTATATAGACCTGCATATTCGCCCAAATAGCTTGGTCGAATGTGCAGGTTCGACCATTCATATAGGGCAAAATTGGACATATATACATGTAAATCTTCATTCGACCTCCCAGAGTCTCCTTCGACCATCTGTTCTACCTTCGACCTTCTGAAAACCACATTCGACCACTCGTAATCAGCTATACATTTTAGAATTCGCAATTCAATAGCACTAGTCGCACTTTCGTGTATCTACAAAACGCTTCGTTAATAGAAGGAGGTTCAAACCTAATCAATAAAGCAATTCTAACATTTTGATACACTCCATCATGTCCCATTAAGAATTGCATCAATTTAAACATATGATTATAACTATTAAATTCTTTTGATGCATCACACACACATGAAGGTAATTGCAAAATTTGATCAAGTTGTTTCCACATAACATTCAATTTATGATAATACTAAAAATCAAACATACCATTTTGACTAAATGAATTAATCTTCTGGTACAAATCATATACCACAGATCCATCTATCTTACTACAAGTTTCTTTAAGATCTTTCCATACATCAGAAGCAAGTTCAGAATATACTTGTCCTAAATCAAGTTCTTCAAATATGGAATTTAATATGCAGGTTAATACTACTGAATTACATATGTCCCATTGCCTAGCTAACACAGAATTATAAACAGGTTTAACACAATCACCATTAATGAACCCTAATTTGTTTTTAACTTGTAACCCCAAAATCATAGCATTTGCCCACACAGAAGATTCTCGAACCAAGAACCTAACAACTATACAAATCTACACAGATATCAACCAGATCTTGAAGAAAGAACCAGAAGAAAACAAGATCTACTCAAATAAACTTGATCTCAACCAAGAACCTTTTGGATCAGTATGCTCTTTGAGAGTTTACTTGCTTGTGAACACTTATGTGTTTTAGCAAGTTATAATCAAATTTGCACAGCGGAATAAGTATATAAAGATTCACTATCAACAGGAGTTATTACTCCCCTGGATGTTTGCAAACTAAAGACAAGTTAATGAGAATCTAAGTATTGAATGTGAATGACAATAAATACTCAGATAGATTCTCCGTTAATGAAATGGAAATAACAATAATAAGCTTTGAAGGATTTCAGTTTTCAATTAAAATCGATATATAAAACAGAGGGATGAACCCATCTATTTATAGACTTAGAAATGCATGAACCTTGTTACAAAAGCAAGTCTGCAACAAGTTGCAGTTTTGCAACTTGTACAAAAAGATAAAATAATAATAAACAATTAAACTACTGAAACATAAGGTGGTGGAAAGATTCTATTACAAGTGCTGATGAATGACAAACTACTGATGAGTAGTTTGTCTTTAGTAGTTCTTCAGTAGACTTATCTGGTTTGACTTCAGAACTTCTGATCTATCTTCTTCAGTACTTGTTGAATCCTTCTTCAGTACTTGTGTCTTCTTTCATCAGTAGTTCTATACTTAGAATAATTTGCAGAAGTATGAATAAGACTAAGGTTTGCAAAAGTGGTTTCCTCAATCCTTTTTGTCCTTACAATCTCCCCCTGGATTGATGAAGCCTAAACCTTATCTAATTCCTTATTGCTTTCTTCTTCTTTCTTCAATTATCTTCCATATTTCTTTGAACATGATATTCTTTAGTTGATTCAGCTATTCATCTATGAGAGATCCTTGTTGAGGTTCTAGATGTTGAATTGTAAGCAAGTCTTGTGTTGATAGATTTTTCAGTTCATTCATGGATTTGAAGGCCTTGCTTGTTAGATCTCTTCTTGTCAGCCTTGAATTTTTTCTATGTGTCCAGTAGTTTGTCTTCTCTCTACTTTGACACTGAGGCTTTTAAACCATAGTCATTGGCTACCAGTTCTTCAATTATCTCTGCTCTCTTTGCTTTTCTATCCTTCTCTGTTGCAGTCTTTTCAGCAACAAGTTGAGCTTTTCTTGTTAGCTCATCCATTGAGAGCCCTTTGAGTGAAAAGGATTTTGTCATGCTGTTCTTTGAAATAAAAGACACCAGTTGTTGTTTTTTGTCTTCTTCAGCAACTTTTTCTATTTCAGCTTGTCTATTCAACTCTGCTTCATAGGCTTGAAGCTTTTCATTTAAGCTCAAGTCTTCCCTTTCTTCCAGGTTGTTCCAGATCTCATCTTCCTTAGCCTTTCTTTGGGCTGCAAGTAAGCTTTTCTCTAGTAGTTCTTTGGACATTGAAATTGGAGAAGGGCTCAATACAGTCATTTGAGTTGTTGTAAGCCTTGGAATAGGAGTTGGTTGTTGTTCAGTTGGTTTGGAAGGCTCTTCAGTTGTTTGTAAGATGGAAGTGTTAACTACTGAAGTGTTGATAGAAGTATCAACTACTGAAGGATTGTCTTCAGTACTTTCAGAGTCTTCAGCAGTTTCTTCATTATGGCCTTGGGAAGTTTTAGCTTCAACTTCAGTTCTAGAAACAAGCCTTTCTTGATCTTCTTTTTGTTTCTTGGCTTTTTCTAGCAGTTGTTGTTGTTGTAGAGCCACTCTTGCCTTTATTATGGCTTCCAATGACTCCCTTGGTTCCTTAATCTTCTCCCTCTTTTTGGCTTTATCCACTTCTGGAAGCCTGCCAGCTTGAGAAGTTTTACCAGATAATTCAGCAAGCTGTCTTGAGTTGTTGTCAATTTTGTTGGACAGCTCACCAAGTTTCTTGTTAAGGACCACAAATTGAGTTGTGGTTTTCATCTCCCAAGAAGTTGTGAATGATTTGAGTGACTGACTATTAGGGTGTTCATCATCTGGTATAGGGCACCATCTGGGCTGCATAGGAGGTTCAGATCTATGCTTGATGACCCAGAGAATTGGGTAGGCATTTTTGGTGAGGGGTGTGTTTTTGGGTGATCTTCAGGATGTACTGAAGATGCCACTTTAGGGGAATCAGGGATCAAGTGGATTTTAACCTGATTTGGTGTGACCAGCTCATTGAGCTTAGAGACACCAGGTGTAGGACCTTCACTAGCAGCCGTCAATTCATGTTTAGTGGAGTGTGAATCATCATCCAAGTTAATGGAATCATCTGAATCCCTGATGATATCCCCAATGAGGACATTATCAGTTGTATCATGAGTTGGGCCCAACCCAGTTGTCTCATGAACCTCTTGTTCTTGGTTCAGAGGATTTCCTACCTCAGGCATAAAGCCTTCATCAATAGTTGCCACAAGTGAGGTCTTAGCTATGTTACTTCTGTCCTCAGGTCCAACACTTGGTGGTAAATAAGTAATAGCAGCCTCAAATGTACCTAAGGTCTCTATGTTTGGGCTTAGAAACCCGGGTTCATCCTAATCTCTTGGGTTAGGGCTATGGATATCCACATTCATGTCAAGGTCTGATGGTATGTCCCCTGTTTGATGTGGTTGTTAGGGACTGACATGTTCTAAAGGGATGGTCTCTTTTAGCCCAGAGAGAAGTTTTGCTATTTCAATGGTTGATGGTTCTGGTTTAGTAGTTTGTGGTAGTGTTTCAGCAGTTTCAAAAGAAGGGTGAGTAGTTATGGTTTTCTTGAATTTCTTTCTTTTGAAAAGAATGGTAATTGGGGCTCTTGGAGGGGTTTGAGATGGATGAGATTGAGAGGATGTTTTAGTCAAATCTTTATGAAGTGCATTGTGCACATTGGCAGGTTCAGGCATCTCAACTTCCTGAACTGCCTTTCTTTTAAGGCTGGTGGGTTTTGGTTTTTGTTGTTTTGTTTTCTTGGCCTTTTGGGTGAGGGTTTGGATGATGAGGGTTCCATGGGGACTGTTTCTGGTTCCCCTTGGTCATCTTCTGGCCAGGCAGCCGGTTTGTTATGCCTTGAGTATGCTTGTAAGGTTAAAGGGGTTAAAACAGTTGTTTTACCCACAAGCACCCCATCTCTAAGTTCTTTGATTATGCAATGCATGATGAATCTTGGATACAACAAAAACTTCTTTTTAGAATTTAGGTGATGTAACACCAACTCATTAAAGAAAAGTGCTGATGCCCTAAATTTTGTTTCATTCGCAGTGGAAGTTGATATTGTTTTGACGCCTTTAACCTCTTTTAAAATTTAGGTGATGTAACAAAAACTACAAGCAATGGTGTCTTGGTCTCTTTGATTCCATAATCAAGAAGTTGATATTGGAGCCATTGTATCTGTGATGTATAACTTGTAGCTGCAATGTATTCAGCTTCAGCAGTTGAAGTTGCAACAGATGTCTGTTTCTTTGATTGCCAAGACACTAGACAGTTTCCCAAGAATTGACAACCACCAGATGTTGATTTTCTTGACATTTTGCACCCTGCATAGTCACTATCTGAAAAAGCTAATAAGTTGGTATTGCTAGAAGCAGGATACCAAATTCCAAGTGTAGGAGTTCCTTTCAGATATCTTAATATTCTTTTGACTGCAATTAGGTGTGATTCCCTAGGAGCTGATTGATATCTAGCACAGACACATGTTGAAAACATAATATCTGGTCTAGAAGTAGTTAGATATAAAAGGGAACCTATCATACATCTATACATGGTTTGATCAACCTGTTTTCCTTGATCATCTGGTTCAACTTGTGTGGTTGGTGTCATGGGAGTGGAACATGATTTACAGTCTTGTAAAGAAAATTTGTTTAATAATTCTTTAACATATTTAGATTGATGTATAAAAGTTCCATTTTTTTGTTGTTTAATCTACAGTCCTAAAAAGTACTGCAGTTCTCCCATTGTACTCATCTCAAATTTTGATTGCATGAGTTTCTTAAATTCATCACACAGTTTTGTGTTTGTTGAACCAAATATGATATCATCAACATAAATTTGAACAAGTAAGACATGATTTCCAACATGTTTAATGAAAAGAGTTTTATCAATGGAGCCTCTTGTAAAGTTATTTTTTTAGCAAAAAGTTGGAAAGTGTTTCATACGAGGCTCTTGGAGCCTGCTTTAGCCCATAAAGAGCTTTGTCAAGCTTGTACACCCACTCGGGATAAGAAGGATCCTCAAACCCAGGTGGCTGACAGACATACACTTCCTCTTTGATCTTTCCATACAAAAATGCACTTTTAACATCCATTTGAAAAACTTTAATTTTGTTGGAAATAGCATAAGCCAGAAATAACCTGGTGGCTTCGAGTCTTGCAACTGGAGCAAATGTTTCATCATAATCAATTCCTTCTTCTTGAGAATAACCTTGTACTACCAGTCTTTCCTTGTTCTTAATAATCATACCAACCTCATCTTGTTTGTTCCTGAAAACCCATCTTGTGCCAATTGGTAGCTTGTTTGGTGGTAAGGGACATATTTCCCAAACTTGTTTCTTCTTGAATTGGAGCAACTCATCTTGCATAGCTTGCACCCAATTGTTGTCTTTGAGGGCTTCTTGGTACTTCTTAGGTTCCAACTGAGAAATGAATGCTGAGAAGAAGCAAAAGTTGGAAAGCTGGTTTCTTGTGAGAACCCTTGTTGCAATATCACCCATGATTTGATTCAATGGATGATCTTTGTGTTCAATCAGTTGTTGTAAGCCACTGACATGTGTAGGTGGCTCTTGTACTTCATCAAACAAATCACTGAGGTTTATAATGTTTGGTTTAGCTGTTTGAACATCTTCAGTAGTTGTAGGAGCTGAAACATATGTTTGAGTTTGTACATCAACAGTTGTTGAATCAGAAGTTTGTGAAACTTCTGATGGTTTGAAAGTTGACTTAATGACTGTATTAGGAGTCCATGGTGATGGATCCTCATCATCAAACCTCTGGTCACCATAATAAGTAAGCTTAGATGAAGTGACAGCATTTTCAGGTCCGAAATGGAAGCTGTCAAGGTCAAAGAGTTCAGCAGGATGTGCTGGAATAAGAGTGTGTTTTGACTCATTGAACATGACATTCAGTGTTTCTTCTACTATCTTGGTTCTTGAGTGAAAAACCTTGTAGGCTTTTCTAGTGGAAGAGTAACCAAGAAAATAACCTGAATCAACATTAGCAACAAACTTTGAAAAGATTAGATCTTTTCACTGGTATACTTTCAAGGGTAGACCTCTGACCAAGCCCATTTTTGTGACTTTATTTATGGTTTTAAAGTTCACATGGCCAAGTCTCCTATGCCAGAGATCAGTCTCTGAAGTTGATGCCCTTGAGAAGAAACAGGCAGTATTGTTCAGTACTTTGTCCTTTTCAATGTCCATTGCATAGACATTGCCACATCTTTTGGCAATCAACAAAGTATGATCTGCAATGGTCTTCTCTATCAACTTCTGGCCTTTTGGTGATATGATCTTGCATGCTGTCTTTGTGAAAAAGGAAGAATATCCTTTATCACACATTTGTGTCACACTTAGCAAGTTGTACTCAAGGTTTTCAACCAGATTGACCTTGTCAAACTGTAATTTGCCTAAAGAGACATTGCCATGTCCGAGCACATATCCCTTGGCATTCTTCCCAAAGGATACAGATCTTTCTCTTTGACTGATAAAATTGTTTATCAGGTATTTGCATCCTGTCATGTGCATTGAGCCTCCACTGTCAACATACCAAATGCTATTTAAGCCTCTGGAGACCCTCTGCACAAAGTAGCAAATTAGCTAGATTTGGGAACCCAAGCCAGTTTGGCTTTGGGTTTGCTCTTGAGAACATTAACAGCAACTGCAGACGTGTACACTGCAGAGAGTCCAACAGCACTGGAACTCGTGAAAGGAGCAGAAGAAATCAAAGGCTGAGATGTATTCTCCACTTACAGTAAATGGAGACAGCAACAATTGTGCAATTCCCTTAAACAAAAAGGAAAAAAGGAAAAAACAGAACAGATTAGAAAAGGAACCGGGCTTCTGTTTGACACAATTCCCTTAAACAGATTTGTCGTCTGTTCCCAAGGTACACCGGTTTAACAGTGCGGTGCACTGCGGATTATCCCACTTGCCTGAAAATTAGCCGAAGTCGACTGCTTCTGAAACAGATGTTCTTCGCTGCGGCAATAGAATATATGTGAGAGACTGTTTTGTGTGTCTTCGGCTTGAAACATATGAATCTGCAATAATTAACCAATCAAAGAGTGTACCAGTGTTGCGCGGAACCGGTTTTTTCGAGCAGCATTCGTGTCCCAAGGTCGTGCGGGCGGAACCTTATAAACTCCTTCAATTTCCATCTCCCCCCCCCCCCCCCCCAATGTGGGACACAACTCACATTCACTTCTATAATATCCAACACAACATTTAGGTACAAATCACTTCCCTCTTTGTTCCCTTGGAGATATAGTTTGACCCATTATTCAACCTGGATGCTTTTGTATTTTCAGCCAGCCAAAAAGAAGGGAGTGTCTTTTCTTGAAGCTGCACTCTTAGGTTTCAGAAAAAAATAACCAGCTGATGATGTACTACCCTTGCTACTTCGGTGAAGGTAACTTTTTAGGATGACTAGAACCAAGTTTTCCCTATTCTGCCTTTATATATTTATATGAATCTTATACATAATAAATATATTAAATGTGATTACTTAAATATTACTAGCACAATGATCCAATTTTTCTAATAGGATGCTTTAACTAAAATCGAGTATGTGAAATCAAAAATGTTTGAACCCGTTTTCTTTGTACCTATATTTTAATTTACCATCTCATAACTGGCACACAGGTAATAGGTTATTTTATTCTTAATAGGTAACATTGCAACATGTATTTTTCTGCAACAGGTTAAGTTTTGTTCCCTGCTAACAGGTCAAATAACATTATAGTTGCATTTCACCCACCCCATCGTGCGGGCTTTCAAAGCTATGTTCCAACACAGAAACATGTTAACCATGAATATGTGGGGCTTGCTTGTATAATAATATATATTGTTAACTTATCATGTGTGTTTTATGTTAGTTTCATGACTTTTAGAACCATTGACATGTATTTAGGTTCCACCTTAAATTAGTGTTAGAATTGATTGAAATTTAATCATCATAAATGTTTACTTGGTTTCATCTTTTTTTATATGTAGTTTTGATTCACTAGTCCATCGGCATCTTGATGGTGAGATAACACTTAGAGATTATAAGGTCTCGGGTTCGAATCTCACAAGGGGGTTTTCTCATAATTATGAGTTTCCTTCTGAATTGGTGACTTCGTGGTGGAATATGATCGCGTGGTAACACTGGTTGCACGATGATACTCCAATAGTCCGTTAGTGATTCCGATTGACCGTTAAAAAAAAAAAAAAAAACTTAACCACATCGTAATTCGGTTTAAATTTCAAAGTTATAGAAGGTTCGGAAGTCGGAAGGTCGTCGTTGTAAGAAAAGAGACCAAAACATACTTTATCTGATTTGTACTCTAATGTATTGTCTTAGTCTAATCAATTTTTTATTTTTTATTTTATTATTATTTCTTTTTGAACTTTGGGGTAATTACTTCAGAACTATTTTAGGGTCACATGATAATGTTGTTAATACCATTAAGTGGTTCTCTCAAGTGCTAACGTATGATTTACAAGTTAGTTTATGATGCAGAAACTATACAATTGTTGCTCCTAATCATTTTACTAGATCTAGCATACCTTCAAATCAAATACTACACAATATATCATGAGAGGATCAGTAAACAAACAGTAACGAGTATCGTGCTATAAATTGTCTCCCCGAAGCAACGCGTGGGTTTCCCACTAATAGCATCAAAACAAGGAAAGGAAAGATATAGTACTTGCTTCCTATTAGATGTTGTCATGTAACCCACTTGCTTTGTATATTCTAACTCAATCCAACCTCTTTCATTGTCGTTAGCTGCTTTAAGAATCAAAAACAACTTACAATGCTCACATACATATTATAAAATTAACAAAAAAGACAATGTTACAAGTAGTTCAAGTATTGTATTCTATTTTTATTAGCAAAAACCGTTGCCATGAACACTAAAATATTAATTATATTTTCATTAAATTTTTTTAATTTTTAAATTTTGATGGTTATTTGTTCATTACATGTATTTTTTATAGTTTTTGTTCAATGTAAAACTAGGATTAGCTCGCGCGCGTTGCGGCGCATGAAACCTAATAATTCTTGGTTTGTTAATATATATGCCCGTGCTTTGATTACACCGAAACTCGGCATGGTAACTGGAAGAGAATACCTAAATACGGCACCGTTAGCAATTGGAAAAAAAACTAAACATATAAAGCGATAGTACAACCAAACTGATATGAAATTTACGAAAAACGTAAACCAACCTGAATTTATACCGACACATAATTTTTTTAACTTTATAAACTCGATAGGGGTAATTGAAAACATGCACAAAATTAAGAATAAAAACTTATTATATCTGACCTGGCTCATTTCAAAAAGAAAATTATGTTAACACGTAAAGTAACCTCAGTTTATACCGACGCGTTCATAAAAACAACATAAAACCTAAAACTTTGAAAACTCAAGGAGGTCAAAACATTTTACAAAATTTTTAAAAAATTAAGGAGTTATAAATGTCAATACTAAAAGTTGAGAGATAAAAGCAATGTATTCAGGACTGGACCGGACCGGACCGGACGTTAAGCCGATCTTTTTACCAGTTTACTGGTTGGACCGTATTTAAAAACCGGATGACATTTTACAATTAATTTAATATACATCAAATTACTTGTGTAACAAATTAAATTTTCATATCACATTTATTTTTGAAATTAAATTAAAAAATAAAGTAAAATAACACATGTGGCAAAAAAACAATGTCATTTCTTCTCAAGTTGTGTATTGAGATTGAATTTTGGCTTTTGCAATAATACTTACTTTCCGTTTGTTTATTTAGGTTGAGTTTGGAGATACAAAAGTGTTTTTGTTCAAAAATGTTTATTGCCTTATTAATTTTTTAAAAGAAGTTTTAAAAAAGTGTTTGGATTGGTTTTTGTGATGAGAAACGTCAAAAAGTCAATAAATTGTTGTTATTTTAAATGTTCCGCTTAACTTATTGTGAATATTGGTTGTATGAGTGGTATATTTGTAATTTTTTTCCAAAAGTCAAAAGTCAAAAGCCAGGATTTCTAACTTTTCAAAAACAACTTTTCCACCCTTAAAACCCAAAAGAAAAAGTCAAAACAGAAATTGTTTTTCAGTTACACAAAAAGCTTATTGACTTATTGGCTTTTTGAAAAAGCCACTAAGTCAATAAATTGTTTTGAAACTCAATCCCAAACACCCTCTTAGTTTTATTTAATTCTTATATTTCTCTTCCCAAGAAGCAAGTAGAGAGCAACTTATTCCCCACCCTCTCTTCTTCTTTCTCTTGTACAACTAAAACAGAAACTATCCATGGATCTGAATATTCGTTTCTTTGTTTAGACCTTCATCTTTGAGATCCATAATTTCTTATTAGCATGCCATCTTTCTTCTGTTTCTCGGTACCAGATGTTTGCAGACCCGCCTGAAAAAGAACTCCGACCATGGCGAAGCCTCCGACGGAAAAGACGGGCGGTCCAACCTCTGTCTACATCGGTTCAACCTCCGGCCTCCATGCCAGTTAGACCGGCCGAATACTGCTCAAACGGTTATCAAAACATTGAATAAAAAAAAAAAAAAAAAACAAACAAACAAACAAACAAAAACAACTGTAGCTACTGTAGCTACAAGTTGTTCTTTAATATATATAGTAATACCCGCCACTATTATTTTAACCATATCACGAATTTATTTCTTTGGTTTTCTTTTCCAGTTGCTAAATCAAGTACTAAGATAGTAACAAAACAAGCTGATACTAACCGAGTCCCGAGACCTAGTGCGAGAGAACCTCTTTTATAATTTTTCTTTTTGCTTTTTAGATCTTAGACATCTCCTAGCCATATAAACAACCTATTGGTAGGCATTTAGGTTTTATTTTCTTTTGATTACTATAGCGAGTGTCCCTAATATGACAAACCAAAACCGTTAAAAGTCTAATTTCAGTGCCCTTACCGGCTGAAACGATATTTATTAAATTTATGCCGCGAAGCACGACGAGTTGCCACTAGTTTCTTTGATAAACAAAATTGTGGCTCCTAGTCCAATGTTGATCGCTCGCTCAACAGCAATATCATCAGAATTAATTCGTTCTAAATACGAGTAATCAGAATTAATGTATTCGTCACAACATTTACATTACTTAGAGTAAATTTAAACCTATTTAGTTCATTAGTCAGGTTGTTGATTGGCCCATTTGGGTTGATCCATTTTAAGAAAATGTACAAACAGAATGGGTTTGACAACGAAGTAGTGTGCTTATAATTACACTACAACCCATATTAAAGATGTACAAATAGAATGGGCTTGGTAACGAAGTATTGTTCTTATAATTATACTACAGCCTGTATTAAAGATTACAAGAATTAGTAAAGGTAGAAGTGCACAAAACTTTTTTTTTGTCGTTTTATCTAACCGGCTAAAATGCCAAACCGGTTATTTTGGCCCAAAAAATCCAGTAATGTTATAACCGGTTTTACCATATGAATAACCCTAACTGTTGCTACAACAAGGAAAATGACCGGTATTAGGTTAGGAGATGTTTAGGATTATAGGTTAATGGTATGTTAGATTGAGATTAAGGTTTTAAGCTTAGGTTTAGATTTGGTTATAGGATCACGGGTCTTCAAGTTCCTGGAAGAGACCTGCACAAAGGTAGCAGACACCGTTAGCCTTAACGCAGGAGGGAGCCTCCTGCGTTTGGACTCCGGCGAGAGAATAAGTACATATTCATTTGGAGTTGGGAAAATAACGAAGTAGAGAGTATGAGAGTAGAGAGAATGAGTGAGAAGAGTGTGTGGAATGTCTACCCAAGGGCCTCCTTATATAGGCAGTCGAATTCTGCCCAGGAGCTCCCTCAGGGTAGCTTCCTTACCATACCTGGATGTGTTTGACCCTCTTTTAGTTCTCAGCAGTGAGACTTTTCCTTTTTAGGATGTTTTCAGCTTTTATCATTTCCAATGCAAGGCTTGGAGCTGTGTGGTGTTTTGTCCCTTGCCATGATAATAAGCCAAAATCCCCTTTTTGCATTTCCAAGACATTTTACTGTTTGCTTTCTGCCCTGAGGCTTCCATATGGCAGGTAAGCTGCCTTATATCAGCTCCACTAAGTCAGGCAACCTCTTAATCAAATTTATTTTGCTTATCTTTTTGACGAGAGGTCTAAACGTTGTCGTTTTAGGACACACGTCATCAGCCCCCCAGTCATAAGCATTTGTAAAGAAGTTAGAAGTGCTTGTGACTTGTACATTGTCATATTCCTCGGTGGTAACGCTGCTTAAGCTTGTGTTGGTACCGGGTAATTTTTTAAATCCCGAGCTCCCTCATGGGAGCGTTGGTTTGTTATTTCTTCCTTTATCAAATTTCGTGCAAGCTTTTGGCCTTGCATTTGTCATGATGGTTTAATTTTTTAATTAATATGGCTATCCATCATTACTCCCTAGGGAGCAGACGCGTGTCCCATCAGCCGTCCCAGACGACTGTTGACATGACAAGGGGCTAGGCTGACGTCATCCCCTAGGACAGCTAAATGATGGTTTCCCTTGGTAACCGTTCAATGCCATTAAATTCAAATTTTAAATCCTTTATAAAGAGGTAACCCCTCTTTCTTCTTCACTTTATTCCCTAATTAGAAAACCGTCGTTTCTCTCCCACGATCGTTCTCCAACCGGCGATCCTCTTCTTTTTCCTATAAAATCTGGTAAGTAACCTCTCCCTTCTTTCATACTTCGTCTTTCATTATGTCGAAAACCGATCTCGCGTCTCAGTTTACTCGTTTATCCAAGTCTGATGTTGAGCGATTCTGTACTGAGATCGGAATTCCTTTGTCTTTTAACCCTTCTGTTCCAAAGGGAAAAACCCCTGTGACCTCCGTTCCCTCTGGCAAGGTGGCGGTGTATACCCGTCAGTTTGACCAGGGTAACCTTAGGTATCCCTTTTCCACCTTTTTTCTGAATGTTCTAGAGTATCACCAACTTTCCCTTGATCAGTTGTGTCCGTCTGGAGTTGCTAGGATTTTGCACTTCGAGATAGTGTGTCGCTGCCATGGTCATGAGCCTTCCTTGGCCATGTACCGGTGGATTTTTAGGTTAGCTAAAAATGGGAACTGGTTTACCATTGAGAAGACTCAATGTGAACCGGCCCTCATTTCTAGTGTCATCGGACTTGTTTCTTCCTGGAAAGACAAGTTGTTTTTCTTAAACTCTGACTTTCTACCTTTTAAAACTCCTCGGAGGTCTTCGGATGCTCCTCTAAACGAGAAAGAACCTGATCCTGATACTCTTGACCAAGTGTTGTTGGAGAAGCTGCGTAGCTTTCCTACTCGTCTTCGTACCTTCCCTGAGGATTTTTTGGTGATGGTGGGCTTGAGTGCTAACTGGGATGATCCTGGGACTGACCCAGTGATATATCATGGTGGGAAGGGTAGGTGTCTCCCTGTCTCCTCCTTGGTATCCTTATCCTTGTTATGTTATCTAACCGTTTTGTCTTTTTGCAGAGATGAGTACTCTGGATTTCCTGGCTCTGGATGATATTACTGATGTGAAATTTAAGGTTCGGAATGTTGCTGAGGGTAAGAATGTTGTAGTGAAGACTGAGCATGTTCGCTTCAAAGGAGAGTATACGAGTGTGACCACATCGTCTGTTGCTGTTGAGGAGCCTTCTGGGGAGAAGTCTGTTACTGTCCGTCGCTCCAGCAAGCAACTCCAGACTGCTTCCTCGAGTCAGGGGGCTTCTTCTGCTGTGCCCTTGGTTTTTGGAGATGAAGATGAGGATACTTCTCTGATTTCTTCTGCGTTGGGGTACACCCCTGCCCCCGGGAAGGGCAAGCTTACATTGTCCTCCCCGAAGAAAGACGATGTTGTGTTCAAGAAGCCAAAGGACATTGTTGTCAAAGGTCCCAGTCCGAAGTTGTTGCGAGTCGAAGGAGGTGAAAGCTCTAAAGCTGCTGTTGAAGATGTTTCTGATGTTCCTGCCCAGCAGGAGTCTGGTGAAGGAGTGTTTGTGCCGGATTGGGATATCAAACCTACTGATTTGTTGAAGAAAGCTTCCGTCTGCCGTGATCTGATAGACCATTGTGTCCCGGATGCTGAGAGAGAGCTTCATAAGGAATGGATGGATAAGGATGTTATGAAGAAGATGAATTATCACTTTGGGCAGTTTCTGTCTTTGTTCCCTGATAGCATGGCCAGGTGGGGGGAGTTGATGGCAAGAAGAGAACAAGTGGAGGAGTTTTTTGAAGAGCATGAGGCCGAGTTGGTTAAGGCGAGGGAGGAATTGACCAAGCTTGCTGCTCGGGAGAAGGATTTGGTTCAGGAATTGGCTGTGTCGAAGACCCAACTTGGTTTAGAGAAAGAAAAGTTTGAGAAAATGTTCAAAGGTCTTCATGATGAGAATGCAAAAGTTGCTGAGGAGAGGGAAGGGTTGGCTCGGGCACGGCAGGCAGTCAAGCTGGAGCTGGCCTCGGTGGAGAAGGTGGGAACAGAGCTCCGGGTCCAGGTGGACCGCTTGACCGAAGAGAAGGAGTGGCTAATCTCCAAGGGGGTAGCTCGTTTCGTTACCAACCTCCTGCACTCTCAAGAGTTTAATGCTCCTCTGGCAGACATTTATGCAAAGGCCATATCTTTTGGTCGCCATGGAGGAATTCAAGCCGGTTTTAAAGCGGCTCAAGAGGGTCAGGATCTTGAGGAGCTGCCATCCTTTAAGCTTTCTTCCGGTGATGAGTTTGTGAATGCTGTGAAGGCAATGGAGCTTGCCACCTATCCCTATATCTCTGCTATTGCCAAGGCTTCTGAGCAGCCTCTCTCCTTCCTTCAAGACTTGGAGCCGGAGGGCCTAAAAAAGGATGTGGCCAATCAAGTGTTTGGCTCCTATGTGTCAAAAAGGCCTCTTATGATCATGTTGGAGGGAGCCGACGGTGGGGAGGGTAGTTCCAAACGTGCAAAACCTGCTGGCTCTTCCAAGGTTCCCAATCTGGAGCAGGTATTCGAGAGTCCTTCCCCCCTGCAAGCTCTGGAGGTTGAGTCTATCCCTCCTTCCAGCGAAGATGATCCATTCGCCGGTCTTGACACTGAGGGCCTTTATGACGATGTTGGTAACCGAGCCCTGGCTCCCCCTGGTGAAGACGATGCCACCCATGAAGCCGAAGACCCAGCTACTCCATGATTCCACTTTGTTTTAGTTTTTTCAAGTTTTTAGCATGTCTTTTGTAATCGAACTATGCTGTACTCAGCCCTTGGGGCGTTTAATATTTATCTTTTAATGGAATGCTCCCCCTTTAGGGGTGATGCTTTATCTATGTTTAACGTTTTGTTGTTTTGACTCTGTTACTTGTCGTTTATAGTGTTTGCAATGTCTTTAACATTTCTCCTTGAGTTGAATGCTGCAGTCACCCAACTTAGGATACTTAGCTAAGGAACCGATGCAATGCTTACCCTATCAGCTTGTTTGTTTATGTTTAAACCTTTTCTTGAATAATTTTTCAGTGATATGTTCGTTCTTGTATGTTGTGAACATGTGGGAGCTGTCTTAGTGTGAGGAGCTCACCCTCTTTCATGGGTTTAGGTATTCCTTCCAAGGACTTGTCCCATGGAGTCATGGATTGTATTAGGGACTCACCCTGTATACAGGAAGGTTACTTAGCCTTGTTCCCTGTTGTGCAGTTGTGGCCTGGGAGCTCATCCCCGTTTCATGGGTAGGTATAGCGCCGGATCCTATGGAGCCTAGTTAGGAGGGGCTCACCCTTTGATAAGATAAGCGACAAGTTAATAATTTGAAACATAGTTCATTCATTAGTCATTGTTTTTGAAATACAAAGAGGCGTTACAACAGTTAAACATAAAAACGTTTCAAGTGTTTATCACTCCAATGTCTTGGGATCATTTTGCCATTAGTATCGGCTAGCTTGTAGGATCCCCCTTTGTGTGCTTCTTTGACAACATAAGGCCCCTCCCATCGGGGACCTAGCTTGCCTACGTCTTGTTGCCTGCTGGCTTCGTTGCATCTTAACACAAGGTCCCCCGGCCTGAAGGCTTCTTTCCACACCCTTGTGTTGTAGTAGGCTTCAAGCTTCTTTTTGTACCTGGCCTCCCTGATAGAGGCTTGGTCCCTTGACTCTTCGAGGAGGTCCAGGTTGAGTAGGACCTCCTTTTGGTTGTGTTGAGCGTCTTGTCGAGCAATTCTTCCTGAGCTTACCCCTATCTCGGCTGGTATGACAGCTTCGCTTCCGAAGACAAGGCTATACGGTGTTCTTCGGTGGCTTGTTTTCTCAATGGTCCTTATAGCCCAAAGGACACTCGGGAGTTCATCCACCCATTTCTTACCACATCTTCCTAGCCTTGTTTTAATACCTTCAACAATGCTTCTGTTCATACGTTCAACTTGTCCATTGGACTGGGGGTAGGCTACTGAGCTGAAGACTTGCTTGATTCCTAGCTCGGAGCACCAACTGCTGAAGGGTTTGTTGGCAAATTGCTTCCCATTGTCTGTCACCATCTCCCCTGGTAACCCATATCGGCAGACTATTTGTTCCCACACGAAGGTTATCACTTGTTTCCCCGAGATGGTAGCTAATGGCCTGACTTCCGGCCACTTAGTGAAATAGTCGACGGCTACAAGGAGAAACTTCAATCTTCCGGGAGCTTGTGGGAAGGGACCCACAATGTCCATTCCCCATTTGTAGAAGGGCCATGCCGAGATGATGGGGACAAGATCATGCTTGGGGTTGGTCTTCACCGGTGTTTGTAGTTGACAAGCTTCACATTTTCGGATAGTCTCAAAGGCATCCTTATCCAAGGTAGGCCAGTAATAGCCCAAGTTCATGAGCTTTGACACCACAGAGCGAGGTCCAGCATGCATGCCACATATACCTTCATGTACCTCCCGGATGAGGTAGTTGCTTTGATTGGGACCTACACACCTTAGTAGGGGTGCCAAGTATCCCTTCTTGTAGAGCTTGTCATCTTCGATTACATATTGTCTTTCCTTCATGACCAATCGCTTAGCTTCTTGTTCGTTTTCTGGTAGCTTCCCTTCCTTCAAGTAGGACATGATGGGTGTCATCCATGTGGAGTCTGTTTCGGTGACGACATCTTGTACTTCTTTGTCATCGATGGATGGTTCTTTCAGCACCTCGACTAGGACCTTCTTGGTTAGGTGAGCAAACGTCAAGGAGGCTAGCTTGCTGAGGGCATCTGCCTGCTTGTTCTTTGTTCTTGACACCTGTTCCAATGTGAAGTCCTTGAATTCCTTTATGAACTCTTTGACCTTGTCTTTGTACCTAATCATTGAGGGCTCTTTGGCTATGTATCCCCCATTTACTTGTTTGACCACCAGATTTGAATCAACAAAGACTTTCAGTTCTTGTACCTTCATACTTTTTGCCAATCTCAACCCGTCCAGGAGGGCCTCGTATTCAGCAACATTGTTGGTGCAGGGGAAGTCTAGACGGAGGGCATAAGTGTATTCAGTTCCGTGGGGGTCCTTGATGACAAGACCTACCCCGGAACCTTCTACACTTGAGGCTCCATCAGTAAAAAGACACCATTTCCCCTTGAGGTCAGGCTGTTCTTCGACCTCGTTCATCTCTTCTTCTGCCTGCGGGATGGGTAACTCAGCGAGAAAGTCAGCAAACACATGCCCTTTGTAAGCTCTCCTTGGTAGGTACTCTATCTTGTGCTCCCCTAGACCAATGGCCCACTTTGCCAATCTTCCCGAATCCTCTGGTTTTTCTAAGATGGATCGTATGGGTTGATCTGTGATGACCTTTACTGGGTGAGCTTGGAAGTACCGCCTTACTCTCTTAGCAGTGTGTACGAGTGCCAACACAAGCTTCTCTATGGGAGTGTAGTTAATTTCAGCGTCTTTGAGGGCCCTGCTGACAAAGTAGACTGGGACTTGCTCTTTACCTCGATCTACCAAGAGCACTGAGCTTACCGCTTCCATTCCTGCAGACAAATAAACTGTTATTACTTCCCCTTCCTCAGGGGCTGCCACTTCGGGCAGGGAAGCTATGTGTTTCTTGAGTTCCAAGAAGGCAGCCTCTGCCTTAGTTGTCCAGCGAAAATCCTTCTTATCAACACAATTTTTTAGTGTTTTAAAGAATGGCAAGGACTTTTCCGCAGACTTAGGCAAGAAACGTTTTAAGGCAGTGATTTTACCGTTGAGGCTTTGCACTTCCTTCTTTGTGGCGGGAGACTTCATATCAAGGACGGCTTGGACCTTGCTCGGGTTAGCCTTGATGCTTTGCTTTCCAACAATATGGCCTAGAAACTTACCCTCCTCGAACCCAAAGGAGCACTTAACAGGATTAAGCTTCATGTTTATTCTTCGAAGGTTGTCAAATGTCTCTCGGATGTCTTGGATCATTGCCTCCCCTGATTTGCTTTTGATGACCAGGTCATCTACATAAGCTTCCATGTTCCTTCCTATTTGCTTTGAGAAAGCCTGATCCACTAACCGCTGGTAGGTAGCACCTGCGTTCTTCAAACCAAAGGGCATCTTTTTGTAGCAAAAGATCCCCTTATCGGTGTGGAAGGCCGTCTTCTCCTCATCTTCTTGCTTCATTTGAATTTGGTGATACCCCTTGTAGGCATCTAAGAAGCACCTGTATTGGAAGCCGGTAAGGGAGTCTACCTTCCAATCGATCTCGGGCAAGGGATAGCAATCTTTGGGGCAAGCTTTGTTGAGATCCTTGAAATCAACACACATCCTCCAAGATCCATCCTGTTTGGCAACCATGACCTGGTTTGCTACCCAAGAGTGATACTGAACCTCTCTGAGAATATCTGCCTTGACCAGCTTCTCCACCTCCTGACAAGCAGCCTGGCTCCTGGCTGGGGCCAAACTTCTTTTCTTTTGGACGACTGGCTTGTATGAGGGAGCTATGTTAAGAGAGTGTTCAGCCATGCTTCTAGGAACACCCGTCATGTCTCCGGGGCACCAAGCAAATATGTCTCGATTATCCTGCAAAAGGTTGATTAGTTCACATGTAATCTCATCAGGAAGCAGATTGTTTACTTTGATGGTCTGCTCCTAGTAGGCAGGGTTTATGCTGACTTCCCGAACGGGACCGCTGCTTAGTGTTTCTGATTCCCTGAGACCTTTGGTTTCTTCTATGGAGGCTATCAAAAGAGCTTCTGCTGTTGGCTTCAGGGTTGCGATTCCATTTGGGGTGGGTAGCTTCATTAAACCATGTGTTGTTGATACTACCGCGCCGAAAGTGGCAATTCCCATTCTTCCAATAAGGACATTGTAACTCGAAGGGTACCTGATAACAGAGAAAGTCAACTCTTCTGTCCTTGACAGAGAAAATGTGACAATGTAACTGGTAAGGTACCTGATAACAGAGAAGGTCCGCTCCTCTGTCCTTGATAAGTCTCCGTCTCGGAAACAGACGCTTAATGTGAGCTTCCCTAAGGGATGTACTCGTTGCCCTAAGAAACCCACCAGTGAGGCGTCAGATGGTCTGAGCTTGGACTTGATCTCCGGGCTCAAGGATTCAAAGCACCGTTCATACATCACCTCTGACGATGCTCCGCAGTCCATGTACACCCTATCTATAGGGAAGCCATCCAGTTCAGCCTCCACTATTACCGGTGTGACGATCAGCTCATCGGGAGCAGGAGGAAGACAAATGTACTGTTTGTTCCAAGGCTCAGTGCGAGCCTTCTTTGCCTGCTGGGCTCCTTCAAGCCTGACCATGTTGACCTCCTTATCTTTCTTCCATTCGTCCCTTCTTCCTTTGATGTCTTTGATTAAGTGAGCCAGCTCCCCGGACTTAACAGCTTCCTCTATCCTCTTTTTCAGCTGGTAACAGTCGTTCGTGTGGTGCCCTGTATCATTATGAAAGGCGCAATGCTTGCCGGCGTCCCTCTTGTTGGCTGGCTTAGACAAGGGCCTGGGAGGTCGAAAGGTGTACTTGACTTCCTCCGTGGAGAGTATCTCCTGAGGGGTCTTGGTGAGAACGGTGAAAACCTGTTTTTCTTTATTATGGTATCTTCCTGCCCTTGGGGAGCGTCGTCTTTCTTCACTCCTTTGGTTGTCAAAGGACCTCCCCGATCGTCTTTCATTGTAAGGTTGAAAGTGAGATCTCCGGGAGTTTGTTGAGCTGTCTCTCCAGCTTCCTTGATCCCTCTTCCTGGTGTCTTGCCGAGTTAACGCTTCTTCTCCCCTGAGGAAGGCTTCTGCTCTCTCGAAAGCCTCCTCCATGGTTTGGGGGACATCTTCATGAAATCTTCTTAGCAACTTCTTGGGACGAATGGCTCCCATGAATCCCGACACCCGGATCTTCTCGGTGGCACCACTATACTGCAGACCTTCCCTCTTGTACCTTTCGATGAAACTACGGAGGTTTTCATGCTCCCCTTGTTGGATTTGATGCAATATGGCAGCGTCTTTGGTACACTTCCTGAGGGGGTTAAAGGTTGAGGTGAATCCTCTCCTTAAATCATCAAACGAGGAGATGCTTCGAGGCGGTAGGCCACTGAACCATAGGCGAGTTGGTCCTACCAAGGTCTGCATGAACATGTGGCAGCACTCGGCATCGTTCCATTTTTCTACAGTGGCTGCCCCAGAGAAGACGTTCAAGTGGTCATCTGGGTCTTCCGTGCCATCGTACGTCTTCACATTAGCCGGCATTTTGATCTTGTTAGGAAAATCGAAATGAGCGATTTGTTCAGCAAAGCATTCTAACGACTTAGGTCGGTACGGCGTTGAAGGTGTAGCTTCTGCTCTAACCTCAGCTACAGGAGTTTGAACCAAGGGTTGGGAGGTCATGGGACCCTGCCCTCCCACGGGGGGAGGTACTAGTACTTGGTTCAAAGGTGAGGGATACTGCCAGGGATATCCTCCCGGCCATATGGGGAAGTATTGAGATTGTGAGTAGTTAGGATACATTGCTCCTAGAGGAAGGACAAATCCTCCGGCAAGACTTCCTGCTCCCGCAAGGGAGGTGGCTACG
Source organism: Ambrosia trifida (assembly GCA_028751855.1). Classification (NCBI taxonomy): domain Eukaryota; kingdom Viridiplantae; phylum Streptophyta; class Magnoliopsida; order Asterales; family Asteraceae; genus Ambrosia; species Ambrosia trifida. Next base: position 48,669,053 of record CM054131.1, on the reverse strand, counting down.
GCACTGCTGGCCAACGGTAGCGATCTCAAAGCTTCTTCATAGGAGAGTGGTATTGAGGTCCCCGGAGAGAGCGTAGAGCTACTAGGACCTCCCCCTCCTGAGTAAATGTCCCCTCGACTGTTCAAGTAGGGTTGAGGGTTAGTGTAGTCACGTTGGGTTGCTGGTGAGGTGGTGGTTCCCAGCAACGGAGGGTTAGGTGAGAGGGTGACAACAGGCTCTTCGTCATAGGACAACCTGACCCTTACTCCTCTGGACCTCTCCTATCGCACATAACCGTTCAGGAGGTCTCGGAGTTGCAAGAAATTTCTTCGTACTCCCTCCGGGGTGATATCCATTCGTTCAACTGGAAATAACAAGTCGTCCCTAGGAGACGAGTTAACAGCCCTTGAGGATGGTGGCGTTTGGAAGTGGAGCATGTCTCCTAGAGACGGTTCGACTTGTTGTCCGTTCGTTCCAGGCGTTTCATGGCCAGAATCATCACCCGAGGTGTGACTAGTGGCCGGAGTTTCTGAAAGACCCCCTCCTAGGCGGTTATCTCCACCAGTCATCACAAAAGGAGGTTAGTTAGGAACAAATGGGACTATAGGAACTCTCAACAGTTTTGTTCAAAGTAGCGACAGCCCCACGGTGGGCGCCACTTGTTGCTACAACAAGGAAAATGACCAGTATTAGGTTAGGAGATGTTTAGGATTATAGGTTAATGGTATGTTAGATTGAGATTAAGGTTTTAAGCTTAGGTTTAGATTTGGTTATAGGATCAGGGGTCTTCAAGTTCCTGGAAGCGACCTGCACAAAGGTAGCAGACACCGTTAGCCTTAACACAGGAGGGAGCCTCCTGCGTTTGGACTCCGGCGTGAGAATAAGTACATATTCATTTGGAGTTGGGAAAATAACGAAGTAGAGAGTATGAGAGTAGAGAGAATGAGTGAGAAGAGTGTGTGGAATGTCTACCCAATGGCCTCCTTATATAGGCAGTCGAATTCTGCCCAGGAGCTCCCTCAGGGTAGCTTCCTTACCATACCTGGATGTGTTTGACCCTCTTTTAGTTCCCAGCAGTGAGACTTTTCCCTTTTAGGATGTTTTCAGCTTTTATCATTTCCAATGCAAGGCTTGGAGCTGTGTGGTGTTTTGTCCCTTGCCATGATAATAAGCCAAAATCCCCCTTTTGCATTTCCAAGACATTTTACTGTTTGCTTTCTGCCCTGAGGCTTCCATATGGCAGGTAAGCTGCCTTATATCAGCTCCACTAAGTCAGGAAACCTCTTAATCAAATTTATTTTGCTTATCTTTTTGACGAGAGGTCTAAACGTTGTCGTTTTAAGACACACGTCATCACTAACTTATAATAACCGAATAGGGTAAAAACGGGTTAATCTATTTGCGGTTAAAAAATCGTTTTTTTATATTAAAATAAAGATTAAAATAAAAAAGTAATTTATCCTACATGGTTCTTTACTTTTATTGTTTACTAGGTTAGTACCAAATGTATTACTCAGAGTGAATAAATATAATTTTATATACCGTGTAACAAAGCAATTATATTTATAAAGAAACTTGTCATTGTATGGGTTGAATAAACGTGTGTCTTACATGGATTGAATAAAGTAATCAATTAACGCATACAGTAGTCAACATATGTCTTTAAAAATAATATGTGTTGCATTCTTTACTGATTATAACGTTTTACTATGTTTTTTTTATTTATTGTTAGGTTAAAAACATGTGTATTATACGAGGTTGAATTAATAAAAATTAAGTTATTATTAATAAAAAAATAGAATAAATAGTTGTGAAAAAATATAAGAGTTAATTAAAACGAAAAAAGAATAAAGAAAATCATTTTTGGTTTCTCTCGGTGTACTTGACATCTAAGTGGAAGACAAATATAACAGCATACAAAACTCAAAGTTGAACTTTTTGTGGGCTTATTGTTGACGCTAGAAAACAAGATCATAGATGGGCCAGCCCATTGGGGCTTTAATTTTTGTGGAGTTTTTAGGCCATTTATGTAAGACCCTCAACCTGTGTTGTAGTTTAAAAGACTTAAATGACAATTAAAACATGAAATAATTTGTTTTCTTAATTTATCTTCCGATCACAGTTGATAAAATCCTTAAAACCCTTCTTAACACATAATAAGGGGCAAATGAACATGTTCATAACTACAACTAGTTCCAAAGTTTTAAGTTTGAATACAACGGAAGATCCTAATTATAACAATTTCAACCCAAAAATTTCACATTTAAGTTTATGTACAAAAGTGTAAGGAATTAAGAAATCAACCCCAATAATGATTGAGGGATTGATGCTTTGTATTTATAATTGAGGTTTACAAATATACAAGGAAAGTAAATTAAATACAATTAATACAATCATAATTTTTTTCCTTTAATACCCCCCTTCAATCGAAATGGTGGCGGTCCTAGACGAAGCATATTACGAAAAACTTCAAACTAAGCATGCGGAAGACTTTTGGTGAATATGTCAGCCACCTGAAGATTGGTAGGAACAAACTTCGTATAAAGCTTACCAGAATTGACCAACTCCCGAATAAAGTGATAGTCCAAATCAATATGTTTTGCACGTTTGTGAGCAACCGGATTTTGAGTCATAAACAAAGCACTCTTATTATCACAAAGTAATGTTGGACGATCAGGAGGAAGAGCATGTAATTCTTGCAGCAGATGAGTTATCCAAACAAGCTCAGCAGCAGTATTTGCCATAGCACGATATTCAGATTCACAGCTGGATCTGGAAACAGTAGGTTGCTTCTTGGCACTCCAAGATACTAAGTTGCCACCTAAAAAGATGGAATAGCCATACGTGGAACGACGAGTGTCAAGATAGCGAGCCCAATCAGCGTCAGAGTAGCCCACAATAGATGGCAGGTGAGGGCGACTATAGGTAAGACCAAACGATAAAGTGCCTTTGACATCGCGTAGAAGACGCTTGACAGCTCGAAAATGATCAACGGTGGGAGCATGAAGAAACTGAGAAAGCTGATTCACCGCGTAAGATAAGTCAGGTCTCGTAATCGTGAGATACTGCAAGGCGCCTACCAGAGAGCGATACAGGGTCGGATCCGGATGAGGGACACCGTCCGCTACAAAGGACTCATGGGGAGAAAGAGGCGTAGCAACCGGTTTAGCATTAAGCAGGTTGGACCGTAGAAGAATGTCTCTAGCATATTTAGCTTGAGTGAGAAAGAGACAATTTGGAGTATAAACAACTTCCAAGCCCAGAAAATAATTAAGTGCCCCAAGATCTTTAATAGCAAATTCCCGATTGAGATGAGAAACAAAAGTAGTGATGATAGATTCATCATTACCAGTGAGTATTAAATCATCCACATACACAAGAAGATACATGATATGACTGTCTTTGCGAAGAACAAAGAGAGATGTATCGGCACGACTGCAGGTAAAACCATAAGTAAGAAGAAACGTACTCAACCGCTGAAACCAAGCACGAGGAGCCTTCTTAAGACCATAAAGAGCCTTAAATAATTTGCAAACATGATTCGGGTAGTGAGAACTAACAAATCCCAGTGGTTGCTCCATAAATACCTGTTCATCCAAATTCCCATTTAGGAATGCATTCTTGACATCAAGTTGATGTAAGTGCCAGTTATTGAGAACCGCAATTGACAAAACAATACGAACTGTAGAAGCCTTTACAACTGGACTGAAAGTGTGCGAGTAATCCAACCCCGGAATTTGAGTAAAGCCTTGAGCTACTAAACGTGCTTTGTAACACTCCACAGTGCCATCGGAGTGATACTTAACACGAAAAACCCACTTCGAACCAACAACATTCGTGGATGAGGGACGTGGAATCAACGCCCAAGTTTGATTAGTATGCAAGGCATTAATTTCATCAACCATTGCAGCCATCTACAAAGGATCCTTAGCGGCCGTCTTAAAGCTACGTGGCTCAGAGATAGAGGACAAGGCCACAAAGGATCCTTAGCGGCCGTCTTAAAGCTTCGTCGGCTTTTCAATCTCTACAGCCTTAGCCTTCTTCTTGTAAATAGGATTTTTCTGTTTCTCTCCAGTCTTTGGCGATCCACCAAAATCATCAGATCCCAAACCAAGACCTTCATCAATATCATCCAACACAATCGGACTTTTCATTCTTTGTTCCACCAATGATTTATTTAGACTTTCAGACTCACCAGCCACAGTGGCCTTGGGCGTGGTGGACTTAACAGTCTCATTATCAGAATCCCATCTCTCCTCTTTCTGTGTTTCTTCAGAATCCATCGATTCTTCATCTACCAAGTGTATACCTTTCTTTGCAACACTCTTCTTTCTTCGAGATGTCTTCTTTGGTGGTTCAACATCATCCTCGTTTTCCTTTCCTTTCCCTTTACCACTCTTCGCACCAACGTTCACAACTTGTCTTTTCCTCTTCGCTTCAGGATCAACAGGATATAAAGGATTGTCTTCATCAGAATCACTGTTAACATTCCTGGCTTTATCAACACCTGGATCTTCATAACCTGGATTGATCAGGTGACCAAACAAGTTCTTCATTGGTGGTCTTTCATTCATCGGCACACCTTTGTATCCCTTCATTCTTACTAAAGTGCTCAAGCTCATGTGATCCTGAACTTCTCATCAAAGATCATCTGCAGGAATCTTGGGTATAATAAGAACTTCTTACTTTTTAATCCTTTCAATGGTTCCAGCATGTGTTCAAGTATCATTCCAGATACATTGAATGGTTTGTTCAAGATCAGGGCAACCATTAAAGAGCTAATACTCTTTCTCAATACATCATAACCTCCACTCACAGATCCGAAAACATGTAGCATGACGTGAGCAAGGAACATGAACTGCTCAATCTAAGATAGAACTCTCGGATCAGTCTTCTTATCCGTCAGCTTCAATGCTTGTCTGATGTCATCTTCAGATATTATCACTAACTCCCCCTGAATCTTACCCACGATAGCAGATTCGTTGTTCCAAAAATCCATTCTTGCGTTCGTCCAGAATTCTTTTTGGTCGTCTCTGTAAATAATGGCAGGAGTAGCAATGGCATCAACAACACGGCTTCTTTTCAGAAAATCAATAATACCGGTGAATTCGGTATGTTTCTTCAAATCACCCAGATAAGCACAACAGTTATGTGCTTCTTCAAAAGGTAAGTCTTCTACTGGTTTCTTCCCGTCTGCTTTGTCTGACGAACCTGCGGGAATATCAAAACTCTGTGGCTCAGACATGATTAAACTGCAAAACAAAACAGAAAACACGTTAAAAACGTAAAATATTCAAAATTTGAAATTTTGGATTTTAGAAATCCACATTCGACCATTCGAGGGTACGAATGTGGGAAATGGAGTTCGAATGTGGAAAATAAGGTTCGTATGTGAAAAATCAGTTTTAAAAGTGTACATTCGACCCTTTTTATCCACTTTCGACTGTTTGAACTTGGTACTTTCGACCAAAAAGTCACATTCGACCCTTTTGAAGTGGTCGAACGTGTCTGTTCATCTTCAAAATTTGCAGATTTTGATTTAGTGTGTTTAAACATGACATTTTGATTTGTAAAGCATCTAACATGAACGATTAACCTTTCCCAATCAACACTTGTTATGATTTTTCAATGTTTAAGTGTTTTCTCCTAAAATCTAGGGTTTGAACTATCTGAACAATCAATATTTATTCTGTTGTGATTAAACCCTGGATTTTGGTTTCTTCTCCCTGTAAAATACTTAAACATTGAATCCTTAACAAGAATTGTTCAAATAACTGTCCACAATCCATGTTTTGATTTAGTTTATGGTTAGAACACATAAACATTATAACCCGCAATTGATGGCTCAAAATGATCAGTAAGAGACGAAGATCACAATGGTATGAATTTAAAAGCACGAGCAACAAGGGGTCTTAATCTCAGAAGTTTGAATTTTTTTTGAAATGGGGATCGAAAGTGCAGATCAGTATATATAGGCTCTACATTTGACCATTTGTCATGGGCGAATGTGAAAATTTTTCCACATTCGACCCTCTTTATAGGTTCGAAGGAAGAAAAATGGTTCGAATGTACAATCAGACATAAGAACACTCACATTCAACCGTTTGAAAGGTTCGAATGAACAGCAAAATTCCACATTCGACCCATCGAAGGGGCGAATGAAATCTTGAATTTTTTTTTAACTTTTTACCAAATCTCAAAATCGAGTCCTGTTCAATATTTTTCTCAACTTTTAAGCATCCGACATTCATTATTTTGCATTTAAAGATGACAAAACTCAAATGATCCATCAAGTTTCAGAAAATCACCATCAACCACGATCGGTTATCAAAAATAAAGTAGAAATGTAAAACCTTTTGGATTTTCTAAAATTTTTGTTAAAAACACACCTAAAATCTTTTTGAGTTTTGTATTTTTGACGAGAAATGTAAAATGCAGAAATAAAAAGATAAAACGGTAAATGTTTTGTGATTTCCAGTAAGAGGATCATATCAGTTATTGAGAAATCTATTATCATTAAAGACAATGTGTGATCTGGCAACTGCTGATATTGTTGTCCACATAAGCTCACATGCAGACTGTTGTGCAATGCTTTACACTAATACGGTTATTTATAGGATAAACTCAATTTTCTGTGGTTCCCACACACGACATACTCCCGTATCAAGTAGTAAATGCACAAAGACTAATTGTAACGCGTGATTATGCTTTCGTCATCTGTAATTTACAAGGTATGAGGCACAGAGGTGTACAGGTCAGCAATTCAATGCTACAAAGTAACTTGTGCACTCTACCAGGTTGAGGGCTAATATCAATCATGATTTGCATCAATGATTGGATACGATGTATTAGATAATCTTTGATTATCGTTATACATTGAAAGTTCCTCAATTCGATAATTTTAGGATTTGGCTTTATAGCTCTTTTGTAAAGATACCCTGTCTGATCTAGGTCCGTAATGACTTACAACAGAAGATCAGAGAGGCTATCCCCAGATAACTAATAAAATAACGACCCGAAGCCTCTGAATTTTGTACAAATACCCTATCAAACGAAATTACGGCACTAAGACCATATGCCCATGAGGAGTTCACCCACACAACAATTCGTATGATATGTATGTATCAGGCACGCAGTAATAGGTCTACGAAGCCTATCAACACATCACACAGACACAAACACACGCCTTATATTGCATTACACTTCTTTAGCATGTGTCAGATCCCCACTGATGTACTATCATTTCCTCTTTTTCTCTTGGAAATCATTTTGGGTTTTCTAATTTTTATGGGTTTTTGAATTTTTTTTTTCATGTTTTTGGTTTTTCTAAAAATAAACTTCCCCCTAAAATGAAAAACATATTTTTGGGTTTTTTTTTCTGAAAAGCAGTAAAAACTAAACCTAAAAAACGATAAACCGAGGTGATGATCAGTCTTGTTTTTCTTTTATACCATTAGATTTTAAAAGATATTCAAATCTTGATTTATCAAAATCTTTGGTAAAAAGATCTGCACGTCGATAGTCAGTGTAGATTTTGACCATATCGATCAACTCTTTTGTGTAACAATCACAGATAAAATGATATTTGATCCGGGTATGTTTAGATTTCGAGTGATTGTCTAAATCTTTTGTTAATGCAATGCGGCCTCATTATCACAGTAAATATGGGTTTTAAGAAATTGCAAACCGTAGTCCACCATTTGTTGTTGTATCTAGAGAACTTGTGAGCAGCAGCTAGATGCTGAGACGTATTCTGCTTCACATGTGGATAAGGTGACTGCAGTTTGTTTCTTACATTGCCAGGTCACAAGCCTGCTCCCCATAAACTGACATCCAGCCATTTTGGATTTGCTGTCTTTGTCACAGCCTCCCCAATCTGCATCACTAAAAGCAATTAGGTCAAAATTATCATCATTAGGGTACCATAGCCCTCTTGACGGACAACCCTTCAAATATCTATGGATACGTTTGATAGCTGCTAAATGACTTTGTTTCGGCTTCGATTGATAACGTGCACAAAGACATATGGCGAACATTATGTCTAGTCTGGATGCGGTGAGATACATCAGAGATCCGACGATTGCTCTGTATGTAAAAGGATCAGTCAGCTCCCCCTTAGTGTCAACACCAATCCCGTGATTTGGTTGCATTGGGGTATCCATCGGCTTCGAATCATCCATCTGGAATCGGTTCAAGAGTTCAGAAACATATTTGGTCTGGTGAATAAAGATCCCCGTTGGTCTTTGATCCACCTGTAATCCTAGGAAAAGCTACATCTCTCCCATCGCACTCATTTCGAACTTTTCCTGCATAACTTTTTCGAATTCCCTGCACAAAAGTTCATTAGTAGAACCACATATAATGTCATCAACATAAATTTGCACTAGAAGCAAATCATCTCCTGTTCGTTTTGTGAACAGTGTGCAATCTACCAAACCTCGCTTAAATCCTTTGGATAGAAGATACGTGCTCAGCTCCTCATACCATTGTCGTGGAGCCTGATGCAACCCATAGAGAGCTTTGTTTAGAATGTAGACCTTATCCTGGTGGATAGGATCCTCAAAGCCTGGTGGTTGACCTACGTAAACTTCTTCCTTGACCACACCATAAAGAAACGCGCTTTTAACATCCATTTGATACACCTTGAATTTCCTATAAGATGCAAATGCTAGAAACATGCGAACCGCTTCTAAGCGTGCAACCGGTGCATAAATTTTGTTATAATCGATTCCCTCCACTTGATGAAAGCCTTGTACGACTAATCGAGCTTTGTTACTAATAATCACTCCTCTGTCATCCTTTTTGCATTTAAATACCCATTTTGTTCCTATCTTTTTCCGTCATGGAGGTAAATCTGTCAGTGTCCATACTCCCAGTTTCTGAAATTGTAATAACTCCTCTTGCATTGCCTCTACCCAAGCGTCATCCAAAAGAGCATCCTTGTATATCCGCGGCTCAACCTGTGAAACATAACAAGCAAAAGACCAGTCATTTTGACAACCTGATTTTTGAATTTTAGCATATAAGGCTAGAGCGCCAAGGTTTTCTGGTGAGTTAGCATTTCTCAGTTGTCCTCTCGTCATCACACAGCTACCAGGATCACCAATAACTTGCTTGAGCGGGTGAATACGATGTATCTGAGATTCCGGATAATCAGGTACTTGCACTCCCATTTGAGTAGTCAGATTCTCTGTCGAATCCAGATCATTACCCAAGTTTGATGATGAAACACCATTTGAATTTGGGTTCACTGGAGGCATCTCTGTAGCAATATCTGGAATAGCTTCACTTGTAACATCATCATCATCTTCCGATTCTGATGAATTGAGGGTTGTGGAAGCTTCCTGAAATACCTCTTCTTCAGCTGCAGGAGCATTGGTATCATTAGAAGTTGTTTGAGGGGTTACAGTGATCGGATGCACCAATGGTGATGTCACTGCATTCTCACACTCGTAATATAATCGCAATACAGCCTCTTCAACCAAGCTATCTAGATTGAATGATTCAAAGAAGTCTTTGTAATCAAACATCCAGTATGGACCACTACCCTGTACGTCAGAGTATACTGCTGAACTTCAATGTTAGCCCACTCCTCTACCTGACGAGTTCGTTTATTGAATACCAATTTGAGCGGGGTTGCATATCCAACAAAGAATCCTTCTTCAGCTTTCGGTGCGAACTTCTCAGATGGATTAAGCATTGTACACGGAGCTCCAAACGGTTCTAGATACTCTAAGTTCGGCTTTCTTTTGTTCAACAGCTCATAAGAAGTTTTACCAAACTTCTTCACTGTTAGAACATGATTGAGAGTATAACAAGCTGCGTAAATGCCTTCATTCCAGAACATTACTGGAAGGTTGGAATCCGCAAGCATTGTTCTCGCCGCTTCAATTAGACTCCTGTTTTTACGTTCTGCGACACTGTTCTGTTGCAGGGTATACGGAGCACTATATTCATGATGAATTCCTTTGTCTTCACAAAGAGCATCCATCTGTGCGTTTTTGAACTCTGTCCCATTATCACTCCTAATTCTCTTGATCTTCAGACCATAGACATTTTCTAGTCGAGTGAACAGAACCTTCAGATTATTAAACGTGTCGCTCTTATGATGCAAGCACATAACCCATGAAAATCTGGAATAGTCATTTGTAACCACAAGACAGTACAATTCACCAACATGACTTTTAAGCATGACCAGTCCGAACAGGTCCATGTGCAAACGTCAAGTGGTAATTCAACTTAATTGACTTTCTTTGGTTTGTGGGATTGCTTATGCTGCTTTCCTTTCTTGCAACTCACACACTTGTCGTTCAAATTGAAATGTTTAACATTCACGCCTTCGACAAGTTCATTCTTCACCAGATGATTCATTTTTCTAAGGTGAATGTGTCCCATCCTCCTATGCCACATGATAGATTCTTTTTCAGTAGCCTTGGAAAGGAAACACGTGACTTGACCCTGGGTTGTCATGGCCTTTGACATGTCGAGAATGTACAGATTGTTCACTCTCGGTGCTTTAAGAATTACCCACTCTTTTGGAAGTACGAATCCTGGCTTAAGAATGTAGCAAGATTTGTCATCAAAGAATACAAAGAACTGCTTATCACAGATTTGACTGACACTTAGCAGATTATAGTCTATTTGCTTCACGTACGAAATCTTCTCAAAACTCACGATACCATTACTCACACTACCCTCCATAGTAATGTATCCTCCTTTATTCCCAGCAAATGCTACGTATCCGCTATTGATATTTCTTATGTCAAATAGTAGCGATAAATCCCCTGTCATGTGACCAGAAGCTCCACTGTCAACAATCCAAAGACTGCTCACAGGGCCAGATGAAGCCCCCTGCACATATCAAGTAAAAAGATTAGAATTTTCGGGGGACCCAAGCCTGATCAATTAAAGAATCTTTCTCACAAACAGTTGAATTTGAATTGATCTTTTTCTGATCAATTAAATCCTTTTCAGTTTCAGATTTCACATTCTCTTTTGAAGATGAAGCACCTTGAAAACCCTTTGGTGACCAAAATTGTTCCGAACGTTTCAAGATCCGAATCTGAGATTTTGGGGTCTAAGACGATTTCTTTACTTCATCCTTGAATGAAACTTTCTTGGTTACCTTCTCTGATTTAACAGAGACAGGTCCAACTGTTGATTTGACTGCAGGTTTTAAAGGTACCTTTTGCTTGTCAATAGTTGTGTTCACCACTGGTTTCTTAAAAGGCTTTTCCATGGCGATCCGATTATGACGATCATATGTCATCTGACGATTATCCCTCTTTTGAAAATATCTGCTTTGGTTATAAAACGGTGCTGGTTGAGGAACAAATCGTCTTTGTGGATAACAATGATTATCAACTGGACTTTGATACTTTTGCTTCACTTCAACCTCGTGCCTTTTGTGCCTAACATACGGGCAGTGAGCAAGTAAATGCCCTCTCTCCCCGCATTTAAAACACGCGCGGTACTCTTCAAAGTTGTTCTTGGCATTCGACTTTGCATAAGTAGTGATAGGATATTGATCAACCACACACCTTCTTCTAAGACTCTCAGGAGCTGGGTCCTTTGAGTAAGTTGGCTCAAGAAAACTATTCGCCTTCTTTTTCGTCTTAATAAACTCTGTGACATGAACCTTTTGTTCTTTTGGAACATCCAAATAATTTTTCTTTAAGACCTTTGGAGGTACATCATTTGTTCTCTCATGTTTTGGGAACCAAATGGTAATCTCCTGCCAAATTTTCTTAATCTTGGAGTAGTTGGCAAACTTAATTGGATATTCTTCGTAAGAAATTATCTTATCAGATCCTTCCATCCAATAGATAACTTTGACGGGTTTGTCACATCGTCATTCTTCTCAACATGCTTAACTGACTGATTCACTCGATGAGCGTTAGCCATTGGATGTATAATCTGAGATGGTGACACTGGTTCATTGGTAATAATGTGATTTTCAGCAGGAATATCACACACCTTCTCAGATTTGTCATCCTCAGAGTCAGAATCATCAGTTACAGCTATCAGACCTTCATCATTTAGTCCCAAAATAGGTCTAACATCAGAATTAGGGTCTCCCACACTAGAGGTGTTAGACTCGTCATCCGATGTAAAGTCAGACTTAACTGAACTCTCCGGTGTTATTGAATGCAAAGTATGATTTTCAAACAACACTGGAGATGGGACGACTTTGTAGTTTGCACTACTTGACTGTGAAGGCTCCTCAATAATGTGGTCAACAACATATGCAATATGTTTGTAGCTTTCAAGCTTCTTGTTGACTTTCTCAGCAAAGCACTTGATGGTAGCCATTTTAAGTTTTGTTTCTTCCAATTCATTAATATAATTGTTTTAAAGATAATGTCTTTTAAAGATTTGAAATGTCTTTCTTATAACCATCAAGCATTTAATTGAATTCTCGTGCTTCTTTTTTATACGATTGACAGTTGATCTTAGCACTCTCAAGCTGAACCCTGAGTTGCTTATTATCCTCTGTCAATCTATCGCATGCACCACAATATTTTCCACTGTTCATATCTAAAGAAGATTCAGAACTTACGTATTTTGGAGGCTCTGTCAATCTATCGCATGCAAAATGTGCTTCCTTTCCAGCAAAGAATTTAGAATAATTGATTCTGCTAAGAGCATCCTCCACTATGCACGATTTGCGAGTCATCAGAAAATCAGCTTCGGCTAGAAGTTGATCAATATCATCATCTAGTGAATTAACACTAGCTTTAGAATCAGAATCGCTCTCCGTGTCAGAATAAGGTGAATCACACTGTTCGCAAACATCAGTAACAGAATCAAGAATCAATCCCGACTTCTTCTCAATAAAAACATCATTTTCTTCAACTAACTCCTCAATCTTCACATCAGATTTCTTCTCAGTCTCCAAAACATCTTCAACTGTCACCGGCTCATCCAAATCCATCTTCTGGACAACACACGCCACATTACCAGCAGTGATTTCCTCAACACCAAGTTGCATACCAGTCCAATCAAATCCCTCATCTTTTTGGATTACCAAAGCCTGGTTCTGGTTATCTGGTTGGGTTTGGCTGTTTGGTGTAGAAATTGGAATGATAGTTCTGGTTGGATTGTGTGGTGTTTGGTTTTGATTCTGGTTTTGTGTAGTGGTTTGTCTGGCAGTATTGTTTTGTGGTTGAAAGTTGGAGTTGTTTTGACTTTGGTATGATACCTGATTTTGTGATTGACGGTTCTGGTAGTTGGTGTTGAAAGGATTCCTGTTCCCCTATTGTGCTGGCTGTGTGCATTCTCTCTTGAAGTGACCTTTCCCACCACAATTAAAACATGTGACTTTGGCTTTGTTGAAGCCATAGGTGGTGTTGGGAGATGTAGAAAGATCAGTTCTGCCCGTCTTCTCTATGAACTCAGTCGCTCGTCTCATAACACTAGCAAATGCCCACTGGATTTCAATGAGCTCCATCTCCTCCTTGTCAATTTGAGCGTAGTCCTCACTGGTTATGTTGTTGTTACCAATTTGACTAGCTACTAACCCGTTATACGAAGCGACCATAGCAGAAACCAAGGCTACATGTTGCTGTGCAACTTCAACAGTAACATTGTTCAAGTTTGATGTCTCCAACACAATTGGGCTCTGGTTAGATTGACTTGGGTTCATTTGGGTTTGATTCACTTAAGGAATGTAGGATTGTTGTTGAGGTTGGTTCAAATTAGTTGAATAGCAAGCAGCTTGTTGCATAGGTGAAAATGGTGGGATGAAAGTAGTAGGGTATGATGGTGGGGTATAAGATGAAGTTTGAGCAAGATAGTTTATGGGGGTTTTGGTTGGTTCAACAATGCTTGAAACACAAGCAATGTGTGGAGCAACAGTAGTACTAGAACTTGAACTAGTTAGAGATGAAGATGTACCGCCATGGTATAACTCTGGATTCTGAGGAACTTGAGCTCTTTTCGCTTTCCTCTTTTCCTCCATCTCTTTGTTCTCAAGCTTCTGGATGAATTCATTGATGGTCCAGTATTGATACGCGTCTTTCTCCTTAAGGACCTCAATGTGTTGATTCCAGTATGGTGGTAATGCATCAGCGAACTTATCCACCAGCTCAAACATCGGTATATTGATCTCATAACTTGAAAGTTCGGTCAATAAGTGATAATACCTCGGAATCAACTCCTTCAGTGTCTCATTTCCCATATAGCTAAAGTTCTCAAACTCTTTTCTCAACTCCTCCATTCACAGCTTCCTCGTCTTCTCATTCCCATCGTGACGATTCCTTAACATATCCCATAATTGCTTCGAAGTGGTGCACGACCCAAACTGATGTAAAAGATCAGTATTAATGGCCTGAGACAGTTGGGAAAACGCCTTCTTTTCCACCCCAAACTTTTTCTTCTCATCTTCAGCTAGACTCTCTAATGGAATCGGCTCACCAGTGTTCTCCAAAACCGGAGCAACATACCCCTTAGCAATCATTTTCCAAGCTTCTGTGCCTCCATTCCCATTCCCTCTAGATGAATCTTGAACTTGGTCTTCCATTGGTTGTAATCCACCATTTCCATCAACTTTGGTGGACGGCTCCCACTACCCGAAGATAAGTCCTGAATAAGCGTCGAAATCGCATTGGTAGTCTGAGAGTGTACCGCCACTGCTGCAACTCCCCAGTAATCAACCATAGGTTGTGGTTGTGGTTGTGCAACTTGTTGGGGCATCGAACTAGTCATCGCCAAATAGTTGATTGGTTGAGATGGTTGACTAGACTTCTGAGCAGCTACCGACCAAGGATCCATTGTTGTTTGCTGTTGTGGTGTTGTAATAGGTCGTGGTGTTGTTGGAAAGTTCCACATATTGTCTAAAAAGTATAAAACATGAAACGATTAGAAATTTTTTTTTACAGTTTCTACGTTCGACCGTTTACAAATGATCGTGTGGGCGAATGTGGAATTTAGTCCAGATTCGACCGTTTCTAAAGACTCGAATGTAGAAATTAACAAACTCGTTTCACTTTCGACCAAATCAATCCACTTTCGACCTCCCGATTGGTCGAATGTAACACAGATGGTCAAATGAACAACAACACACTAAAAATTTCTAAGTTCGACCAAAATACACTCCACGATCGACCAAAAACTCCCTGGTTCGACCTTAAAACCACACTCTCGACCGTTTCTCCCTAGGTTCGACCCTTTCATTTTGAAAAACGGTTATACTTTGAAAATCGGTTATTTTGATCCAAAATTTTCAAATGTTGATGACATTTTATGATCTTATGCAGGTTTTGCTTCAGATTGGATTTGGAACAAGTTTATCAAAGAGAATTTTGAATTTTATCCATGAAAACAAGTTCAAATCAATCAATATTCACCAAATTCAAATGTTCAATGAAAACAGAAAAGTTTTGATCAAAATTTGGTCCAAATCAACACTAATATTATCAATTCGTAGTTGTTTGATCCTTATGGCTCTGATACCACTTTGTATGTGATTAAGGATCGATCTTTAAACAAAGAATATGATCAAACAAGTTCAATTCAGGTGCGGAATCCCTGAATTGATCACGAAATGATAATATATCTAGCAAAACAAGCAAATCATCTCAAACATTTTCATTTCATTGATAAACATAATGATTTACACTTTAAAATCTTGTTTATAATGATAGATATCAGTTACAGACTCAATAAAACCCTAGGGAGACAAAACACACAGAGAGGGAAACAAAAATAACCAAAAGTTAAACTTAGAAAATGATTCAACCTATATATAGACCTGCACATTCGACCATTCGATTGGGCGAATGTGCAAGTTTGACCATTCAAGTTGGGCGAACCAAAACATATATACAACAAAACTTCATTCGACCTCTCTGAGCTTCTCCCTTCGACCATTTAATCTACATTCGACCTTCTGGATCCACCTTCGTAATCACCAAAACATATTATAATTCGCAATTCAATAGCACTAGTCGCACTGCGTGAATCTACAACTTTTTTTAATTTGTTTTTGTTTTTTATTTTTTTTAATTAGTCTAAAGGAAGTTGCGGAATTGCCCTTGTGTGCAGTTCACATGATATACTTTAATGACGAAAACTAACTGAGTTAACAATAAAGGACATAACATGTAACAATTTAAAAGATAAAGAACAAAACCAATCAATTTTAAAGTTAAAGGGCAGTCTTTGAAATATGGTATAAACCTAAAGGAGAAAACTTGTAATTCAGTCTAAATAAAATAAAGCTATTATCCTAGGATAGATAGTTGTGTCGGAGCATCAGCGGGTGGAACGTGTATAGGCATGCACCGAGCATGCAAATGTATCAACATACAACCATCAATAAGCACAAACAAAAGAAAAATAAAAAAAAGAAAAATAGTGTATCATGTCAACAAACCATCAGTCAGTGCGTAGAATCACCGAATAACCTGGGGAGAGAAAGTCAATCTGAGTTACAATGGTGTGTATGGGAGCTGGAGCAGGTGCATGAAGTCATAAGCGTATCGAGTCCATCCAAAATGATGCGGAACAGAACCCTCCTCGGCTGGCTCTATAGACCCTGCATAGAATTATGCAATGGCCTGGCTGCAGCTGTAGTTGATGACTCTGCATCGCCTGCGTCTTCTATCTCGTCGTACTCATGGTCCTCATACCACAATCTTTGCTTGTTATCTATCAACCTCAAAACCTGATCAAACAAATCTGCAACCCTAATATCCCTTATGTTAGAGATATCAAGGGGACTGATCCTTCCTACCACCGTTATTTGATCTAAACCAATCTGCAACCCTAAGGTCCCCCGAAAATGTTATCGGAAGCAGTGGGACCACAACATTTTGTGAAGAGTTCGGCTACCGCATGGGCAAGGTTGTAGGGTCGGTTTCTTATAATGCTGAAAAGATAGAAAACCTCATGCTCGTATACCCTGTCCGTACGATCAGTGCGGCACCCTAAACTGTTGGCCATGATCAAATGTAACCATCTATGGAGAGGGTCTAGAAAACTAGATCTCTTACGCCTCCTTGGGGTGTAGGGGGCTTCGGAGATTTGTCTCCAGGAATCTTTTGGCTGAACATTGCTGGGCCAATCGAACAAGCTTTCAGTGAATAGTTGTGATTGAATCTCCCCTTGTTGATACAAACCAAGTCTGACTCCAAACTCTGCCAATGTCAATACGTACCAACACCATCCCAACCTAAATCGCATACCCAGTCTCGTAATTCTTTCTGATGTAGTAGGCGGTTCGTTGGAGAATGAAGCCAAGAACTCAAGAGTTGGTTCCCGATAAGTACACTCAGATATCTAGAAGAAGTGGTGCTAGTGGGATGATAGCATGTTGTAGAATCGAGGATCTAATCCCACAGACCTCACAGAGTCGTAATCCACAGGACGATAGTCTCCAATCTGCTTAAGCTGAAGGATAAGTAGCTGCCTGTAAGCTTCTAGTTCTTCATTCTCCTGGTTAAAGTACAACCAGGGATGAGTATCCTCCAGGATGGAGTCTGCCGCTTCAGTCATCTGGTGTAGTGGCAGCTCTAGTGTAACAGATCTCCTTGACATTTCCTGAAAGGCACAACAGAATCGGTTCAGCTTTAAAACTTAAAAATTTTCTGCAGAAAATAAGCAGTCTGGGTCCAGTCGCTGCACGATCATGCTCAGGTAAGGAGCATGGCCGTGTGGCTCAGTCTGCAGTCCGAATTTCAACTGGTTCAACTGTTTAAACTGGTTTTTCACCTAAAATACCCTAAAACTGATTTTAAACTACAAAAATAAGTTCAATTTTAAAATTTAAAAAGTTCTGGTGTCTTAACTGACTGAGCACGCCCCTGCACACTATGGTGCACAGCCGTGCTCAGTCTGTTGGGTCAGACTAGTTACGCGGGAAATTTTTAACGGTTTTCTACTCTAGCACGCCCCTGCACACGGCTGTGCACGATCGTGTTCATGAATGATGCGACGGTTTTTCAAACCCGTCAGTTTTCACAAAAATTTTTTTGCAAGATTCTTCAAAAATTTCAACCACATTACAATCCTAGTGCTACCCTAATCATTTTCCTACAGTTTCATGCAAAGATTCAGGCTACAAACACTAGAAACCTAAGATTTTCTTCAAGAACCCAAACTACATAAAAACTCATAGAATACAGACAGACCTGCACATAAAACACTAAAAAGATGTTAAAGGTCGAATATACATACCTTTTAGTGAAGAATGGGGCCTGGAATGGAAGAAAATGGTGGAAAATGATGGTTTTATGTGGGTGGCGACGGGGTGTGCGAGAGTGGGGAAGATGAAGTGAGTTTGAAAAGTCAAAAGAGACTTTTAAATACCCCGCAATTCTGATCTGCACGTCTGGCACGGGCGTGCCACCTAAGGTGGCACGGGCGTGCTTATCAGTAAAAATCCCGTTTTTCACGTTTTTCAGTTTTAAAACATTTTTAAGGGTCCGGTTTTAAAAAAATTTTGTTGGATTTCTCCAAATTAATTTTTAAAACCCAATTTTAATTTCGAAAATAGTTTAAATTTTAACTTTTTGAAAAACCACCACCCGACTCATTTTCCACATTCTCAATACTTGCTTGGCAATCTTCAAGGAATGGCAAACCGACCTCTAACGAAAATAAAGAGGAAACAAAAACCCTCCAAAATAAAAGTAGATAATTTTGGCTATTACGATGGCCTCCACTAGAATTCTCCAAGGTCGCGAGTCTCGAAGGAAACCTGCAAAGAAAACTCGAAACAAACGCAATCATCGAAAATAAAATGAAAAAGAAAAATAAAGAAGACCAAAAACAAAAAGAAAAATAAGTGAAAAAGAAAATGAAAAAGAAAAATAAACCGATCAATCAAGTGACTAGGGTCTTTCTTTGGAAACCATTGCGTTCCCTGGCAACGGCGCCAAAAACTTGATGTGTTTGGTTTTAGCAAATTAAAAAGATGTCATTTCCCCGATGCCAAAGATTTGATGTTTTAATTCTGAAACCTTGGTTTTGGGGTAAACGACTGATTTTTACTTAACTGGTTTTACCATGTTTTAAATTTATAAAGTAAACAATAGTTACTTTATAAACTAAAACCAACACATAGACAGAGAACCTGACATGCATAGTATAGCTTCTAGGTTAAGTATTGAGTATCGTATTCCAGAGTTCACACTTTTCCTAACTCAACTTTTCATCATTTAATTGGTCGGGTTTTAAAAAGAAAATAAAACGGAGGGTTCTTTAATAAAAATAGTTTTGAAAAAGGTTATGGTTTTATAAAAGAAATAAAATAGTATAGTAGATAGATATGCACATCTCGGAGCCCTCCGTATAAGTAGTTAAATTTATTATTAAGATTAATAATTTAAAAGAATTAAATGTGTGGAAGACGATAGTGGTCGTGAAGTGTTGACTCTTTTACAGAGAAGCTTAACTTATCATCTTCTTGAATTGGAAGCTTAACTTCCGACCTGGAACACTGTGCACCTCCCTTAGCTCTCACGTTCTGTACCGAAGGGTCTCTCTATGGAGTCAATCTAGGCAACCTTGTATCCCCTAAGTAGGTTAATGGTCATGAAGACAGAAGGATCTCTCTTACGACTGTCTCAGGCGACTCGTACGCCCATTGGCTAATGGCGTTGTACTAACGAGAACTAGAAATATAAATGATCAGTTAAATATAAAGTTGGTTTAAGGGTCTCTTTTAAGTGACGTTTTATTATTTAATGATCAGTTATATATAAAGTTGGTTTAAATGAATGATGACTTAACTACCCAACCCATAACCTCCCGAACTGGATGAAATCGTTATTAAAGGTGGCACATAATCCTAATGGCGTGCAATCCGAATATCACTGGTGCGCCCGTAGGAAAACCGCCCTTTACCAACAACATCGTTCAATCATCTGGTAAGTACCAGAAATGTGTCACTCATATCTGGTCCACTTCAGAAGCCATTTCTTAAAATCCGGTTTGGATATCAGAAGCCCGAATGATCTGTCTCATTACCGGTTTCCTCGCCTTGGATCTAGCTCGGGGCCACTAGAAGCTGATTATACCTCTAGTCGATTAATTAAGTAATAGTAATTTATGTTATTAAGTTAATCATCATTCAAACATGTCACAAAGATAAACAAACAAAGATTAGAAGAAGATAACACAACAAGTAACTAAAAGTAAACTACTACTACTAATAATAAAAGTCTATAAATCGAAGCGGGTTTTGAATAATGAAAAGATACAACCATAGAAATGATCAACACATGAATCATGGCTGCTCATAGACAAGCTATCCATCTTCAAGTGATATGTAACTCTCATGATCCTCACGACCCTCGATGTCTTATTGCATAACTACTCTACGATCCCATGCTTGACCGAATTATCCAAGGTAGGACGAGGCCTAACCTTGGTGGGTGTGTTAGGAGGGCCCTAAGGCCTCCCAATGGACCCCAAGATCTCTGCAAGACTCCTGGAAGTCGACCCAAGAAGTGCTCAAGTCAAGGTGTGAAGGGATGATCAAATGGTGGGTGTTAGCTTGCTATTCAAGAGCTCCAGGAGCAGCACGTACGTTCTGTGCTTGGTCACTCTCGGACTGATTTCAGTGTTGTTTAAGTCCGGGGATCGTCTCCAAACATACAGTGAACTGGTTGGAAGTTTCGTATCATCGGGAATCTCCAGTTTTTGCTCGTTTTCACCTTGGAATCCTATGTTTCCATCTTGGATCTCAATTTTCCTGATAAATACAAATAGGAACGAATTAAGTATAAAATATTAATACTATAATCCTAATTGTATCCTATTATGAGACTATTTATGCCCGTTTTATATGTTAATTTTGTGAGTTATCAGTCAGTGACTTCTCCCACTCGATAACAACCCACCTGCCAAGTCTGATGATTGTGGAAGGGAATGTTTCTGAAGTCGCCAACTCAAACTGAGGCCTCAATGAAGTCGATGAATCATATTGAGGCTTCTTCATTAAAGTCGCTAAACGGGTCTGAGGTTTCAAACTCAAGTTGCCAAATAAGAGTGAAGCTTCATTCAACGTGTCTAGGCAATAAATGATAGTCCGAATGATTCTACTGCCTCATGCATTCTATCTTCCACACTTTATTTTCCATTCAAAGTAAATTGCTTGAAAACATTAAAAAGATTATTTATATTATTTTCCATTCAAAGTAAAATATTATGGTAGACAAGTCAAGTGTTTACAAGTTAGAAGGGCTACAAATACGCGGTGTTATTATACGGGTGTATATGAAAAAAATGGTGGTGTTTCATAAGTTTGAAATGAAAGTCGTGTTGGAGGGTATATTTTTTTAATGTCTTTGGATCGGTGTTATATCTGCAAAAAATTACAGAGTGCCACTTATATACTTCTATCACTTCATTTCACATTCATACACTCATTAAAATTTTCTTCACCTATAAAAATGTGGAAGGCCCGATGTCTGTCACATAAGAACAACACCTCATTAGTTAGGGGACCAGGGTTTAAGTTAAGATTGTGATTCATGGTGGTAGGATCGTGAGAATTGAAGCTTGTGATTGAGAGAGCAAGGTTGTTAAGTTCACAAGTAAGGTTGTTAACATTTTTCACCACCACCTTCATTTTATAAGATGTTAAAAAACATAATCTTACACATTTACTATTTAGTCATTCATCCATCTAATAGCCTGCATGCTATACTATATTTCTAACAATTTTTTTTATTAAACCCAAGGCCATGCAATAAACGCATTGTGGTCAAAATAATCGGTGCATAATGTCCTAGCATGTGAGTGAGCAACACTGTAATCAATTCTGAAAGTTATTCTGAACTCACCTAATGGTCAGCGGCATCCTAACAAAAGCCTCACATCCATACAACGAAATCATCAGAAGCCTCACTCTTATTGGCGATGTCAATGAACCCTCCATATCAATCAACAACTTCATTAAAGAAGCCTCAATCTGATACAACGACTTTATTGAATACTCACTTTCATTTGAAGACACCAGAGACAGTCCCTTCCCACATTCATCAGACATGGCAGGTGGTTGTTTTCGAGTGGGAGAAGTCACTGACCCGTTCAGCGACTTCACCAATTTTGCTCTTTTCCTGATACAACTATTAATCGCGCTCTAAAAAAATAACTCAGTTAATTAGTGTAAATGATTCATTTCTAGCTTCTTAAGTCCGTTTTTTAATGTGTTTATGAAACTATGAATTTGAATAGAACTTGCGATTTGTGAATTTGAATTTTGTTTTTATGAAATCCTGTTGACTTGTGAATTTGAATTTTGTGAATTTGCTAATAGAATGATTTTGTAAAATTGAATTTGTGACCTACCTTATCTGACTTGAACTCAAACCATCAAGCTTATCTGAGTTGAACTCAAACCATCAAGCTGAGTCTTATGTTTGATTCTATGAAATTTGATCATCTAAAAAAAGTTCTATCATGGAAAAAAACATCTAGATGTGCCACTCTTTACACCTGCCTAGACTCTAGACCCACTAGTAATTTAACATATGTATCTATTGCTTCCATAAAAAACATGCATCACATCATGGATCTTTGTAAGCGTCAAGCCAAAATCATTTTGTATATAACGTACCCATACATACACATGGCTAAAAGCGCCTATTAAACAGTATATGGCTAACAAAACTAAATATAAAATACATATACACACAAGATAAAAAAAACGCACACTAGTACAAAAAGAAGCAAAAGTCGCGGTCCAAAAGAGTTTTAGACGCGGACTAGGTTGTCACCGCGTCTATTATTAAAATTGTTTTGGAAAAATGAAAGAAAAAGCGAAATAATTTGATATCCTTAGACTGATCGGTGAGCAGACATCACACCGCCCCCGTCCCACCTTTTTTTTCCCGTCTCGACCGCTACACCGCCCCGGAGTGGCGTCCCAACCCCCGTCCCACCCTCCCCCGTCTCCCCCGTTCTCCGAAGAACATAAAGGACGGACCAATCACCGCCCCCCACCAAAGCCTCCACCAATCACCGCCCCCTGCCACCCCCGTCTCTACCTCCCTACACCGCCCCCTGCCCCCGTCCCCTCCCGTTCTCTGTCCTCCGGTCCCACCTTTTTCCGACGTGGCGTCCCCTTCCCCGTCTGCTTACCCACCAGCCTTAGTATTAGACGCGGCCCCAAGATAACCAAAGAGAAACACCTATTTTTATATCCCAAAAATACATGTATTTGTGTCTTTGTCTTTCTCTGCCCACCCATAAAGTCTCTCTCTCTCCACACACACCCACACCCACACCCACAATTGAATATTCACCTATGCATCAATAGCCCAGATTATACGGAGGTTGGTCAAGGATGGAAACGATGTTTGGTCGGTGGATGGAGGCGAGGCGGAGGTTGGTTCGGAGGATTGTGGTTGATCTGGTTTCTTGAAATGATGATGGTAGTGGAAGGATAGAGAAGATCAAGAGTCGAAGATTAAACACCAAGCGTTGAAGATCAGGTTCCCTCTCTCCAAATCTAACGCCAACCATTCCTTCACCACATTTGGTTCCTTTTTTCCCAGATCCGTAACATCAAACGTTAAAGAAGCTTGGAAGTGACATGATGTAGGTTCAGATCTGTAAGTTTTTTGTTAGGTTTTTGATAATTTGTGTTTGATTTTAAACATGATGGTTCATATATGTAAGTGTTGAACATATGTATGTATGTTGTGGAATTGATTTTGTTTAATTCCTTCTTCCTCGATCTGTATGTAGATTTAAACATATGTATGTATGTATCGTTTATATGGGCAGTGCTTTTTATTCAAGAAGCTCTGGCATCTTGCCGGAGCATTTATTTTTTTCTGGCACTCTTATCGAAAGTCGCGGTTAGGTTTACTATAAGACGCGGTGACATATAAGACGCGGTTACAATATCTAAAGACGCGCCAGTTTAAGTCGCGGTTTGATTCCGCGACTAAAGGCCCAACTCACCGCAGTTTTCTATATATAATGTTTTTTATGAGACGAATGATGTATCAAAATCACTAAATACATATTTACACACACAAGATAAAAAAAAATGCACTCTTCAATATATAATGCCTTTTTACGAGACGAATGATGTATGAAAATCAACTTATACTAAAGTTCCATGCAAGTTTCCACACATGATGTCACTATACGGACACGTATTTGCTTAAAGTCCAAACACGTACTTAATGAAATCTATATAAATCATAAATGTATTTTTTTAATAAGAACAATCAATATTTTAAACGGAAAATATTTCCTTGTTATTAAACTATATAACGATTATTTATCGAACCTTCTTAATTATGTTCTTTAAATTCCTACGAAAAATAAACAATGTAGATGAAGGGCATAGTTTTATTAAAATACCTAATACAGTATAACGTCCACATGCATGGATCTCCTACGAACTACCATGAACAACAAATATATATTTTTAATTTATATAATATTAATTTGGATATGAGGTCACCGTGTCCTGCAAATAAATATACGGGATAATGAAAAAGTTTCCGCACGTAGACTGTTATTCAAATTCATTAGTTCAATAAAAATTTAACTAAATTCTGTTCAAAAGTCAAATTGTTATATAGAGAAAATTGCTCGAATAGTCCTTGTGATTTGCACAATTTTCACCTATAGTCCCCAAGTTTTTAAAATTACAGGTATAATCCTCAACTTTTAGTGTTTTTTTAACTCGGATAGTCTTTGGAGTGGCAGTGAAATTACTAAATTACCCTTTTGATGGATGGAGGTTAAATAATTCAGTTAAGTGGATGTAAAATTACTAAATTACCCTTACCCCAATAAAAATAAAAAAAAATCAATTAATTAATAAAATATAAAGAGGGCCCACTTAACCCCTTAGCCAATTATTTTTCTTCACCTATTTTAGTGGATCCCACCAACTTTATCTTCCCCACCCTATCACCACCAATCCACCATCACCTACCACCACCACCCACCACCACACCACCCAACAGATACATACACGTTCACACCCTAAATTGAACCAACAATTTTTTTTATAACATTCAATTAATAATAACCAAGTTACACACGGATAATGGGTAAGCGAGCAACAAGTTGCGCCGCTATCCCCCTTTGAATCGCAAAACCTATTCTACTAAATACAAACCCTTGGTTCCTCGAGCTTTGCGAGTCACTGTGGACCACCTTCTGCACCCGCTCCAAAAAGTGAACTGCCTCAGGGGCAAGGGATCCAAAAGTGTCGAAGGCAAACAGAATGAACACATGCTGATTCTCTAAACACGCTGCCTCGTGCTTAGCAACCTTCCTAGCTTCTGCCTTCAAAACCGCCTGTCCTGGAACGAATCCACTATCTCTCAGCTCCACCAATGGGGACACCCCAGTGAGGTCAACACACGCGTGCTTACCCCCCCCCCCCCCCCGCCCAGCCAAACGCAAGGACGTCCGCAGGACGCAGGGTAGATCTTCCCTCTCGTGGGTCAGTCAGTAAGTTAACAGTGGCTTCTTTCTTAGTTGAGATCCCGGCACGCCTAAGCACATCCCATAAAACATCTCTAACCCAGTCATGACGATACTTAAACCCGGCAATTCCTTACAGTGAAGGGCATGCTCGCCAAATCTATCAGAACATGCTTTTTTACAGATGGGGCATGAGCCGTCTGGCGGAAAAAGGGGAATCATGAGACGGTATTTAAGGATGGCTCTGTATTCAACTGCTGACATCCGTTGCCCAAGACCTTCAATGGGTGCAACGGTTAAAAAATCTTGGGCATGAGCCCATTTAAGACAAGCCAAACTGTCTTTTGTCGCGGGTCATATCGAACCGCTCTTCCATATCCTGTGCGTGTTTACCATAAAGAGCACTCGGCAAAGTTTGTTGAGGTTTCTTGGGGCGGTCTTCTTATCGGTAAAACCACCTAGATCAAGGTCCATGATGTGTTGCAAAACACATCTCTTTTCCTATATATTTTGTATATTATTTGGTTAGGTTTTTGGTCGTTTCGTGTCGTTTTTATTATGTATTTATGTATTTTATTATTTTATAGGTGTTTGGAGAGAATGAGCTCAAAATGAAAGAATTTTAATCGAGACACCAACACTTGAGAGCATTTGTTCATGGACGTTGGAGCGTAAACGAGGAATTTTGGTTGAGCCAAGAGACACCCGAGATGCGAACTTGGAGTATACTAATAATAATAATAATAATAATAATAATAATAATAATAATAATAATAATAATAATAATAATAACAATAATAATAATAATAATAATAATAATAATAATAATAATAATAATAATAATAATAATAATAATTAAACGGTGCAACATGATTTGGAGAGACTTATTATTCTCGAGGCCCACATTGACTTTTAAAAGAAAGGGTTTTGCACATATTATAAGAGGCGGCACATTGAGATTATTAAGGGAGGCGGAGGCATATCATCACAAGACGCCGCCATTAGAGTACGTGAGTAGGAATATTATTCTTCAAAGGGAGCCGCCAAAAAGACATTATTTCGAGAAGGAGCAGCAAACAATATTTAGAGAGGAAGAGGGCTTGGGATTAAGATTGAAGCTACTGGTTTGATCACTGCAAATATTGGTTTATATTTTATTTACTTTGTGTTTATAATTATTGGTACTATGACTTTGCTATATTTTGAACCTATGTCTTTATCTTGTTCCACTACTATTATGTTTGGCTGAAACATTAGTGGCCACCTAGGTTTGAAGATGATGACTATTTGATTTTGGTTTATGTTTCGGATTTGGATTTTATAGTTGGATTTATGTTTTAGTAAGAAACTTGTTTATGATTCTATGATGTGTGTGCGTACTCTTTACTGATTTATGATCTTTTAATGTTCCACGAGTGTCTTAGTGAATGTCTTCCATGTTTGGATATTTGTTAGAATTACTTGCTTTGTGTTTGTAGTTTACTTTATGGTTTTAGGCCTAAATTCCATAGGAACATTAATTGGGAGTTTAGAGGTAATTTGTATTCTTCCTACTCTTGAGACCGAGAGGTGATAGGTAGTCAGGTTTGTCTTTGGTGCTAGGGGTTTAGGCTAGAAACGCTGAGAGATCAGGTTTTCCTAGGTTCTCTAGTATTATTTGCTTATCTATGTCATAGATTGACTTTACAGGTTACTCCTTGCACTTTAGGGTGTATTGTGATTGGAGAGTGAGAAATCTAAACCAGTCTAGCGAGTACTTTAGCATAGTTAGTGAGACCGAGAGGTGATCTAACCAATCAGTGAGATTAGTAGCCTTTAGGATTCCTTTTCGATCAGTCTTGGTAAATGATCCGGGAGCCACTAGGATACTAGGGGTGAATATTATAAGATCCTGATTGCCAACATAGTTTCCAAAGCCGGGGCATTTCCAATTTCATTAGTAGGATTCGATACCTAGGTGGTTGCCTTTCCCATCTCTGATTTCCCTCCTTAGTGATCCGCTGCTATCTTTTAATTTAAGACTTTTAATTTATTTACTTTAGTAATTAATTAATATAAAAAAATCACAAAAATCCAATTTTCTAGGGTAGGAGTCGATAGAGGTCTAGTACCGAGAGTCGCCACATTGTGTCCACGGATCGATATTCCGGACTTACTTGCTCTGCTACACTGCGACCGGTGCACTTGCCGTTAGTGTGTGGTTTAGCGGGTTTATCCATTTTTAAAACTTGACCCGAATTTATTTAATACACATTTTCACACATCAGTCCAAAAGAGTGGTTCCAATATTACTAAGCGCAAGGGAGTAGTCAGGATCCACTCCCACAACACCAGCGCTTCGCAAGATGTGGTCTTCTAATTTCCACGACTGGGCCCTGGACGCCACAAAAGCATATGCAGAGACGTCCTCCGCCGAGATAAGCCCTAAGCCCCCGCAACGCATAGGGAAAGAAGCCAACCTCCACTGAAGGTCCCCAAAATGTGGTCCCCCGCCGACAACAATGTCTTCAACTGCCACTCACAGGCCTGCATCAAAGATAGACACAGCCTCTTTGACATGTCCGGGTTGACAAGTCCGGAGCCCAAACACTAATTTAGCAAACCGGAGGAGCTCACTTTGGGGGTCCCCTCAATTCCGGCAGTCGTTTCATAAGATCAACCGCCCGAAGAGCTCTTCTCGATGCCAAAGACTGAATAAACACTACATCCCGACTAACCCCCCCCCCCCCCCCCGAGGAGTTTAACCCCCTCTGCGGGCCTGCTAACCTCGCTTGGGAATAAACCCGGCACTTTCTTCAAACTATTGCATGACGGCCAAAAAATCTCCGTTTTCCGAATATTAAGCCTAAGCCCCAGAGGCGCCCCCTCTGAACGAATAATGTCCAACGCCCTAGCAACTTCCTCTGCCTTACCAATGATAGTGCCATCGTCCAAGTACCAAGCATGGAAGGGCAAGGAACAGGCGCCCTGCACACGAAGGATCAACGGATTGAGAACCAGCGCAAAAAGAAGTGGCCGAGGGGGTCCCCTTGCTGCACCCCCGTGGTAGCCCCAATATGAGTATCCCCCATATATAACCTTGTGGGTTGTGCATACAAAAACTGGACCCACGGGAAGATAGATGGGCATCTGCAACTAACTTCCTTGAGAAGTGCTGTACGGTCCACCTCGTTGAAGGCGTTAGAAAAATCAACAGTGAGCATAGCCAGGGACCCGTCAGAATGGAACGCGCTCAGAAACCTGTTA
Organism: Ambrosia trifida; assembly: GCA_028751855.1. Lineage (NCBI taxonomy): Eukaryota > Viridiplantae > Streptophyta > Magnoliopsida > Asterales > Asteraceae > Ambrosia > Ambrosia trifida. Next base: position 48,640,421 of record CM054131.1, on the reverse strand, counting down.
GCGCTGTGCAGCGCCGCTTCTGCCCCATTAGGGACCCTAACCCCAAACTGAAAATCCCCCAAATAGGCTGCCATCTCTTTACCCACTTTACGCATAGCGACTTTTGACACCAATCTTTTCCAAATAGCCCCCACCGCAATAGGCCTAATGCCGTTGTCAGGCTTTAATAGGGGGGTCAACGGTGCCGAAGCAATGAACTCCGCCATAACTTTAGGACAAAGCCCCCCTAGCCACAAAGTTGACAACATCGGTGATGGCTTTAAGGAGCCCGGAGGCAGTTGGAGACCCTTGGCCACAAAAGGCGTCTAAAATATGCTGAGCCCGTAGACCATCCCTCCCACAAGATGTCCCTTTTGGGAACGTTTTAATACATTCCAACACACAATCAACGTCCACCTGCAAGGCTGGCTCCAAAGGCAAGGTAGAGGGCATGCCCCGGGGGTCCACAACAGGGTGTTTATCTATCAAGGCTCTCAAGGTGTCCCCCCAGCAGGCGCAACCCCAGATGAGCACAGAACCTTAACGGCCGATGTATAATGACCATTAACTACCTTCCGTAAGCATTGCTTAATATTGCCCCCACTATCTTCTTTAGCTTGGTCCCCTACCCTCCCAGAATTCCACGCCACGGGGAGTTCAAGGAGGGGCCGGACTAACTCCTCTAAACCTGCCCCATCTTTCCAAACCGCCAATGCCCGCATAATAGAGTTGCATTGAAGCGATTTCCTGTTACCCGACCTTCGTTCTTGCCTAGAAGCCGGTTTGACCACCCTTAACGTGCATCGAAGCAACAAAAAAAGTTTAACCCAAGCCTCAATGGACCCTGGGGCATCCGCCACTTTATAGAGACCCCTTGAAAAAGCCTGGGCAAAAGCCATGCGACATGCAGGCGGGATACTCTTGACCGTAGCAACAGGCAGGCCGAGGATGCGCTCAAGGAGAGTGACATCTACCACCATCTTCCCAGACGTATCACTCCCATGCGTCACTTGTGGATCACGAGGTTGAGGAATCCCCGCAATAAAATCAATCTCACCTCCTGCACGCGAGGTGCATTTAACCACTTCTTTCCCGTGCCGACAACGCCCATTCAAGGCATGCAGGTTCATGCACTCCCCGCATAGCCAATTCTTAAGCACACGCAAGGTGTCGACAACGTCATTGTAAAGGACCAAGTTTGAAGCAAGATGCTCCTTTAACTCATCTCTCCTTTCCTTTCCATTGAAATGATCCCGTTGGAAATGCATGAGTAACCTAGAGTGTCCCTTGTATCCCGGCGTACCATCCTTACCAGAATGATAATTTTTAAAGGGGCAACGCCATATCCCTGTGGCTGAGCTGGGCCTAGGTCCCCCACCACTGTCTCTCATAGATCCCTTAAAGGAATAATAATAATAATAATAATAATAATAATAATAATAATAATAATAATAATAATAATAATAATAATTATTATTATTATTATTGTTATTATTATAATTATTATTATTATTATATACCCTACATAAAAATAAACCCTTTAAAGGAATAATACAATATTATTAACCTGCCATCAAGTAAAATCTAGATGGAAACCAAAATAAAAGCCAACACCACACCTAAATAGTATAACCCATAGCACTATATATCTAGGAAATGGGTATATGGTTTGAGTGAAAACATGGGTCGAACGAAGAGACGAGGGGTCGAACGAAAAAGATGGGAAAAATGTATGGGGGTCGAATGAAGTAGACAAAGGTCGAATGAAGGAAGGGAACGAAGGAGGAGGCAAGTCGAACGAAGACGGTCGAATGGAGACACAAGAAAAAGAAGTCCGGCTGTGTAGTGGATTGTGGGTGGAAGAGGGTTTCTGTTGTCGAGATGGATCTGAGGGTTTTGGGTTGGGTTTGTGGTTCGAATGGGAGGAGGCGGAGGGCCTGTGGGTACTTACAGGGTGGGGGTTTGGTAAGGTCTGTGAGGGAGGGTTTCCGGCCTTTGGATAAGGAAGGTCCGTAGGAAGGGGTGTCGTCTGGGGTAAGGGAGATGGAAGCGACGGTGACACGGCTGGTGAAGACGACGGTGAGACGGCGGGTGGAGACGACGGTGAACCGGCTGTTGAAGACGACCGTTATAACATCATTGTTGAGCCCCAATTTGCTTTCAAGAGAACCAATAATTTACTCCTACCAAATCAGATTGTTGTTCTTCTTGCATTCAGATCTCATCATCAATTATTATTACTTCAGTTCTTCTCGCATTCGTCTCCAAGGGAGAGAGATGAGATCGAAGATGGAGGTGTCGGATGATGACAGATGTTGGTGCTTGTTTCTCAGTCAAATCTGGAGGTATGTAAATAATGTAGGACTCGACAACCACCGTATCGGTTCCGATCTCGTGAACAGGGCACCCATGATCCATCACAGTCCTTCAACAGTTGTAAGGAGGCAACAGTATTAATGGCGGATTCAATAGCACCTGGATCATTGGACACATAAAACCCTATAAACCTCACTACAAAAAGCTCCCCTGCTTTTCAATCCTTTGATTGTTGAATAAAATGGTGGCGATTGACTGATTGTTAAAACTTTTTATTTTTTATTTTTTATTTTTTATATTCTCTTGAAGTAAATGATTAACAGGTTGAAAGACATCTCATTCAACTCCAAGTATAGAAAAAGGTCCTTGCAAACAATTATTTATATTTTGTTTTGACAATTCGTGGCTACTGAATAGATAATAGATTATTAAATATCACATGGTGGCTATGAAGGACCATGTGAAGCGAAGAAGAGCTGAAGCCATCATCTCCGGTGATGGGTGAGAAAGATGAAGTGAGTGGTGGATGTGATGGTTGGGATGTCGGTGGTAGTGGAGGTGGTGGTGAAAGTGGAGATGGGTGGTGATGGTGGTTTGTGGAGGTGATGTGGTGGGAAGATGAAGTGAGTGGGTCACACATTAATTCTTTTTATATTTTTTAATAACAAGGGTAATTTAGTAATATTTAACCTCCATCCATCAAAAGGGTAATTTAGTAATTTCACAGCCACTTCAAAAACTATTCAAGTTAAAAAACACTAAAAGTTGAGGAGTATACCCGTAATTTTAAAAACTTGAAGACTATAAGTGAAAATTGTGCAAACCATAGGGACTATTCGAGCAATTTACTCTTGGTATATATGGAGTCTACATAGGGCAACCACCACACTAGCAATGCAGATTATGTGACAACTAATTACCTTATTAAGTGTTGTTTGTCAAACTGAATATTTCAAAACGTCATATGAATAAATTGGTTGGTTTGTCTAAACACACGAAAGTTTGATATCATAAAACAAGACATAAGTGCTTACTATATTGAAAATTTATAAATGCATCAAGTTTTCATAATCTATCTATCTATACATCTAATATTTGAAAGCAATGTGAGACACTTAGCATTCCCACAATGCAAGTTAAATTATCTCTCTTCATCTCACTATGTCACATATCACCTTGTGGATTTTTATAAAAAATTCTTTTTTTTTAAATCAAAAATCAATTAAAATATATAAACTCAAAAACAGACCTCACTTTTGTTTCTAAACCACAAAATCGCCGTCACACCTATTCCCAAACTCAAACCCTAGAGCGGCGATCTTCAGGCGATTCGAGCATCAAGCATCCGTTTAATTTCTTCTTCAAGGTTTCATCTCTACCAGTCTATATTAATCATCCCTTCATTTTTTTTTGTTTTTTTTCCTGTTTTTCGGTATTTTTGTGTCGCTTAATGTCTGTTAGATATGTTTTTGTTGATTTAACTTGTTTATCTTCATTGTTTTTTACTTTGATTCTATTATTCTTGAGTTTTATTTATTTGTTTCGATTTGTTAAAATGTTATAGGGTTTATGTTGTAGTTTCCGATTTATGTTTTTAGGGTTCAATAGATGTTTTTAGGTTTGATTTATTAAGACTGATTAGTGGGTTAATTGTTAGGTTTCGAATTAGGGTTACTGTTTAAGGTTTCGATCTATGGTTAAGTTGATGTTTTAAGAAAGCTACGAATGGATTGTTATGTTTTTAGGTTTCAATTTATGGGTTTCTGTTTTAGGTATCGATTTAGGGATTTTTTACTTCAATTTATGTCTTAAGAAATCTACGAATGGATTGTTAAGCTTTTAGGTTTCACTGTAATGGGTCTATTTATTAGGTATCGATTTATGGCTTTTTTCCTTCAATTGATGTTTTAAGGTTTGATTTATTAAGACTGATTATGATTATTATTTTAAGTTTTAGATTTGGAATTAGGGGTATTGTTTAAGGTTACAATTTATGGGTAAATTAAACTTTTAAAAAAGCTGGCAATGGATTGTTATTGTTTTAGGTTTCAATTAAAGGCTTTATGATCTAGGTATCGATTTAGTTGTTTTTAGGGTCAAATTGATTGTTATTGTTTTAGGTTTCAATTTAAGGTTTGGTTTATTAAGACTAATTAGTGGGTTAAGTGTTAAATCTCTAATCAGGGGTAATGTTTAAGTTTTGTATTTGTGGTTAAAATGAACTTTTAAGAAAGCTACCAATTCATTGTTATGCTTTTAGGTTTCAACATAGGGTTTATGTTTTAGGTTTCAACATATATTTCGTAATGTTTTTTGAACCTTTTATTGAAACTATTTTTGTGTTTTTGGCAATGACTTTGATCAATTGTTAAACTTTTATTTTTTGTTTTTTTAAACAGTGGCACAATGTTGCACGGCTTTTAGTTATATATGGAGGATAACGACGTGGCTGCTTTGGTAAGATATCTAACATGGTGTACTATATGTGTAATATATATTTTCTCCAATTATCAGTTTTCAATGTCTTAAATTGTGTGTATTTTTTTATTCAGGCGTTACCTTCTAATTATGGTGAATGGATCAAGAAATATAATTATCCCACTGGTGTTACCAAGGTCCGCACATTCACATCTGAGGTGTTTGAGGTTACAGTATCAAACATCAATGGAAACTAGTACTTTTACACGGTTGGAGAAGCATGATCAATGAATTAAGGTACCCACCTGAATGTAACTTCATATTTCAATATGAAGAAAATCTTCTTTCATTCTGGATCATCAGTTTCCATCAGGATGCAATATCTGCACCTGGTAACTTTTTTTACTGCAGTTTGAAGGACCGTAAATCAACGCACAAACGTCTGGTAAGATTAATGAACTATGATTCAAATAAACTATGTAAATATTTTTTTTTTACAAAAACATATATTAATGTTTGATAATTAATTTTTTTTACTTCTTAGCATATTAGTCCTTTCGTTGGACATGGATTATTAAATAAAAAGCTTCCAGTAAATCCAGTAGATTGTAGATCTGTTCAGCGTTCATGCTTTGAGTTAGAGATAGAGTATGAAGATGGTCATTATATGTTACTAGAGGATGGCCTTGGGTGCAGGATGCTCTTGGAATAACAAAGGAGCATTTAATTGTTTTTGAAATCTTTAAGCCGGTATTATTCTCTTCTATATTTGTTGAGTTTTTCTATTTTTAATAACTATTTTACTTCAGTTATGCTAATGAGTTTTAATTTTCTACTTGAATCAAAAAGAGGGTCTACAATTTATCGTTGTTTTTGAAGAACAAGCTTACTCTTCCATCTGAGGAGTTTTGGGCAACAAGGGTTAAGGTGGAATATGAAGATGAAAATGAAATCGATGAAGATGTCATTATTCTTTCTGATGATGATGGACAGGATGATGCTGAAGGTGAACCGGTCGAGGATGTTCAAGACAGTTCAATGGAGGTTGATGATATGGAGCTGAAGCGGTGGAGGATGAAGGTGTGCCAGTGGTTTTCATTGTTGACAATCACTTTGTAAGTATTCGAAGTTAATTATTACAGTTTCCATTTATTTGCACATAAGTCAATCAGGTTTCAAAAAGTGTGGTTATACTATACTGTTGACATATTTGACCTTAGTTTTTACACTTTAGTTTTGCAAAAGTTAATTTTAATCTTTCAAGGTTTGTTGCAGTCAGTTGATGTTCAGTATAAAGATCTATAATATATAGTTAGTTAATAGGTCATTTGAATTAATTGTTTTATGAAATGGTAATCAAGTCAAATAATGAGTGTATGTGATTGTTATTGTTGTTTCAAGCTTTATGATTTATGTTTCTTCTTAATTCAACAAATATGCAGGATGATTTGAATTAATTTTTAGTGTTTAGACTTTGGTGTCGCAAAAGTTAATTGTTAATCTGTCAAGGTTAGTTGCAGTCAGTTGATGTTTAGTATAAACATAGATAATATATATTCAGTTAATATGTCAGTTTGCATTTAATGAGTCACTAATATGTTTTGTGAAAGTTCGTTAATGGGTCAAGTAATGAGTAGTTGTGATTGTTATGACAATTTCAAACCTTATCATTTATGTTTCTTCTTATGTAGTGTATGAAGCTTGAGTGGGCAAAGCAAAACGGTTTGACCCGTAAGAGGGCGTTAACCGTATCTGATGGTGAGGGTTGGTCATGGGGAGTGTATGTGGGAATCGAGGGGTCAAGAGGAAAACCCCGTTACAACATCAGAGGTATGCATGCTTTTGTTGATGCTAATGGACTTCATACGGGTGATAAAATGCACTTTCTGTTTTTCAAAAACCAAGGTTTGTTCAGGCTTTCTAATGCGGTTAGAGGTGAAGGTAATTAGGTGGTTTAGTTTATGACGATAATTTGGTTGGATGACAACTTTTGGTGGGTAACATAAGACAAAAATGGGTTGTGGTTTGTAGTGACCAACTTTTGCACGTTTACTACTTATGTGGCAATTCGTGAATTTTGGGGTTTTTTGTGTTTAGCATCACTAATATTTTGACCGATTATGTGGATTAGTTAACAACACTATATTTTTCATAGTATGTTATGGATATTAGTCATCTATGTTAATGTTATTTGGTTGTTTAGGAAGTAAGATAGTAAACATAATTTATAAGGGTTTTTTTTTTAAAAAAAAACTTTTTTTAAAAAATAATGTTATTTGTTTTTAGTAAATGGTTTGACTTTTTTTACAAGTTGATAGTAATATCTTATTAGTGCCATTTTCTTAATTATGGAAATATGTTTTATAAACGTATTTTAGGATACTAAATGGTTTGACTTTTTTAAAAATCATATTAATTTCTTATTAATGCCAAAGTTTGTAATTATGGAAATAATTTATTATCACGCAACCACATGTGATTTTTTTTAAAAAAAAGAGAATTTTCAAAACAATGATATATTCTTCAGATAGTATATTGTTTGACCAGTTTTGAAAATTCATATTAATTCTTAATAATGCCATTTTTTTGTAATTATGGAATAATATATTATGTTTTACAAGCCATACTTGACAAACAATCAATTATTCATTTTTGGTAAATTCAAATCGTCCAATTTTAGCAAATAAATAATCAAGGTTTGACTTTGTTTTTTTAAATGCAAACACATTCTTTGAATGCAAAACAGATTCAGTTTTTTTTCCTTTTATAACAATTTATGCGTTTTTATTAACTGTTGGACACGGTTTGACTCTTTTCAATCAATAGATAGTAACAAACAATAAATTATATTTATAAAAATTTAAAAAATATACATATACAACTTAAAAATCCTATGGATTATATATGTTTAAGTTTATTTTAGGTAGATTGAAATCTTTAAATTTTATACCTATACATTTTAAAAATCGTCTATAATTTAAATAAAAATCATCTATAATTTAAATAAAAAATAGAAATTTGTATTATAGCAACTTTTAATCTAAATTAATTTTGATTTACATCGCATCTTTTTACCTTTTTTATATTACTAATTGTTTAACATAAATAAATCGTGGAAATTACATTATAAATACAGATTTTGTTTTGTAAATTTTAGTATCACTATTTCCTGGAAAACTCTATCAGCTATGTCTATCATATTTTACATATTAATTCAGTTATTTATTTTGCATGTAATGATATAATAGTTATATTCTATTAACTTGCAGGTTTATGTATCCAAACAACGTTACCTTATAGAATGGCATTACTTGACGGATGAGTCAATACATATCAAAGTTAAGTTACTTAGAACTTTGGAAGCGACCAAATCGAAAGATGCAGGGAGAAACTGTTTGTCCCGATATGGTTCTGATGGATGAACATGTTAGTTTTTAATGTATTCATGGTTTCATTTATGTTTTTAACATATTATTTGCTTTCAACATTACATTTGGACAATTCAACATTGATAAGCATCTTGATCGTTATGTTATACGCAAACTTACAATCAGTCTTCAATAGTTGCTTCTCATGAAGAAATGTTCCTTGACATTCAGGTTATTATTATCATTCAGTTATTCCTATATTATTAATCTTATGAATATTTATTACATGTTTAGTATTGTTTTTACTAATGTTATTTGTTTATAGTATAAACGTTTCCTTTTGACGTATTACATGTTTAGTTTTTTCCTAGGTCGATCAACCTCTTTTTGAAAACATCGATATAGGTTAATCTTCAACACAGAATGCATTGTCTTTAAACGTTGTTGTTTTACTTATTTATGTCACACCCTCAAAATCCACTTGCGGAGTTTTACCGCGAGGCGCATGACAAACCAGGATCCAAACCAACGATCACAATAAACAAGTCTAAATGAATATAAATGCAATTTCAAAACATAGTTTAAAATCCCGTTTAGAGCGGAAGCTTATTCAAAACAGTATCTCAAAAGTAAACCAATTGTTCAACATATGAAAACCATGCGACTCTAACTAGACGCCGTGCAGACGCGTGCGCCCTAGTTCCATTGTGCTACCTTAGCGACCTGAGAAAACATGTAAAAGTTTACGTCAGCACAAAAATGCTGGTGAGTTCACAGGTTTTGTATCCAAGTACCAAGTCCACCTGTCCATACTATAATAAATCGAAAACCAGTATACGCTAGCTAGGCGTACGTTTTGTTACTACCACGATTGGAAAACCATTACTAACGCGAATACCAAAAGTATGCCCGATGTATGTTCCTGTTGTTCCTGTTGTTCCTGTTTGAGACAATATGCACCCGCCGACCCTCCAAGTCGACGAGCGGGGTTGGTCACTCCCAATAGCGCTATTCACATTTCCCCGTTGTGCAAACCCGCACATTCATGGTTCCCCCCGGGACTTCCAAAGATCGTGTAGTACACAATAGAAACCCATAGTATGACAGTAGTTACCAAATATAGTTTTAACACATGTTTTCTCCCCCGAAAGTATAAAACCAGTTTAAAAGAGGGGCCGTAAACTCACCTTAACGTGCAAGCAAAGAATCCGAACAGCAAGCAATATATGCTACCGACACCCTAATAACAGTGTCGCTCAGTGAGTATAGGCGTAATATCATTACCCATATAACTCGTTTGTCCAAGGCGTTTTAAATGTTCAAAAGTGTGTATACGACGCCTAGTGATTCTACATGCAATAGTAAACCCTACGGACCCGTTGGTGAATACGTTGGTTACAATTAGTTTCTACATTCCGTATGTGTCTCAGACAAGTGTACTTCAGTTACATGTCAATTCCATACCACCTAAGACCTCCATTAAGCACATAAGCACATAATGCACAATCTGTGTTTTCAGGACAGATTGTGCGCCATCAAAACGAATTTATTTAAAATAGTAAACCAGTGAGTTAACCTCCCAAATTTTTACTGAATTTACTTTGGGATTCACTCGACAATACCTATTTTTTTTTTGTCTCAATTCCAAACACAAAAATTATGAAAATTCGTACAACACAGCTAGGTCCAGAAAATCTCCTCAACAGGTCAGTTTAGTAGGAAAATTCTTAACAATTGTGTTTACATCCAAACGAGATGAATCCACTTGGAAAAGCTCTATTTTTCCAGTATTGACCTACTGTAAAAATTTCATAATCTAATTCCTTGTAAATCTCAAGTTATGACCATTTAAAGTTAACCCAATTTACAAATCCGAAAATCTGATATGACCCCTAATCAATTAAAATTCCAAAAACGACTCAAACGACGTCCAAATTCGATGGTTTTGCCCATTATGAAAATCTAAGACCTTGTACGTTACAATCATGCAAAGAATAGATCAGATCAATTGTTTTCAAGCCACGAAACAGACCCTACAAGTCGACTTTCAGAATCTGTCCAGATTCTGATCGTACAATATCATCAATTATATCAAACCCTAGTTGCATATTATCAATCAATAATACCTAATAATCATCATACAACTTTCCTAATACCTATTCCCATCAGATCCTATTATCAAACATGTCAAGATCAAAGCTTTTAAGATCAAAACACCAATAACTTGCGCAACAAGCATCCTATGATGTTACTACGCGTTTATTAATAGGTTTAATCCGTTTAATCTTCAAAAAGACTCATGTTTTAATGTTTATTAAATCCAATCAGACCTGGACAAACTTGTTATAGGATTTTTACAATAAAACATAAAGTAAAAAGCATAAGAAATCATGAGTTATACCCTTAGCTCTTCAAATCAATCAATCGCGCGCCTTGGAGCCTCCCAATTGATGATCTTAAGCCTTAGCAGGTGTTTTTGGAGTGAAATATTCGTGTGGGGCAGTAAGGGGGCGATTAGGGTTGAGTATGAGGGCTGCATGGGAGTTAAGGATGTTTAAATACGAGTTTGAGGCGGTTTAAACCCGTCAGTGTCCTTCGAGCGGCCGCTCGGAGCCTGTGAGCGGCCGCTCACAGCTCCGGGTGGCGCGCTTTTGCCTCGTTTCGCCTCCCGACGCGTTATCCTTCGACGTTTTCGTTGTTACGGACCGTAACAAGTGTAACCCCATGCGTTAAGACCCTAATCAACCTCACGCTCCACTTTTAATAATTTTTATTAACGTGTTCGGGTTAGGTTCACATAATCACGTATGGTTTTCACATAAGTTGTCAGGTATCACCGAGACACCTAAGTTTATTATTCACCAACGTCCGAGGTTCACTAATCATGCAATCACACGTTAACTCACACAAGGAGTCAAAACCCGACCCACACAAGGAGTCAAAGCATCTCATGACCCGAGATAATGCTCGTATGTCCTATCTAGCTATCTAGATAACCCTCGTTAAGTATCATATACGCGTGACTCGCTAAGGTAGACTTTAATCTAGACCATGTTGTTAACCAGAATTTGCCGGGTGTCACAATTTATTTATATATTCAAATTCAGTTTTTAATGTAGTTTATTCTAACAATTTTAACATTTCATTTAATATTGTAGGATTCTGTTGGAGATAACACTACTCCAGAATCATCTTCTATAGTTAGTGTTATACGCAATGATGAGGAAGTGAATCGTAGCCTGGACAAACTGTATGAGCTTGACGATGATGCAAGTTAATCTATAATTAAAGTTCCAAAGAAATCACCTGAGATCTCCCTTTTAGCGCCTAAGCTTGAGAAATAGGAATAGTTAACAATTTCTTTAAACATTTGTCTATTATCAGGATTTTTATTTAATGTTTGGGACAATTTGATTTCCTTTATGACTGGTTTGGATTTTTTGGACAAATTTCATCTAAATAAATTGTGTGTTTGCATTTTATGTTTCTTTTTTGTTAGTTTGTTAAAATTCAAAATGATGCAATATATTTATTTGATGTAACATTGTTATTAGAAGTTTGTTATTACTTAATTTTTTTAAATTAAATTTATAACTTTATGAGTTACAAAAAATTAATAAAACCAAATTAAGTGATTACCATAAAATAAGCAAGTTGTTATAATTAGTAACAATCATACATATTTGTACTAAATATAATACAAATTTTGAAATTTTAAAATTTCGAATCACATAACATTTGAAAATTTTGAATTCTATTTCATATAAAATTATATGAATTCCTTAAAATAATCAAGTTCTCATAATTAGGTTCAATTAAACATATTTATACTAATGTATACATATTATCATAAAAAATTTGAAAATTAAAATTTTTGAATTACCAAAAATTGAAATTTTAAAATTCGAAAAATTAATTTTCTGCAGATTTCAAATTCAAATTTTTAATATTCTTTAATAATGGTAATTCATTAAACATATTAATTAGCAGTTTTAATTATACATTTAATACAATCCTCTACAAAAACCACAGTATGTCAACAAAAATTACATACAAAGAATACCTCCTGCTTTAAGACTTTGATCAATCAAATTTTAGAACAATCAAAACCTTCAAAATAATTCTGCTTTGCTGTTTTATGTTTGCTCGCCTGTTCATTTGTACAACTTGAATGTTGAAGGGTGGTTCAACGAACAACCCTTTATAATGTTAAAACGCTTATATTAACCACATTTGATTATGATATTGCTTGGAATTGGGTGACTACGAGTACTTTGGTTGCAGGTGTGAAAAGGAGTTAAAAATGAAGAAATACGAGCTTTGGAACGGGCCGGAACGGATCGGAGCGAGGAAGATATGATAGAAGAAAAAAATCATTTTTTAAGGCCTCCACCGTAAGCTACGGTGGCCCCTGTGTGCATTTTCTCCACCGTTCTACAGTGGTGAACCACCGTTGGGTTTTATTTTCTACCGTACCTTACGGTGCTACCGTAAGGTACGGTAGCCCCTGCACAAACTTGTAACTCCCACCATTTAAGACGAAGTTATGGTGTCTTTTGGGCATCTTCGCACTTGTTAACGTTTCTAAGCAACTTTTGGGCGATTTTGGCTGAAACTAACCATGGGAGAACATTTCTAATCATTGGGTTTATGTTTGTAATTCTTATGAACAATTATTTGAAGATTATGATGATTCACCAAGCTATGTTAGGCTAAAAATTTGGTGACCATTCGTGGTGAAGGTTTTTCTAAAACTCTTATGTGTGTTTTTCTTACATTTCTAGAATAATGATTTGGTACCTTGCTTGATTATTATGGTGTATGAACAATTGCTTGTGGTGTGTTGACTAATTTACTAATTCTTAGTCTTTATCGTACGTTCTTGGTGTTGCTAACAATCGTGATATCACAGGAAGGATTGGGGTTGGTTATTGATTAATTGGTCATCGGGAAACAACCTCGCGTTAATTGAATCCGAGTACTTTGTTCCCTTTTATCACAACAGTTGTTTGTACATGAGTTATGTCTATGTAACTCTTTCTAGTTGAAATTCACACATGTGTTGAGAGAAACCGGATCCTTGAATGGTCATTATCTCATAATTTGAAGAAACGCTTTTAAGTTTGAATCGATAATTAGTCGTTATTTTAGTTCAACTCAAAACAACCAAAAAAGCTTAATCATTTACTTGTTTGTTAAGTAGTTTAATTTTAGTTAATTAACAAAGCTAGATGTTACACATTTTCCACAAACTCCCTGTGTTCGATACCCTCTTGCCACTATTCAATAGTTGTATTTGGGAAGTTTTACGTGTACCACGACAATCACGTCAAATTTTGGCGCCGTTGCCGGGGAGTAGTGCGCAACGTGTGTTAATCTTTTAGTTTTGTTTTGTTATTTTCGGGTTTACACTGGTTGTGTTTAGTGTGCAGGTACTTCAAGTGTATGCATACTAGAGGCTCTCACGAGTCATCACCACTTTTGTTTGATCCGGAGATTGAAAGGACATTGAGAAAGAATCGAGTGTTGATAAGAAGAAACAGAGTCATTGATTCACCTACTTCACCGTTTACACCAAGAAACATAATGCAAGACTCTCACATACCAACAACGGGTCAAACGACCTCATCATTCATGATTACTTCGTCACAACTTTCACCCAACACCACAATGCCTAACCTTTCCAACAATCCTGCTACACCAATTAACACCACCCAACCGAGTTCCACTCAAGTTGAGTCAAACCTTACTTTTAGTCCATCAAACACCATACCACCATTTTCCCATTTTTTCCCAACTACGGGTCAATCATCTTCCACTATCCCACAACCACAAGGACAAGGATCAACAATTGTCCACACCACATCTACTTACCAACCACCTAACCAATCGGGTTTTTACTACTCATCTTTTCAAGGTGGCCAAAATTCTAGATTTTAAAGAGATGTGTATGATGATGGGTATGATGATGAAGAATTTGGTGGGTATAATGAAGAGGGGTATTATTATGGAGGTGAAGGTGCATTTGTGGGCTCTCAAGCTCAAACGGGTCAAGTAAGTCAACCACTTTTACCATTTCAAGACCCGGGAAGATTACCGGTTGGCGTGCAACATGTTAGACCGCAAGGATTGCATTTGCAACGTCCCACACCACTTAATCAAATGCGGCCTACAAACATGCAAGCTCAACATCAAAGGCCGATTCACCAACAACAACCACCTATACATCAAAATCAACATCAACAACAATTTGCACCACAAGGTGCAATGCAAGGACAAATGGGTCAACCAAGAGCGCCATTTGGAGCACCTAGAAGACTCCACCGTGATGTTGTACGGGGAATTGAAGCGCATTTTCGGCCAATTATCACTAATAATCCATCACCAATAGTGATTCCTCAAAATGCAAATGGAAGAACGTTTGAAGTTAGAACAACCGCACTCCAAAGTCTACCAAAATTCAAGGGGCTAGAAACGGAAGAGCCTTATTTTCATTTGGAGACATATGATTCTATTTGCAACACTATTGGGGGACAAGGTTTTTCTGCAGATGATGTGAAGTTGGTTCTCTTCCAATTTTCATTGGAAGACAAGGTAAAAAGATGGTTTCACACTTTACCATCTGCATCTATTTTTACATGGGCCGACATGCAACAAATATTTTTGGATGAATTTTATAGTTCTCAAAAGACCAATGATGCAAGGAGAGGGTTGAGAAGCTTTCAACAACAATCGGGTGAGATGTTTCATGAAGCGTTCGAGAGGTTCAATATGATGCTAAGAAATTGTCCTCACCATGGGATTCAACTTTGGGAATTATTGAATGCTTTTCATGAAGGTTTGAGTTCGGAGGATGCTCGTGATTTAATGTTTTTTACAAATGGTACATTTGGTACAAATTATGGGCAAGATGATTGGGCGTTTTTAGAGCAAATGGCAGTGACTTCCAAAAGAAAGGCTCAAACATCTAGATGAGCAAGGCATGTAATTCAAAGACCTCAAGTGCATGGGGTAGAAAGTGGTAATGTACAAAACTTAAATCAATTGTACAATGTTTGTAACAATTGTCAAGAAATAGGCCACACGGCGGAGGTTTGTCAACTGGTGGTAAATGAAGGACAAACGGAGGAAGTGAATGCTATTTAAGGGGGTGGTAGAAATTATGACATGAATTCTAACACTTATCACCCCGGGTTACGAAATCATCCAAACTTTCGGTATGAAAATGCATCAAATCAAGCCAACCCGAATTTTCAAGCCGCTCAAGGTAATTATGTGCCTCGTCAACAATACAATCAAGGAAATTATAGAGGTGGATACAATATGTAACATCACACAATTTTTTTTATATATATATATAACTCCCTCGTTTATTCATCCGATTCATGTTTACATTATCTTTCCCATCCATTTTATTAATTTTTTTTGTTTAAATAATGACTTATAATCAATATTAAATTGGATTTTATTAAAAATTCTGATTTAAAAACGTTAAAAAAAATGTTTGCCTGAGCCAGGATTCGAACCCGAGTCCCTGGCCGGCTAAACCTTAACCACACCACACAAACCACTACACCATTTGGTGTTTTGTGATGTTAATTAAAACCATTTAAACTTAAACCCTTTCAAGGTCCCTTAGTCAAACCTGAAAAGTCAAACGTAGTCTCTTAGTCAAGTCAAGTCAATGTGTTAGTAAATATGGTCTCCTAGTCAATTCAAAGTGTTAGTAAATATGGTCTTCTAGTCAAGTCAATGTTGTTCCTAAATTCTAGCCTAGTCAAAGTAGTCCCTAATTACAACTCCAATTTCTACACTATAAATACAATAGCCTACCATTCAACTCTTCATAACATTCAGAAAAAAAAAAAAAAAAAAAACATTATTATCCCATCTCCCACATACTAAAGTTTTCATCCATCATTATCTCCTTTAGCTAGTTCCGAGTTTTCCAAGGCATTATTACTAAGTGTTTGCACGCTCAAGAAAACTCACGAACTCATTAAGCACCTAAGGTGAGTTTACATAGCCCTTTTTTCATTCACTATTTTGGGGTGAAACATGTTACAACATTCAATTTACAATTCAATCATAAGTGTCTATGTGTTATTCTATGTTGCATTATGTCTTAAACATTACTAGGGTAAGCACATTATTCTAGCATAATCATTAACATTGATCAGCCGACGGTATACAATGATAGATCTATTGGACTGACAATTCCACCCGGATACGTGTATCTCCTACATAGGTAGCGTGGGTGATTGTTATCGAATTTATAACATAATCGAGTGAACCATGAGCGTATGGGATGGACCACAATACTCTAGTCACAAGGTTTGATTATGCACTCAATTTACCCGATTGTTTTGTTTTCACATATGGACTAGACTTGCCATGACACTCGAATTGTACAAATTTTATTCAACATTCAAACCTATGTAATTCTCACCAACTTTTGTTGACCCAAAATATTTTCAAACTTAACATGTTTCAGGATATAGTTTGCTTGAAGATTAGAGTTAATGCTTGAAGATGTGTATCTAGTATTTTTTTTTTCATTTTGATGTACAAATTCTTTTAGAACGATTGTATGTAATTTATGTAATCAATTAATGAAATTTATTATTTACCATGAGCTACTGAACAATCGTCAATACGTGACATCCCGATGTTTCTGCCATCGGTTGGGGTGTTACAGATTGGTATCAGAGCCTTGGTTATAGGGAATTAGGTTATTAGAAAAATAATCTAGACTATAACCTTAGGGATTTAAACAGTACTTGCTCCTCTTACTTGTAACCCTAATTGCTTCCTTAATCCTATCCCTATCTTACACCTTATACAACCTTAAGCCTTACGAGTTGACCGCTCTTATTCGTCTGCTGCAATCCTGATCCACCATTAGATTAATAGGACAAAATCCTCAGGTTTAGCCTGAACCACCTTGAAGATCTCGTCGAAGTTCTAGATTTTAATAACGAACACGTGCAATCTGGAAGGGTGAACGCCTGTATTCTGAGTTTTCTGTCTAGGACTGGCATTGCGCATAAATCCCAATCAGGTTAGGGACCCGGATGCTTACCTAGAAATTCTCGGGATGAGTGTTCACTTATACGCTAAAGCATGTCTTCATTATGTTATTAGAATCTAGAAGTTTTGATAAGTCAACGTTTTCGTTTATTCGTTCTAATTAATGAATAAATGATTACGCTCACTTTCCTTAAACTAAGCTCTAAAATCTCAAAATTTTACAGCTTAAATCAATCTCATTTCATAACCATCTATGGATTTCACAATCACACTTCACCTTACCATCTTAGCCACTTTTTAAATATTCAACACCCTACCCAAATCATATTATTTCATTTCTCCACATGTTACTTATTTTTTTTTTAAAAACTATAACCTCATACCTTAGCACAAACTAAAGATTTCTAAATCTTGTTGTATTTTCATTACCTAGTAACTTTACAAAGTACATATTTTTGTCAAATGATGTCCTCGAACTTAAATTCAATTGTTTATTTATTGACGTAACAAACAATTTTTTATATAATGCTTTAAACTATTAAAAATCACTTAATAGAACCTTGATTTTCAAAACCTAATGTCATGTTTGAAATCTCCAACTAATGGGAATATTTTAATCAAAGCCCACTTAGCTTGTACTATTTAACAACTTTTTTTATGTATAAAACCAATTTTGAAAATAAGATTTTTTTTCCATAGGAATAATATCTAGTCTCTAAATTCTCCATCGACACTCACTCATTTTCAACTTGTTCAAATTTTTACAATATTTGGCATATACCACAATCATGTTTTCTTATACATTTGATTATAACCTTTGATCCAAACCCCAAAATTTACACTGCTACATAATCTCCTTACTATAAAATAAACTCTTTATAAACTATCTTCACATTCACTATATCTCACAACCTTGATTCTGCTTCAAGATTTTTCATCATCCTCTCAAGAACTAAATTCATATCCTTCACCTTCTCACACATGAGCTAGTTACCCATGATAACCAAACTATTGAAACTTGATTGTGTGTTGCATCAAACATAATCCTTAGTTATACATGAGGATTCGACTATCTACCATATTAGAACATTTGAAACTAGAATTCATGGAATATAAACTATTTGCTATAGACACACCTAGAGTCAATAACCTTGTCTAGGGCAACTCTATTACAACTCGTATGATATACTTGATACTTGATTGCTTACATGTACATATTATCAATTTGCAATTCATGTGTGTAATAATTGGTGCACTTAATCAAACAACTGATAGAGGATGAAGTACTTGCTCAACAGTTAGTAGAGTACCAAATAACCTACTCAACGATTGGTAGAGGTCATCATGCCTGCTCAACAGTCGGTAGAGGCCCTACAACCTGCTCAACGACTGGTAGAGGCTATCGCACCTGCTCAACTATCGGTAGAGGTTCTTACTCACTGACTGGTAGAAGTCTTTTTCCTTCTCAACAGTTGGACTCATTTTTGGATACATTGTATACGATTCAATCACAAGGTTATTTTGCATTACTTACATGTGTGTTTAGAGTCATAGAAGGACACAAAACCCTAATGTAAGGTAAATTGGTGATTACGGTTCGGAACGTAATCATGAATTTACAGGTACATTAAGGTAGTGTGAAATTCTATCAAGGTTTTCGGTAGATAATCAATTATAAACTCTAGTACCTGGTAGTTCATTTAGTCTTTCTATAATCAATCAACTCATGCATTTCTTTCCTAACACGTAAGTTTAGTGTTTTGCTAGATTCTTATTATCCTTGCTATTTCAGACGAACCTAATCCAACCCTTAAAAACTCACACATATCAAACCTTTTATCCAAATTATTCGAAACAGATTATTCTATTACCTATAAATTCATGTCGTGCCTTAACCCAAATTTTCCAAACCCCAGTTGACTTAATTTCTACCTAATCATCCTCAACCCTGTGTTTTTAATAAACTTCGAGACGAAGTTTCTAAAAGTAGGGGAGACTGTAACATCACACAATTTTTTTTATATATATAGAACTCCCTCGTTTATTCATCCGATTCATGTTTACATTATCTTTTCCATCCATTTTATTAATTTTTTTCGTTTAAATAATGACTTATAATCAATATTAAATTGGATTTTATTAAAAATTCTGATTTAAAAACGTTAAAAAAATGTTTGCCTGAGCCAGGATTCGAACCCGAGTCCCTGGCCGGCTAAACCTTAACCACACCACACAAACCACTACACCATTTGGTGTTTTGTGATGTTAATTAAAACCAGTTAAACTTAAACCCTTTCAAGGTCCCTTAGTCAAACCTGAAAAGTCAAACATAGTCTCTTAGTCAAGTCAAGTCAAAGTGTTAGTAAATATGGTCTCCTAGTCAAGTCAAAGTGTTAGTAAATATGGTCTTCTAGTCAAGTCAAAGTTGTTCCTAAATTCTAGCCTAGTCAAAGTAGTCCCTAATTACAACTCCAATTTCTACACTATAAATACAATAGCATACCATTCAACTCTTCATAACATTCAAAAAAAAAAAAAAACATTACTATGCCATCTCCCACATACTAAAGTTTTCATCCATCATTATCTCCTTTAGCTAGTTTCGAGTTTTTCAAGACATTATTACTAAGTGTTTGCATGCTCAAGATAACTCATGAACTCATTAAGCACCTAAGGTGAGTTTACATAGCCCTTTTTCCATTCACTATTTTGGGGTGAAACATGATACAACATTCAATTTACAATTCAATCATAAGTGTCTATGTGTTATTCTATGTTGCATTATGTCTTAAACATTACTAGGGTAAGCACATTATTCTAGCATAATCATTAACATTGATCAGCCGACGGTATAAAATGATAGATCTATTGGACTGACAATCCCACCCGGATACGTGTACCTCCTACATAGGTAGCGTGGTTGATTGTTATCGAATTTATAACATAATCGAGTGAACCATGAGCGTATGGGATGGACCACAATATTCTACTCACAAGGTTTGATTATGCACTCGATTTACCCGATTGTTTTGTTTTCACATATGGACTAGACTTGCCATGACACTCGAATTGTACAAATTTTATTCAACATTCAAACCTATGTAATTCTCACCAACTTTTGTTGACCCAAAATATTTTCAAACTTAACATGTTTCAGGATATAGCTTGCTTGAAGATTAGAGTTAATGCTTGAAGATGTGTATGTAGTATTTTTTTTTTTTTCATTTTGATGTACAAATTCTTTTAGAATGATTGTATGTAATTTATGTAGTCAATTAATGAAATTTATTATTTACCATGAGCTACTGAACAATCGTCAATACGTGACATCCTGATGTTTCCGCCATCGGTTGGGGTGTTACACAATAGTGGCTACCAAGGGCAAGCTCAAACTGGTTAAAGGAATTCGGGTCAAGACTCATCAAGCGGAAATGAAGTCATGGAGATGCTTAGAGCTATGCAACATGACATGCAAAAGAGAAACCAACTTGATGAAGCTCGTACACAAAAGGATGAAGTTCGTGATAAAAGCATTCAAGCATTGACAACTCAAATGGGCCAATTAGCAACTGACGTGGCGGAATTGAAGAAAGGTAAATGAAAGCTTCCTAGCGATACTCAGGTAAATCCGTCACATGGCCCTTCACGAGGTAATAATGTTAATGTTAATCAAGTGAGTGTTTTAAGAAGCGGTAAAGAATTTAAAGCTGATTTGTCATCAGGTTTTGTCGAGGGGGTAGTTGAGGATGTTACGGGTGATGAAAGTGAAAATGATGAAGTTACACCAGTTTTACAAAAAGAATTAAATGTTAAAAAACCGGAAGAGAGTGAAAATGAGAAGAATAAAAAAGTTGAAAATGAGCCGAATTAAGTTCCATTTCCATCGACTCTACTTGACCCGGGTAAGAAAAATTTTATTGCATCAAGAGGTCCCCAAAAAGAAGAAATGTGGGACATGTTTAAACAAGTAAAAATAAATCTTCCTTTACTTGATGCAATAAAACAAGTACCCGCATATGCTAAATTTTTGAAAGAATTGTGCACGCAAAAGAGGCAACAAAAGAAAAAAAATGCCTAAGAGGGTAAATGTTACCGGTCAAGTGAGTGCAGTTTTAAATGGGGAGCTTCCTCCCAAGCTCCAAGATCCGGGCACGCCATTAATAAATATTCAAGTTGGTAATTTTCAAATGGCAAAGGCATTGCTAGATCTTGGAGCCGGGGTGAGTATTTTACCGGGTGGGTTGTATGATCAATATGATTTTGGTCCATTAGCTAGGGTGGAGACAACGGTTGTTTTAGCAGATTTGTCTCATATGTTACCCCGGGGGATGGTTCAAAATGTCATTGTTAAAATTGATGAATTCTATTACCCGGTTGACTTTTTGGTATTGGATTACTCATCCGCAGACTCAAAACAGCAACAAAATGTTATATTAGGTCGGCCATTTTTGAACACCGCACATGCAGTAATTGATTGTAGATTTGGCACGGTCGATATGACATTTGGAAACCGGAAAATGCGTTTAAATGTTTTTACTAACAATACTAATGATTCCGGTGTTGAAGAATGTTTTATGGTAGATATCATTGAGGGATGCAATCCATATGAGTATGAGAAAGATGGAATGGAATTGTGTGTTTGTAATTTTTCTGAACAGGTACATGCTTTTGATTTTGAGATTGAAGAAGAAAAGCAAGATGTGTTAGCGTTGAAGGAGGGTCGACCACCATGGTCTCACTAGTTTGATAGTTTGCCGGTGGGAATTTATTCGAGCACAAAACCCTCGTTAGAAGTGGCACCAAAGTTGGAGCTCAAAGATTTGCTAAGTCACTTGAAATATGTTTTCTTAGGGGATAATGACACATTACCGGTCATTATTGCCTCTAATTTGGAGATGACACAAGATCTAGCGTTGATGGAAGTCTTGAGGGAGAATAAAGAAGCTATTGGGTGGACGATGGCCGATCTTAAAGGAATTAGTCCATCCATTGTTATGCACAAGATTATTACCACCGAGGATGCAAAACCCACGAGAGAAGGGCCAAGAAGGTTGAACCCGAACCTTAGGGAAGTGGTAAAGAAAGAGGTAATTAAGTGGTTGGATGCGGGAATTATCTATCCCATTTCGGATAGTGCTTGGGTAAGTCCTACTCAAGTGGTCCCTAAGAAGTCCGGTATTCAAGTAATTAAAGATGACAATGGTGAACAAATTGCTACCCGACCCGTTACCGGGTGGCGGGTGTGCATTGATTACCGAAAACTGAATGCCGCTACTTCTAAGGACCATTTCCCACTCCCATTTATTGACCAAATTATTGAAAAACTTTCGGGTTAAAAATACTATTGCTTTCTAGATGGGTATTCGGGATATAATCAAATAGCAATACACCCGAATGACAAACACAAGACCACCTTCACCTGTCCATATGGTACTTTTGCCTTTAGGCAGATGCCATTTGGATTGTGTAACGCTCCGGCGACTTTTCAACGATGTATGATGAGTATTTTCTCGGACATGGTTGGAGAATCGTTGGAAGTGTTTATGGACGATTTCTCAATATTTGGCACTAGTTTTGAATCTTGTCTTAACGAGTTGGAAAAAGTTTTAAAAAGATGCGTTGAGAAAAATTTAGTGCTTAGTTGGGAGAAAAGCCATTTCATGGTGCAAGAGGGAATTGTGTTAGGCCATGTAATTTCTGAGCGGGGTATTGAGGTGGACAAGGCAAAAATTCGGGTAATATCATCATTGCCACCACCAAAAAATGTGAAGGGGGTAAGATCATTCTTGGGACATGCGGGCTTCTATAGGCGTTTTATTAAAGGTTTTAGTGTCATTACCAAGCCTTTATGTAATTTGTTATTGAAAGATGTTCCTTTTGATTTTACTAATGAATGTTTGCAAGCTTTCAATGTGTTGAAGGAACATTTGGTCAAGGCTCCTATTTTGCAACCGCCGGATTGGTCGAAGCCATTTGAGATAATGTGTGATGCAAGTGACACTACAATTGGTGCTGTTTTGGGCCAACAAGTTGACAAGAAGCCGGTGGTAATCTACTATGCGAGCAAAACTTTGTCCGAAGCGCAACTGAATTACACCACAACCGAAAAAGAATTATTAGCGGTGGTGTATGCTTTGGACAATTTTCGTTCGTATATTTGGGGGAGCAAGGTGGTGGTATATTCGGACCATAGTGCGGTTCGATATTTGATGGAGAAAAAAGATGCCAAGCCACGATTGATTCGATGGGTTTTGCTACTCCAAGAGTTTGATTTGGAGATTCGGGACAAAAAAGGGAGTGAAAATGTTGTAGCGGATCACTTGTCTCGAATCCCGGTGGAAGGGAGTGATGATTTGACTGAAATAAATGAAAGATTTCCGGATGAGCAACTTTTAGCCGTGTCTACTCAAGCCGCACCGTGGTATGCTCACTATGTTAATTATTTGGCCACGGGTGCTATTCCGGATCATTGGACCAAGAAACGACGACAACAATTTATGGTCCAAGTGAAGCAATACATTTGGGATGAACCGGATCTTTTCATGATTGGGCCCGATCAAGTGATCCGAAGATGTATCCCCGAGTCGGAAGTTAAAGAAATTTTGACACATGCTCATTCTTCCGCTTGTGGTGGGCACTTTAGTGGACATAAAACCGGCTACCGGGTGCTTTCATGTGGCTTTTATTGGCTTTTATTGGCCTACAATTTTTAAAGATGCTTGCGAATTCACCCGGAATTGTTTAAATTGTCAAAGGTTGGGGAGCATATCCAAAAGGGATGAGATGCCAATGCAACCAATCTTGGTTGTAGAGATATTTGATGTTTGGGGCATCGACTTTATGGGTCCGTTTTCTAATTCAAACGGGTTTTTATATATTTTGGTGGCGGTGGACTATGTCTCAAAGTGGATTGAAGCAATTGCTACAAGGACAAATGACCATTCGGTTGTTTGTAAATTTGTTCAATCTAACATTTTTGCCCGGTTTGGAATTTCAAGAGTAATCATAAGTGATGGTGGGTCACACTTCAAAAATTTTAATTTTGGGAAGCTATTGAAGAGATATAGTGTGAATCATCGGATTGACACACTGTACCATCCTCAAACAAGTGGACAAGTTGAAGTGTCCAACCATCAAATAAAAGAAATTTTAATGAAGACGGTGCGAGTTGATAGAAAGAATTGGTCGGGAAAGTTAAACGATGCTTTGTGGGCGTATCAAACGGCCTACAAAACTCCAATTGGCACAACACCGTATCGAATGGTGTATGGAAAGGGATGTCATTTGCCAATGGAGTTAGCGCATCGAGCACATTGGGCAATCACGACGGTAAATGCGGATTACGATGAGGCGGGTAGAACAAGGAAGTTGCAACTAAGTGAGATGGAGGAGATTAGAGATGAGGCATATGAATGTGCGTCGGCTTATAAAGACAAATTAAAGAAGGTTCATGATGCTAAATTGAGAAAGAAAACCTTTGAAGTGGGTCAAAAGGTTTGGTTGTACAATTCGAGATTGAAGATGTTCGCGGGCAAGTTGAAGAGTAAATGGATGGGTCCTTACATAGTTTGCCGGGTTGGTAAGTTTGGTGATGTTGAAATTTTGGATGAAAACACCAACAAGCAACAAACGGTAAATGCACATCGCTTGAAGCCGTATTTGGAAGGTAAGGACATCAACCACTTGGAAGTTGACAAAGCGGGCTATATCTTACGCCCGGTGGAGGAAGTACAATCATAAGAGGCCCAGGTTTGGTAGTGTAAATAGTTAGTTTTTTTTTTACCCGTGTTTGAAACAAGTGTGGGGACGTTCGGGTCACAAAACGGTTCTAGCATTGTGTTGAGGACAACACGGGTTTTGTCGAGGGGGTAGGGTAATTTTAGTGTTTTAAAATTACAGTTTTTCTTAAAAAAAAAAAAAAAAACTAACAGGTGCTACCGTAAGGGACGGTACCACCGTACCTTACGGTGGAACCTGAACAAAAAGAAAATGGACGGTAGAATGCTACTGCCTTACGGCAGAAATTTTGGACAAAAGTCCACCGTACCCAACGCCCCTACCGTAATAAACGGTGGGGCCTGGGTCTGTTCATGTTGACGTAACGTAAAAAAAAAAAAATTTAATGCTGCACATAGATAACCGATCCATACCCTTTTTTCCACCTAACTCACTTATTTCTTCTTCTTCTTCTTTCTAAACCTTCATAACCAATATCCTTTTCAATCTAAAATCTTTCATAAAAACCTTAATACTTAACCAAATCACATGATTTTTGGGTCTAACTTGGCTTAAATTTCATAAGGATTCTGATTTTAGGGAGAAACTTGAAAGAAAAAACACTTGTTGGGGCCGAATCTGGAGCCCTAGATTTCGAAAAATTTGAACCTTTTTCAAGTTTTTGTTTTTCTTGCATATTAGCATCATCTACACAAAGGTATGTGTTCTCTTTTACTAATCTTGATGCTACATTGTGAAAATAGAGGTTCTTGTTCTTGCTTGTTCATACCCACTTGCTTGTTAGTTAATATAGTATGTTAATGTTGATATTGTTGAGTAATAATATGGTAGTAGAAGTAATTTTGAGATGTATTTTGTGAACTTTTGGTAAATGTTAAGATTGTAGAGGCGTCATGCCCAATTTTCGTCAAACCAAAGATGATATTTTCGTTCACAAATACTTACTACCATGTTAACAAGCAAGTGTGGGGAGGTGTTAAACATATGGAACTGATTCTGTTTTGTTTGGTTATAGAAAATGGTGAGAACTAGTGAGGCACTTGGGGCGAGTTCATCGTCAAAGGCAAAGGGCAAGCAGGTGGCAAAACAGTATAAAAGAAGGAAGTATGTGGGTAGAGATGAAGATTCTGAGGAGGAAACACCAGAGGTGCCACTAAACAAACATGATAAACTTAAGTGGGAATCGGGTCCTCTGAATGAAAAACCAAGGGAATGGCAAGCTACACTCTTTCATGATCAGATAAAGAATTTGAAAGATAAGCCAGGTGCTTTCATTTGTGAGAAGGATGTTAAAGAAGTGCAATTTGCACCATTTAAAGTGGTTGATCGGTTTCGGGCTTTGGGTTGGGAAGCAGCATTGCATTGTTATGATGGAAATAATAAGTACTTGTATATGGATGAGATCGAGGAATGGATGGCAACGTTGAGATGTCCTCGATATGATTCACCATCTAAGATGAAGTTAATCAGTGAAGTGAATGGGGTAAAAGTGGAGATGTCTTTTGAGACATTAAAAAAGTTGGCCAAGTTTGACAGTCTGCCAGCTAAGGAGTACATGTTTCCTAGTTTAGATGATTTGTTGTATAAGCCTGACAAGCACCTGAAGTGGACCGAGATGTTGGAAGCTTTATTCCTTCCGGGGACATATCATGGAACTTTGTATAGGAGGAACTTGAAGATTGAGGCAAAATTGTTGTTAGTTATCATCATTATGAATGTGATACCAAGGAGAGCAGATAAGCAAGAGGTGCGGTTTCCAGAAATTCCAGTCCTTTACTCCTTGATGCATGGGTCTCCAAAATTTCCACTCCGGTATTTAATTCTAAATCATGTGTGGATGTGTCGGAATTCAGTGGGGAGGCGGATAATTCCTTACTGTAGGCTCATAACCGCCTTTTTGATGCAACAAAAAGCTATTTCGGCTGATGATGTTGGAAAACATAAGAGGTACAAACCGTTTGAATTGAAGACATTGGGACTTGGGTGGACATATACCGACTCAGAAAGGTACCACAAGCTGAAATCTGAGGGTCAACGATGGAGAGCATTGAAGGTTGATGCTCAAAGACTTTTACCGGGAGAGCAAGATGCACCTGAAAGTGAGAATGGGCCACCGAGCGAAGAGGAGGATTATGTGGAGGAACCGAGGGGTACGCATATGGACCTGGGGCAAGGTAGTTCGGGTCATGGTGGAAGTTTTTATGATTTCACTGAGAAGTCGTATGAGGAAAATTGGGCTTTCACAGGGACGATGCAGACGGTAATCGAAAATCAACGTCCCCCAGCTTCGGTATTTGATACTTGGTCTGGTTCAGAGTGCACGTTATTTGATCACCAGACAATGATGAGCGTAAGCATGGAAAGAAGTATGAGGCAAGGGTTTGACTGGCAGGAGATGTGGAATAGGGCGCATGCCTATTCTCACAATGTGGAAATTAATCATAGATATGTGGATGATCAAAATAGGCGGATGAATGATGATTGGCATGCGGGAAGACCCATAGTTGCAAATGCACAACCGGTGGATTACGAGTCTTTACCACCTTATGATGGGAGCATCTCATATCCGACTCCACCACTTCATCATTCTCAATGGGTTGACCCGCAACAACAACAACAACAAGCCTCGGGTCAAGGTGGAAGCGGTAGTGGTGCATTTGGATTTGGTGAGTGGAACGACCTGATGACTTCCGTGTTCGGGCCACCTCAACCCCGCTATTATTGACCAGGCCGTGCTCTCTTGTACATAGTTGTATGTTTATTTTCTTTTTCTTATGTTTTTGGGATTGGGTGGTTGGGTGGTGTTTTGATTGATGATGATTGGTTAGGGTCGTGGTAGTAGGAGGTGTGTTGTTAAAAAAAAAAAACAAAAAAAATATATAAAATAAAAATACCAAAAAGAAGTTTGTGGTTTGACTCTTGAAGCTTTTCCTTCCAAAACCGTACATTGGGGACAATGTATCCCAAGTGTGGGGATGGGGGAAATTTTTGAGGTTTTAATTTTTGAGGTTTTAAAAAAAAAATTTAGTCAAGCGTAAACATTGTGAAAATTGGAACACCTTGAATTAGCCCCAATAGACACACCGGCAACCCTTAACACCCACTGTTATTCTTGGTGAGAGTTTAAGCCACACTTGTATATAAATAATACCTTTCTTTGAGAGAATGGCAACGGGTGGGGGTGCACTAGAACTTGTGCTTGAATGCAATTTGAGTCTTTAGTTGGACATGAGTGTGAAAAGGATAAGGGCATTAGGTAGCCTCGTCTAGTTGAGCGAGAATGTGGGTTTAGGGGGGTTGGACCTCATACATTACATACATGAGCATGGTAGTGAGAGGGGCGGGGGTTTGGACATTTAGTTGCCCATTTTTGTGCCTAAAAGCCTATCAATTGTTAACCCTTAAATTAGGTCCCTTAATTAATACCCAACTTGACCCGGTCTTTTGTGTTTAAATAGAGTGTTAGTGTGTTGTTCTAGTTATAAGTTTGAAGTTTAGTCGTGTGTGTGTTCGTTTGTTTATATAGTTTGCTTGGTTCGAAAAAAAAAAGAAAAAAAAAGAAAAATATATATATGTAAAAAAAAGAAAAAATATGAGAAAGAAAAGAAAAAAAAAGGAAAAAAAAGAAAAAAAAGAAGAAGTTTATGTGTGGTATTTATTATGTTCGTGTTCGAATGTATGTTTGTGTGTGTTAGTCATGTTATGCGTGTCATTGTGTAATAAAAGACCGGGTAAAGTTTGCGCTACTCATACATATTCCACTCCCTACCTTTACACTTAGCCAAGTTACAACCTTAAAAGTCCCTTTGATTTGCATTCATGTTTAACATCCATAAGAGGAAGATTGATTTAGGTACAAGCCTATGGTTGTGCAACCGCCCGTTTGCCTTTGTGTGTCTAATTCATCTATGCTAGAGCTTACTTGTAATCGAGAGGAGAGATATTGTGAGGGGTGTGTTGATTTGGGTGTTGAGGATGGGTTAATACAAGGATTACATGTTGATGCTTGATTTTAAAATGATCGTTTTTGTGGGAAATGGATTTTTGCTAGATTGCTTGGGACAAGCAATGGTTAAGTGTGGGGATGTGAAGGGTGGTTCAAGGAACAACCCTTTATAATGTTAAAACGCTTATATTAACCACATTTGATTATGATATTGCTTGGAATTGGGTGCCTACGAGTACTTTGGTTGCAGGTGTGAAAAAGGAGTTAAAAATGAAGAAATACGAGCTTTGGAACGGGCCGGAACGGATCGGAGAGAGGAAGATATGAAAGAAGAAAAAAATCAGTTTTTGAAGGCCTCCACCGTAAGCTACGGTGGCCACCGGAGCTTACGGTGGCCCCTATGTGCATTTTCTCCACCGTTCTACAGTGGTGAACCACCATTGGGTTTTATTTTCTAACGTACCTTACGGTGCTACCGTAAGGTACGGTAGCCCCTGCACAAACTTGTAACTCCCACCATTTAAGACGAAGTTATGGTGTCTTTTGGGCATCTTCTCACTTGTGAACGTTTCTAAGCAACTTTTGGGCGATTTTGGCTGAAACTAATCATGGGAAAACATTTCTAATCATTGGGTTTATGTTTGTAATTCTTATGAACAATTATTTGAAGATTATGATGATTCACCAAGCTATGTTAGGCTAAACATTTGGTGACCATTCGTGGTGAAGGTTTTTCTAAAACTCTTATGTGTGTTTTTCTTACATTTCTAGAATAATGATTTGGTACCTTGCTTGATTATTATGGTGTATGAACAATTTCTTGTAGTGTGTTGATTAATTTACTAATTCTTAGTCTTTATCGTACGTTCTTGGTGTTGCTAACAATCGAGATATCACGGGAAGGATTGGGGGTTGGTTATTGATTAATTGGTCATCGGGAAACAACCCCGCGTTAATTGAATCCGAGTACTTTGTTCCCTTTTATCACAACAGTTGTTTGTACATGAGTTATGTCTATGTAACTCTTTCTAGTTGAAATTCACACATGTGTTTAGAGAAACCGGATCCTTGAATGGTCATTATCTCATAATTTGAAGAAACGCTTTTAAGTTTGAATCGATAATTAGTCGTTATTTTAGTTCAACTCAAAACAACCCAAAAAGCTTAATCATTTACTTGTTTGTTAAGTAGTTTAATTTTAGTTAATTAACAAAGCTAGAAGTTACACATTTTCCACAAACTCCCTGTGTTCGATACCCTCTTGCCACTATTCAATAGTTGTATTTGGAAAATTTTACGTGTACCACGACAATCACGTCAAATGTATGTCAATCTTTTCTTTCATTTATGCATTTTTATAACTTAATAATTGAACATCATGATTATTTGTGTTGATTTATATTGTGTTAAATTATTATGAAACATTTTATGTACACATTTGTTCCTTGTAGGTGAAATGGGACGTAAAAGGCTTTCTAACACTTCAAATGGTAATTTCTTTGCTTATATCTACAATATATTCCTTTTTATATTACTTGTCTTTTGTCATTTAACTTATGTTTTTTTATAGGTAATGACAAAGGAACACCGTTATCTAATATCTCTAACGGTAAACGAATTTCATATATTTTACATCTTTATTTATATGATAATGGTACAATGCAATTAATTTATTTTTCTTCACAGTTCTCTCAAATAAAGAAAAAATTAAGAATGCGGCCGAGTGTCGCAAATTTAGAAAATCACAACTAGATGCGAAGAGATGCAAGGTCAATAATCCAACAAATGATGGAATACAAAATGTATCACCAAGTGGAGTATTTAACCGCGACTCCATTGAATCTTCACACCATTTCAATGTGTCTACACCCGGTAAAATTATATTATAACACTTATTATTTTTATATATTTGTATAGAGTATCAAATTCCAATGCATATTAATAATTCTTTTAAATTTGAATTAACTTTTCTATTTTGTTAATGTCAAATGCAACAAACTCCAATGTCTAACATTTCAATCGGTATGTTTATTTTATTTTTTTGTGACATATTTTATGTTAAGAAATATTACTAATTTTCTTATTTATTTTCATATAAAAACTATTATTATTTAATCATTTGTTTCTATAGTTGAAGTCAAAAGTAACATTTCACGTGATTGTCGAAAATTTCGAAAATTACAACTTGATGCTAAGAGACATAACATTGAGCAACCTAGAAATACAAATCCCTCAACATCCGGCAACAATGTATTTTCAGTTGATATGTCTGGCATTACCTCAACCTTCAACACCCCATATACCGCATCTTTTTCCGGTAATAGGTATTGTTTGAATTTAATAATTTATAACATTTTAATAATTTCATAATTTTTCAATCTGATGGTAACTTATTTATTTATAAACAGGTTCAACAGAACGTACTCCTTTGTCTAATATTACAAACGGTATTATACTTCTATCTTGATTACGTTTGTATTTATATTATGATAACATTCTATAACTAAAACTTCATTTACTATCCAAACTTATTTTATTTTTATACATAGTGTCAGTGGCTGATATCAAAAGACAAAATTCTGCCGATTCTAGAAGTTTAAGAAAAGCACAACTTGATGCTAAAAGACGTAAAGTTAATTCCGTTACAGGATTGCGGAGCCAATCCATTTTTACATCTGGTACCACTTTGTTTGAATAAATTACTTATATAAAGTTGTTACTCTTATTAATATTAAAATTTAACTTTTAATATTATATTTATGTGAAGGTATTAATTTTGATAGAGGTTCAAATGCAACATCTTCTGTTCAGACAGCAACCATGAATACATCAACTCATATTTCCGTGTTAACACAAAGTTCAAGTTTAAGTAACTTAGAAAAGTGCAACAATGGGTTAAGAAGTAATCGACGTTGCGTCTCCCCTGTTCGCATGGTTAGTTTGTCAGACGAAGAAGATATGAATCGTCAAACCATTGTAGATTTTCGATATAAGGGTGTCTCTAAAGGTAACGGTTATTTTTAGGTTTCAATTACGATTTTTTTTTATTTATGTTAATATGATTTCAATTTATCCTATTCACAAGATAATTTGGATCACAGTGATCAAACGGTTGTATGTGAGATGTGTAACGCGAAACTGTGGAAATCGGAAGCTGGCAGAGGACAACAAGTTAGTGGTAGAACATGTTACATGATATGTTGTGGTTATGCCAACGTGCAACTTGCAGATTTCAAAGAGAGCTGTATAGAGTATCATAATCTTTTCAAGAACATAGACTTCCGAAGCAAATATTTCTTAAAGCACATTCGGCGCTTCAATTCTATGTTCTGTTTTACTTCAATGGGAGGCAAGGTCGACTCAAATATTAATAAAGGCAAGGCTCCGTTCATATACAGAATAAGTGGTGAAAATTATCATGCCCTAGGTGGTCTTATTCCTAACGATGGAAGCACATCAAAAAATTTTCAGTTGTATATCTATGACACTGAAAAAGAAGTCTCCAACGGGAAAAAAAATTCCAGGTAATATTATACAGTTTATTAATATTAAGTTTTAATTAAACTTTATTTTTTAGCATTTTTGTCATATGTTCATTTTTTTAAATTTTTATTTATTTATTACAGTAAGGAAAAAGGAGAGTCTAAAGATTTTGATGAAAAAGTTGATGTTGAAATCATTCAGTACCTCAAGTCGATGTTAGACTCTAAAAATCAACTTGTGCAAAGCTATAGGAGTGTACGTGATCGATTTCATGAAAATCTTAAAGTTAGCCTTAAGTTACGTCTTATTGGGAGTAGAACTAAAGATGGCCGAGTATACAACTTACCAACTTCATCTGAAATCGTTGCCCTTATACTTACAGACCATGATGACGAGATTGACAATCGTGATATTATTGTGGAATCAAGAAAAGACGGTCTTAAGCAGATAAGTGAACATCATCCAAAATATTTAGCTCTCCAGTATCCATTGCTTATTCCATTTGGAGAAGATTGTTATAGGGTTGATATACTGCATCGGGAAGAAAGGAAATCTAAAAAGAAAGTAGATTCAAAGTGTTCAATGAGAGAGTATTTTGCCTATCATATTCAAGACATAGTTGGTAAGTTCTCATTGATTTTGAATGCAAGGCGCCTTCTTCAACAGTTTTTGGTTGACGTTTATACTATGATAGAGATTGAACGGTTATTTTATGTACGTCATCAGCAACAGAAACTTAGGTGTGACTCTTATACCAGTCTTCAAAACTTGCATCAAAATGGACCTACAGATCTGGCAACGGTAGGTACACCTATAATATTACCCTCTTCTTTTACTGGTGGTGCACGTTACATGAGGGAAAATTATCTTGATGCAATGGCTATTTGTAAAAAACATGGATACCTTGATTTTTTCATCACAATCACGTGTAATCCGAAATGGCTTGAAGTTAGAAGGTTTTTGAAGGATAAGAAGACAAATCTTGAAGATAGACCAGACATTTTAGCCAGATTATTCAAAGTTAAGCCAGAATCAATGATAAAAGATTTACGTGAAAAAGCACTATTGGGGAAGACTTCAGCAGGTAAAATACATTAATAATGAAAAATAATTCTTTATATATATCTATATACACATTATTACCGTAATAAAGTAATAAATTTATTCAATATATTTTTTTGTTTTATTTTAAATCATGTTTTATTTATTTCTTTTATATTTTAATCTTATTACCATTTATTTCTACAGCGGTTTATACTATAGAGTTCCAAAAACGTGGCCTTTCGCACGCTCATATCTGTCTGTTTCTTAAAGATGATAGCAAGCTTCCCACGATTGAGCATGTTGATCGTTTCGTTTCTGCTGAAATCCCAGATAAGAATTTAGATCCTGAGTTGTTTAGTCTTGTGAGTGACTTTATGATTCATGGTCCCTATGGACGTGAATATCCCAACTGCCCGTGCATGATTGATGGTAAGTGCTCGAAGAAATTTCCAAAGAAGTTTTCTCCTGCGTCAATGATAGATTCAAATGGATATCCGGTTTATAAAAGAAGAGACTCTGGAGTATTTGTTGAAAAAGGAACTGCTCAGTTAGACAACAGACATGTGGTTCCTTATAACCCAACACTATTGAAGCGTTATTAAGCTCATATTAATGTTGAATGGTGTGAGCAGGCCGCTTCAATCAAGTATTTATTCAAATACATTAACAAGGGACCGAACAGGGCTAAAATTGCTTTTGTAGAAGATGATGGAGAAGGTGAACAAGTTTTGCAAAGAGATGAAATCAAAAAACATTATAATTGCAGGTTCCTTTCAGCATGTGAAGCTTAATGGAGGATATTTAAACACGAGGTGCATTACCGATACCCTCCAGTGATTAGGCTTCCTTTTCATCTACCGGTGAGCAAACTGTTGTATACGGTCCACAAGAGAACCTTCAAAATGTACTCAACAAACCATCAGTGTCTTCTACAATGTTTCTACAATGGATGCAACTAAACCAAACTGAAGCAGTGACACGTGAACTTAGTTACATCGAAATCCCAAGTAAATTTGTTTTGAAAGGTGATGAAAAAAGTGGGACTTTCGGAAAACAGGTAAGGCAATTGGTCGTGTTCACATGGTTACTCCATCAATGGGTGAGGCTTATTTCTTGAGAATTCTTCTTAATAAGGTAAAAGGTCCTAAATCTTTTGCTGATATAAGAACGGTGAATGGAGAAGTTTTACCAACATATCGAGATGCATGTTACGCTCTTGGCCTGTTGGAAGATGACAAGGAATATATAGAAGCTATTGAGAAAGCTCATTATACAGATTCAAGATACTCTCTTCGTAATTTGTTTGCGATGATGTTGTTGTCTAACAACTTATCTAGGCCTGACCATGTTTGGGAGAAGACATGGAAGTACTTGTCAGACGGTATTATGCGTAGACACGAAGACGAATTCCAAATTGAAGGTAAATTTATTTGTTCTTATTTACTGTCATTATTTGTTCTTTGAATAATAATTAGAATCTTTTTTCATTATCAGGTTTGTCTCTTCCTGATGATCAAATCAAGAACCTTACATTGCTTGAAATTGAGAAACAGTTGCTTCGGAATAACTCCAGCCTACGTAGGTTTCCTTTTATGCCTTATCCTAATAATGATTCGATTACATCTGCAAATAACCGTTTGATACTTGATGAACTGAATTATCAAGTAAGTACGCTTGCTGAAGAATTTCATAGCAACACACTTTCTTTAACAGATGAGCAACGTTTAATTTTTGATGAAATAATTGATGCGGTTGATTGTAACAAAGGTGGCCTATTTTTTGTTTATGGGTTTGGAGGCACTGGTAAAACCTTTTTATGGAAAATGTTGTCTGCTGCCATTAGATCTAAAGGGCAAATTGTTTTGAACGTTGCATCCAGTGGTATTGCTTCTCTGTTGTTATCAGGTGGAAGGACGACGCATTCTAGGTTCCGTATACCTTTGAATGTTACTGAAGAATCAATGTGTTCTATGAAGGCGAATAGCGATGAGGCAGATTTATTGAAGCAAACTAAGTTAATTATTTGGGATGAAGCTCCAATGATTCACAAACATGCTTTTGAAGCTCTTGATCGCACAATGAAAGACATCTTGAAATCAAAGGATTCTGTTAATTTTGAGCTGCCTTTTGGAGGTAAGGTTATGGTTTTGGGTGGTGATTTTAGACAAATCCTTCCTATTTTTTCCAATGGTAGTAAAAGAGATATTATGAATGCCTCAATAACTTTGTCCAAGATTTGGAATAGTTGCAAAGTCCGTACATTAACCAAAAACATGAGGTTAACAATTGGTAACAACGCATCTGAATCCGAAGAAATAAAGACATTTGCAAACTGGCTTCTAGAGTTAGGTGAGGGTAAAGCTGGTGATTCAGTTGATGAAGATGAGGCAGATGTAGACATTCCAAATGATCTTCTTATTAAGCATTCATCAGATCCTATTTGTAGCTTAATTGACTTCGTCTACCCTTCACTTCTTCAGCTTTACAAAGATAAAGATTATTTTGGAGAACGAGCAATACTTGCACCAAAAAACGAAGTGGTATATGAAATTAATGATAGGTTGCTTGCATTGTTTCCTGGAGATGAAGTCGAGTATTTGAGCTCTGATAGTATATGCCAGACTGAGAATGCTAATAACCGTTCACAGGAAGATTTATATTCTCCTGATGTCCTTAATGGTTTAAAAATTTCTGGATTGCCTAATCATCGATTAGCACTAAAGATTGGTGTTCCTGTTATGTTGTTGAGAAACATAGATCAACAAAATGGCTTGTGTAACGACACGAGGTTACGAATCACCAAACTTTCAAAGCGTGTTATTGAAGCCGAAAT
Source organism: Ambrosia trifida (assembly GCA_028751855.1). Lineage (NCBI taxonomy): Eukaryota > Viridiplantae > Streptophyta > Magnoliopsida > Asterales > Asteraceae > Ambrosia > Ambrosia trifida. The sequence goes on along the minus strand of CM054131.1, from coordinate 48,604,267 downwards.
CATATCAGGTGGAAACATTGGTACCAAAACTCTTATTTCTAGAATAAATATGATACCATCTAATAACAAGATTCCAGTCAAGTTCCAAAGGCGTCAATTCCCAATAAGCGTATGTTTCGCAATGACCATCAATAAAAGCCAAGGACAGTCTCTATCGAAGGTTGGATTGTATTTAAGAGACCTTGTATTCTCACATGGCCAGCTTTATGTCGTTCTTTCAAGAGTTAAAAGCAGGGCAGGTGTGAAGTTACTTATAGTTGATGCTGATGGGAAGGTGAAGACTAAAACAAAAAATGTCGTGTATAAACAAATATTTAGTGATATTTGAATAAAATGTATGTTTTTTCTTTTAAATTTTAATAAAATATTTGTACTATATTATTTTTATATCTTACCGGTCAAAATAATTGTACGTTGGTGAATCGCGTGTAAACGCGGGTAAAAGTCTAGTTTCATATAAATCATTACTAGAACAAATTTCAATTTTTTTTATTTTTATTGTTCGTGATTAAGTTTTTTTTTATTTTTTTGAATAATACAACTTTCATTCTATAACTAAAAAAATTGCATCAAGACAACGGGTAGACAGGCAACAAGTTACGTCGTCATCCTTTTTTGAATAATACAACTTTCATTCCATGACTAAAAAAATTCAATTAAAACTGAAAAACTCTTTTTCTAAGGTTTGTTGGTGATCTCCAAGGGATTAACGTCGAAGATTAAATATAAATAAACTAGCTTTTATCTCAGGAGCGCCCCGGTATTGAAAAATATAACAATTATAATAATACTAATACTAATAGTAATAATTATTACCCTTTTAATTAAATAAATAAAAAAATAACATTGCTATAAGGTGACACCATGTGTTGCAGTGTTGCGCGATTCTTTCTCCTAACTTCTCTTGATGAAGTATACCTATACATCTTAAAAAGAGTAAAATTCCAATGAAAACATGGCGATTGAGCTGAATTTCAACATCGTAGATAAGAACCTGGTTTAAAAGAAAAAAACATTATTAATGAATAACTTGAACACTTTGTGTTTTTTTTTCCTGTATGAACGAAACCCCACAAAAAATAGTTGTTTTTTTCTCCGTTTTTTTATATAGAACTATGGTACTCGTTGGAAAGATAATAAAACGATCGTTAATTTGGTGTAACTTTTTTCTTTAAAAAATATCGTATATAAAAGATATTAACGTTTAAATATTATGGGAGGAAAATAAGAGAGAAAAATTTAAATTTGTTTTTAATTTTTTTTTTTCTAAAATAACTCAATTTAAATTTAGTAGATTAGGTTTTATATTATTATTTATTTATTTTTAATTTGTCACACGGTATGACACATGGCACATTTAAGGAGAAGATTGTCTCCTTAAATGCCATGTCATTAAAATGGTTTTTTTTAGGCCTCCATTGAATGTCACCTTATCAATATTCAATTCTTTTTATTATAAGTTATAGATTATAGATTTTAAATATCGGTAATCACATAAACGAAATATGTTAATAAGATTTCAAATAAGATCATTTTTGTCAATTCTTTTCAGAATTTGTAAGGTAATTAAGAGCAAGTTTTTGACGGATATTTCTCTATAGATCCATCACAACATTTGAAGATGAGATTTTATAAACAGGAAATTATTACATATATACACTCTTGACTCTTGAGACCTCTCTAATTTTTTTACATTTTTCTTTCTCGACCTCTCTTTTCCGAGGCACAAAAGATTATAGTGATCAAACATGATTATAGGTTTGTTAAAGTTTACCTAAACCACTATAAAGCATGTATTTGCCACGTAATTAAGAGTGATAGAGATAACATTTGGTAATCCATGATTATGTCTTTCATTATACCTTAATATATAGTACAAGATGGACCATTCTAGATCCACTGACATTTAATACAATAATATGGAAACAATACAAATAATTATGCTATTACACCCTCGCAATTGAAGCGGGAGGTGGCCGAATGCTGAGACAGGAACGAAGTTATTCAAACAAAACTCTTGGAAGACCTTTGGTGAATATATCGGCGATCTGATGGCGAGAAGGCATGTGAAGGATCCGAACTTGTCCGCGGTGTAACTTTTCACGCACGAAGTGAATGTCTAGCTCGATGTGCTTCGTGCGTTGATGCTGAACCGGATTACCCGAAAGGTAGATGGCACTGACATTGTCACAATACACAATAGTGGCTTTAGACGGAGGACGGTGTAGCTCGAGGAGAAGATTACGTAACCAACAAATTTCTGCAACGACATTGGTGACCTCGTGATATTCTGCTTCAGCACTAGAACGAGAAACAGTGGGCTGGGGTTTTGAAGACCAGGACACCAGATTGTCCCCATAGTAAACACAGTAGCCGCTAGTCGAACGGCGGGTATCAGGGCATCAGCCCATTCAGCATCAGTGTAGGCTAGTAGTGTAGGATGCGGATGTGAACCCATAGATAAACCAAAATCAGTAGTGCCCTGTGTGTATCTGATGATGCGTTTTAATGCATTCCAATGATCGGTCTTTGGAGCATGCATAAACATACACACCTGCTGAACAGCATAACTAATATCTGGACTTGTGAAAGTGAGGTACTGTAAAGCACCTGCTAAGCTCCTGTAGAGTGTGGGGTTGTCAAAATCAGTGCCAGCATTGGCCCCGAGCTTGGAGTTGGTATCAACAGGGGTGGCGGCGGGTTTACAGTTAGACATGCCTACGCGTTCAATAATGTCTGATGCGTAGCCTTGTTGAGATAAAAACATAGAGTCGCCATGACGGGTAACAGAAGTACCTAGAAAAAAACTGAGTGCACTAAGATCCTTCATTGTGAATTCGGAAGAAAGGAACCGCATGAAGTGCTCGCGAAGAGCCGTGGAAGAGGTGACGAGCAATATTTCGTCAACGTAAAGAAGAAGATAGGTCGTGGACCCCTGGTGAAGATAAATATACAATGAAGCATCACACCCACTCTGTCGAAAACCCAATGTGAGAACATAATCTGTAAATCGCTGGTACGAGGCCCGAGGAGCCTGTTTGAAGCCATAGAAGGACTTTTTCAGGCGGCAGACGTGGTCTGGAAAATCCATAGGCTAATGCATGTAAACAGTCTCGTGAAGTGTGCCATGTAGAAGCGCATTGGTTACATCTAACTGATGAACTGGACAGAAGTTAGATATTGCAACAGATAAGACTGTCCTGATAGTAGCCGGTTTAACAACCGGGCTGAAAGTGTCCCCTCAATTAATCACAACCTGCTGGGAGCGGCCATCATAGACTAAACGAGATTTGTACTGCTTAAGAGTGTCATCAGATTTATATTTGTGTTTGAACAACCACATGCTTCGAATGATGTTCATGTGTGGCTGTCGCGGTACAGGCTCCCAAGTTTCATTTTTAATAAGAGCCTGAAACTCATTGGTGATGGCATCATGCCATTCCGGTATGGACAGGGCTAGGGAGGGGTTTTTGGGTATAGGGGAAGTGGTGGTGGTGTGTAGGTTAAAATTTTATTTTGGTTTAAAGATGTCATCCATTGCGCAAGTACGCATGGAATGTGCGGGAGTGGGTTGAGGGGAGGGGTCGGCTGGGGTGGTTTGGTGTTGGGTTGGGTTGGGTTTGGCGAAGTAGTGGACGGATGGACATTAGGTTGGGCCGAACAGGAAGGAGGGGAGGTATGGTGGGCTGGTTGCTGTGATGGGCCGAGAGAGGTATGGGGAGACGTTGGGCCAGGTGTAGACGGTGGGTGGGCTGAATGATGCGGAGTGTTTGGGCCAAGGTTAGGGGCCGTAGGTGGAGTGGGAGGTTGTGGGTTAATAGTGGGACAAAGGTGATAGGGTACAGTGTCGGATAAGAAGTCATATGTGGTGACTGGGGAAGTGGTGGGTTGGAGCGAGGCATATGGGAAGGAGGACCCGTCAAACAAGACATGTCGTGAGATGATCATGTTGTTGTTTTTCAAGTCGTAACATTTGTACCCTCGGTGGGTGGTGGGATATCTAAGGAAAACACAAGGGTAAGATCGGTGTTGGAGTTTATGAATTGTGGCGGGGAATGAGAGGGTAGCATAGGCAACCAAAGACTCTAAGATGGTCATAAGTTGGGGTTCGGTTATATAGGTGGAGGGTAGGGGTGTGGTAACGGTGTGTTTTGGAGGGTATGATGTTAATTAGGTAGGTGGCGGTTTCAAGGGCGTGTGGCCAAAAATTTGTGGGGATTGTGGATTGGGCCATGAGTGTGCGGATAATATTGTTGATGGAGCGTATTTTGCGCTCTATCTTCCCATTTTGAGGGGAAGTGTAGGGGCAAGATAGGCGGAAAAGAATGCCATGTTTGGTGAAAAAGTTTTTAAAGTGGTGATTGACATACTCGGTTCCATTGTCACACTGAAAAGTTTTAATTTTTCTCTGAAATTGGGTGTGGACAAGTGTTGTGAAGGTTTCAAAAATCGAATAGACTTGGGACTTGGTTGCAATAGGAAAGGTCTAAAGGAAATTAATGAAGTCATCTAAAAATAACACGTAATAACGGTGACCACCCGAGCTTAAAATCGGGGAGGTCCATACATCACTATGCACAATGTCAAAAGGTTGCAAAGAAGAATTATTAGATAAATGAAATGGAAGTTTAATACTCTTGCTAAACAAGCGAGGTTCACAAACATTTTTATTCAAAGACTTAAAAACAATAGACTTAGAATGTTTTAAAGCTTGCAATAAAGTCGGGCCAGGGTGGCCAAGGCGTTGATGCTAAAGACTTGAGGACTGAGCAATAGTTGTGGATGTGGAAAAACAGTGGTGGTCTTGGGAGAAGGTGTAGAGGTCACCGCTACTGTTGCACCGAAGCTGTAACACCCCAACCGATGGCGGAAACATCGAGGTGTCACGTAGTGACGATTGTTGCATAGCACATGGACTAAAAGTGTAAATTTGAATACATTGATTAAATAATTTATTACATTCAAATGAAATACAACGATTCTAACTGCCAACTAAATTGAAATACAATAAATCAAAATCTAATATAAATCCGAAAGCTTAAAGGATGCATCTCAAAACAACCTGAAACATGTACAAAATAATTTGGTCAATACAAAAAAATTGTATTGGTGAGCATACCCTGTTTGAATAAATATAGTAGGAAAAGTGTTTAGCAATTCATGTGCGGTACCATTTGCAATTATGTAATAAGTAATATCCGTTCAAAACCAAACCTGAGAATAATGACTAACACATGACTAACCAACTGAATAATGAATTAACAAGACAATGACCAAGATTCTCTCAACAGAGTCTCAAGGGGTATACCATAGTAGTATTCATTGAAATGCTAGGCCGCCCAGCGGTTAATGATTTTGACAAGTCATAGACACACCAATTAACATAAAGCAAACACACATGAGAATTGCATTTAGTAAAAAGAAATAGAAACTTGATAGTAAGTACATGAGTCACCCCAAAATAGTAAAACAGTAAAAAGGGGAAAAGATATACTCACAGTTTGCGAAAGCGATCAAAATCCACTTAAGCGGTCGTGAGTTAAGTAATGGGAATTCCGAGGAATTCAACCTATAATGTGCAAGCATACTAATAAGGAAATGTCTAAAAAGTCTAAGGTAACTAGGGTCTAAGGCATTAGGGTTTGCTAAGTCGATTTGGGGAATTAGAGTTTTTAGGATAAATCGCGTTAATGTAAAAGTTGTATAATAACATACCAAGTTTGTAAATATGATTTAGGTAATATAAATATTACCAATAGAATATTTAGATACAAATATTGTTTGAATAATTAAAACATTATAATGTAGTTAATTACTTTAACTATTTATTGTAAATAAATACAATAATTATAAATGTATAAATAAATGATTATGAGTTACACCATGATCCATCAATGGTAATTAAGATTTTCAAACATATAAATATTTCTATTTTATAAGAAAAGTATTTATAAAATAGATGTTTAAATAGTGTAAATAAATAAATGTTCAATTATGTCTAACTAAACATAAATAAGATTAAAATACAAGACATGACCCAAAAATGTTATTTTTATAGAAAATGGATTCTTTATGATGTAAATCAATGAAAATAATCTTCTCATAATTTTTATATACTTATTTATATTTAAAACTGATTTAATGATATTAAATTATGTTTAAATGATTAAAAATAGGAAAATTAATAAAAATAAATGTTTTCTGAATCAACTATTTTTATTTCAGTTCATAATGATTAGAAATAATTTATGACAAATTTTGAGACAAAAACCATTAGAAATGAATTTTTAATCAATTAAATACGATTAAAACAAATTAAATACTAAAAATTACGAAAATAAAATATTTTTCAGAAATAAAAAAATATGATAATTATCTATGAGATGTCAAGAAGCTACACCTAAATTTTTATAATTTTTGGATCAAAAATGAATTTATTATGAATATTCTAAGATTATGACTAATATATATATATATAATTAATAAAAAGAAATATATAAGGAAAAAGATAACCAAAGAAGGATGAAAAAACCCCAAAAATTGCTGCTTCTAAGGGGATTCAAACCTGGATACTTTCAGACATCAACTTCCACTAAAACCACTAGACCACAAGCTAGTTATGTTACTATATCTTGAAAATAATTTTATTTAACAAATACCCACTATATCATCTTCTTCCCCAATTAGACCAAGAACCCTAACCCTAGCCTTTAATCTTAATAACCAGATTTAAGCAACAATGGAACCCGAGTCTATAGGGCTTTCGTAAAGGGGTGAAAAAACATCAAAATGGCACAAAGAATTGATACTTACAATGTATATATGCTCGCAAAAAGGGTCTGCAAAAATCGGCCATATGTGCCTTGATTTCAAGTTTCTGAACACGTTTTTTTTAATGTTTTTCGTGGGTTTCGAAGGAAATGGATGCAGAAACATAATGGAACGATTGGTTCATATATAGGATGGTTAAAAATCGGGTATTGATTCGTTTTTTAATTTCCGGTCGGTTACACTATAAGACCCGATTAAAACATAGTTAAAACTTATTAAACACATTTAAGAAAGCTTGTAGCGGTCATAACATTAATGGAGAAAACGTTTAGTGATAATTAAACGAGTTAAAACGCCCAAATAGCCGTAATTTGTGGTCACCGGAATTGTTTCCGGTCGCCGGATCTTGGCCGGAAAAAAACGTGTGGGAACAAGGAAGGAGCTTCTTTTTGTTTTAAAAACTTTCAGCCATTGGCAGATTTGGTCCCTCTATTTTAACTTAGTTAGTTTTACTTGTAATTTGGTTAGAAATTCCTTTTATAAATTTAGCAAACTAACCAAGGTTTCTAAATTTTAAACTTTTATAAAAATTTTAACTTTTATAAACTTTAAACGTTTAAGCATCGTTCCTATAAATGTGTACCATAAAAAAAATGAGTGTTTTCCAAGTAAAAAAAATATAATGATCAAATGAAACTTAACTTTTATTAAATTTGAAAACGATCGAAGTTATAAGGACTATGAGTTACAACTTTTTAAAATATGAGGGTGACGGATGTCACAGTCTCCCCTACTTTAGAAAATTTCGTCTCGAAATTTCTTTCAAGTAGAGGTTACTATGAAACCAAAAGGCGTTGTAGAGGTCAAGTGGAAAAAAAAATTTCACCATTTATGATTTGACCAGATTTGAAATAGTTGTCTAATTTCCAAAGTAAGAGTTCCAAAATCTTTGACAGTTAATCCAAAGTTAGAAAGTTGAGAACTTTAAATGAGAAAGGTTTTGGGAATGTGTAACTGGTGAGGGGCAGGGGTACTAATGAAGCAGTCTCCCCTACTTTAGAAAGGTTTCTGACTAAACGTTATTAAGGACATGCAACTGGATTGCAACTAACAACGAGTGTAAGAGTATACAAGGTTCGTGTTTTATGTGCGGGTAGTTAAGAAAAGAACCCTAGGAAGACGTATAGAAGCTCGTGTAAGAACGTTCTTATTGAAAATAATAGCTATTAGTCAACTATCTAATGAGGAGGTAGTAATGGATAGGTTATTGTTCAGACTCCTAGTCCGCTCCCGCGGTATCGTTTATGCTTATATATAGGGTGTACCGCAGCTAACCCACCACACTCCCGATACTTTGGGTTCGTACTGATTGTCTACCAACAGCCTAGATAGAATTACACACCACCCCCATGTACCTGTAAGCCCATGATTGCGTTCCGGACCGTAATCATCGATTTACCTTACACTAGGGTGTTATGCTTTTCCATAACCCTAACAGGAAATAAACGTGTGCAACCAATATGTAATAGCCACTGTAAGGAAATAATGTTTAATCATGACATGGTTAGAGGTCCTTCCCTTTCGGGTTTTCCCTTTAACCGTAATGAGAGTAACATGTAAGTATAAGACATGGTTAGAGGTTCTTCCCTTTCGGGTTCACCCTTAACCGGTAACTTTTGTTCACATCGTTGGCTCTAAACACCCATATTGATAGACCCTGAGGTTTACACCGTTCCCCTCGGATTGAAGAAATACTTTAATCCGAGTCGTACGTGGGCACCGGCTTAAATCTCATATGAGTTATCAACTAGTGTGTTCGTTGGCCATGACGATGAACAAATAATGTAAAAAGTATAACAGGGTTTTGCTCAAAAACAAGAAAAATATGCATACCAAATATGCGTTCATGTAAATATATAAGTATAGCATAAAATTTTGATTTAAATATAAATCGAGTAAATCGCACAAAATGAAAGGAAACGAGTTGAACTCTTGCAAATAGGCGGTATGAAAATAATCACAAATATCGTGTTAGAAATAACTATGAATAAAGTGGTGCAAGAATAAAATAATAAAATTTACGGCAAATGAATGTGCACGGAACGGGTGTAATCTAGTAATTTTACGTATATGTATTATAAAAAAAATAAAAAAAAACATTTACCAACATTCTGATAAGAGGATATGTTCATTGTTTAAACCAAAAGTTTTGCGACTGAAAGAGTACAAGTGTAAAAGGTAAATTTTCGCAGTTTACTCGACTTTGTGATATTGTTGAAAGAATAGTAGTGATGCATGAGAATAAATTTTTAGAAATCGGAGTGTGTTTTAGATTAAAAACAGGTTCATTTGCAAAATCTTACTAAATACACATTCTCATGTGTTTACGAGAAGTCGAGTTTGAAAAATGTTATAAGGCTTATTATTAGTTGCAAATTTCTCCCGAAAATATATATTGGATATGTCATATGAAAACAAAAGATTTACATTTGGTCTTTAAAATATGCAACACAAGTTTGTAAAATGCAAAATGAAACCATTTCATGAAGTATGTGTAATTCTAATGTGTTTCAAATGTCCAAGATTTAAAATGACGTGAATGACAAAATCAACGTACGTAATACCAATATTTAATAAAATTCAACAAAACATAAATATCAATATCATAAAACATTGAGATTGTTTCCATAGAGGTTTAAAATGAGATGCAGAAATAGATCCTTGAGATGTGGATTTCACTCCTAGCTCAAAGATGTATTTCAAAATTGAAAAGGATTGTGGAATGAAACCAATCACTAAGTTAAGGATATCACTCCCAGCTTAGTGGTTAAGTTTCTTTTTGAAGGAAATACTCTGAGGTGTGGATGTCACTCCTATCTCAAAGACGTATTCCTAAGATAAATAAGATATAGAGGAGTGAAACTAATCACCAAGGTATGGATGTCACTCCTAACTTGGCGCTATCGTTTCGTTTGTGAAATACGAGCGTATTCTTTTCTAAGCAAAATATCGAAAGAATAACGAGAAATAATCATAACGAAAATATCTTGGAAGAAAATATAAGTGTCACACCACGACAATGGCGGAAACACGTGGCGCGACGGTTCAAAGCATAAAGTCAAGGTTATTGCTAAACACAAGTAATTTTAGAAAATGGGTCATTTATTATGACGTCAAATCTTGTTCAAATATTACACAAAAGTATATTGTTTTTAAGACAACATAGAGGTTTCTCAAATATATCCCAAAGCCTTGGGAAATAAAGGTGAAACCCCGCAAAATGTTTGACGCCGCATTGGAGGATTCCTCGACCCAGCTTGCCCGGTTCTCCTTCATCTAATTACCTGAAAGATATGTTTAAAAGTTTCGTCAATATAAATATATTGGTGAGTTCACAGGTTTTTAGTTTCCAAAACTTGAATACTTGGGAAATACCATGTTATGACAATATATATAGGAGTTGCAAATTCCTATAACTCTACTTGAGACTATAATCAAACCAAGACGTATAATAATAATGCCCCGCTCCAAGTCGTTACTCGGTTTCCCACGACTTAAGTTCAGAATATATGCACCCCAGGCATAACCTAATGCATAATCGACGCTATCGATTAGGGGTGGGCCTTGTCAGGCACCAATAGTACTATCCAAATATTCCACCGGTTTCATTTCCCTGAACAAATGATTATAGAGGCGAGGACTCAACCCCGAGTGGCGGTCACACCTCAAGTAACAAAACCGTCATACATTTTCCCTAACATATCTTTCCCCCGAAAACGTAAAAATAGTTTAAAATGGGGCCGTGAAACTCACCTGAACTCTGTCTGGCTTACTAGGCGGATAGCAAAGAGGGTCTCGCACCTACAAACGTCCTAGACGTATAAGCCACTATTACTATAGTGCATGTGCCTTGGCAAGTTGTACACCCAACTCCCGACCACAAGTTATTCCAAATCCCGTTTAATTAAGCGCGTATCCTAGGTTTCGTTGGCGTTAGATTACCCGTTGCGTTACAAGTTATATATTACTCTTGTTAATATTTCCTTAACTTGTACCTTATTATCATCGACTCGACTTCACTTAACATATAATTATTTTCCCATTTAAATAATTATACTTAAGATCGCATCGCTCGATATAATATATATTTCAACACTTGACCCGACTCACTTTGCCGCACATTTGTTTTCCCATTTAAACAAATATACTAAGATCTTGTCGTTCGATTGTATATTCTTAACACCCGATTCAACTCACCATACCGTATATTTATTTTCCCATTCAAATAAATATACTAGGATCTTGTCGGCGCGGCATACACATATATATCCTTGTCTACTTGTCGCGGCTTTCCTTCCCACATATCTACTTTCCCATTAAGTAGATATACGAGAATTTTGCCGAGGCGAGCGTACATATATAAATGTGTAATTTTTCTTGTTAAGTATATACGTTTGTTTAACGTCTTATTTGTTTATATCATGTTTTTCTCCCACGAATAATCACTTCAACACTTAGGAAAGTGTTTATTAGTTTTCACCCATGATGTATATATATTTTACTTCTTAAAAATATATGTTTTCTTATCTTGCCGCGATGGCATTTTTCTCATGTTTTGTCCGTGTACGGTTCGTTAACGCGTCTTAGTTCGATATTTTAGCTCGAATAGTTAATTTTTCCAAGTTTTTCCCAACATGTGTTTTATAGAAATATTATTCCTATTTCTTTTTCCTAACACAAGTTACTTGGAAGGTTTTAAATACTTATGTATTTTTAACCCAACTTGTCAACTTAACTACAAAAATGTTTCCAATACTTTTATATTCCCATTTATATAAAAGTATTCATTTTTGTACAAGTTTCTCAAGTTTGTTTAATATTTTTATAAAATCTCTATTTTATAAAAATCCTTATGTTAATGTAATCCATATTTTATAACTTTCAAAAATATACTTTTATACAAAAATACCCAAGTATATCTACTAGTATTTACCGAAATCATCCTTAGAAATTTATTACTTACACTTTTGACACCAAACTTTCCATCCTTGCATTTTTGGACTAATAGTTTCTAAAATATCCATTTTAGTCCTCTAACTTTCAAAGTTACAATATTAGTCCCTTAACTTTCAAATGTTGCATTTTCCCACTCTAACTTCCAAAGTTAACCTTTTTCACTCAAAATAGTAGACTTTGAAGATTCAACTTTTTATTGGTAAGTTATTTTTGTATCAAAACGCTTTTGCTAGTCTTATATTCCATATGTAAGACTACTTGTATGTGTGTTTTATGTAATTGCCCATTTTAACAAAATACCATTCTTCTAAGTAAGTTAACTTTAATTTTTCATCTTCTTTATTCTTGAACTTCTAACATGTTCCACCATACATTATACCTTAGATGATCATAATAAGATGATTTAAAGTTACTTTTTAACATATTCAAGTTCATTCCACAATCTTAACCAAATCATCATCCTACTTAGTTTAAGTGTAAACTTTATATATTTTCAAGATCATTACTTTATCATCATCAAATCCATGATTTATTTACATATCTTTAATCATCTATTTTACACAAGTAAAACCTATTAAAGATTATGTTCAAACCACCTTTTAAACCCTTCATGTACAACTTGCTTCTAAGAACACATACATGAATAATAATAATAAAAAACAAGGTTAAGAAGCTTACTACTAGCACAAGGCTAGGGAAGACAAAACCTTTGATTTTGAGAGGGGTTTAGTGTGTTCTTCCTTAATGGTTAAGCTCCAAGCTTGAAACACACAATAGGGGTTTGGATGATGGATTGTTTTGAGTGATTTGGAGATGTAAAAACTTGAAAGAAGAGTGTGTATGTGGGTGGTATAGCTCACGGCTCAAAGAGAAAGAAGAAGAAAGGATTTTGCTTTGTTTCTCCAAGTATTAACATATGTTTATATATTATTATCACATGTAATCTTCCATAGATTATGTAAGTTTTAATGGAGGATTGTATGTGTACTTGGGATCTTGGTGAAGATATGATATGTGTGTGTGTGTGTGTTGTGCCGTGTATGTATGTATGATTAGGAGTTTTCTTGCAAATCTTGCTAAAGGGTTGTAATCTTTCATGTAATCCATGCTAGATATATCCATGCATGTGTGTACTTAATGTAATGATATGTTGGGTCTTGTCTTGGATTTCTAGGGCCTCTTGGCCGAAAGTTTTGGCAAGGGGGAGACAAAAGGCTTTCATGCTTGTACTTGTGTGTCTTACACCTTTTCCTAACCCATGCATGCTTAACTTTTAGTGTAGATAGGTTATTATTATAAACACTTGCATGGATATAATTTTGGCCATTTAGGCCGGCCCTTTGATGGGTTTAGGTGGGGTCCACAACTTCAAATATTTACCCAATATTTGTTAAGTTAAATCCCTCGTCGTCCGGGTGTCGTTCGGGTATTTTTCGGGATTTAATCGCGCGTTATTCGGACATTAAGAATACCTTTAATAACCCTTAAATATAGTCTAATTTAAGCGTTGATTGGTTATTTAGGCTTTTACCGGGTGAAATTATGAGTTATACGCGTATCGGGTGCGGTACGCGCATTTTATTCGTTACCGGGAGATTTGTACAAGACGTTTTCACTTATGGTTTTGGAGTTCCAAAACTCATTATATTTCATGAAACTACCCTTTATTTTATATCCTGGGTGTCCGGGATCCTTTCCGTTTATTTAATTATTACCGGGTAATTGCCAACTTCCGTACCGGATAGTTTATTCGCACATGATCCAATCATGTTTTACCATTAAACGTATGCATTCCTATGCACTATTTGGAAATTGCTATCTCCTAAGGCCTTGATAATTAAATCACACATAATTGCATTTAATTACGTTACTCATATATTAATTTATTTGTACGGAATTACCTTATTTTTGCCGGTTGTTACATTCTCCCCCCGTTAAGAGAATTCCGTCCCGGAATTCACTTCGAGTTCTCCGGTACAGGTGTCTTCTCGAATAGGGAGGGGTATTTTTGCTTCATCTGGTCCAGCCTTTCCCACGTGAACTCCGGTCCACGCTTGGCATTCCAGCGCACTTTGACCAATCTGATCTTGCTGCGCCTTAGTTTTTGGACCTTCCAATCAGTTACCTCGATTGGTTCTTCAACAAAATGTAACTTGTCGTCAATCTGGATTTCGTCGGCTGGAATGATGAGAGTTTCGTCGGATAGGCACTTTTTCAAATTTGACACATGAAACGTGTCGTGTATTCCACTAAGCTCTTGAGGCAACTTGAGCTTGTATGCCACTGTGCCTACCCTGGACAAGACTTCGAACGGTCCGATATATCGTGGGTTCAGCTTTCCGCGCTTTCCAAAGCGCGCGACACCTTTCCAAGGTGACACTTTCAGTATGACCCTGTCTCCGACTTGAAACTCTAAAGGCTTTCGCCTCATATCAGCATAGCTTTTCTGGCGGTCACGGGCCGCTTTGAGGCGTTCCTTTATCAAAAAGACCTTGTCCGTGGTCTCTTGAACAATTTCGGGCCCGGTGAGTTGTTTTTCTCCAACCTCCGCCCAACATAACGGTGATCGACACTTGCATCCATATAGAGCTTCAAACGGTGCAGCTTGAATGCTCGTATGATAACTGTTGTTATAAGAAAATTCTACCAATGGCAAGTGCGTATCCCAGTTACCTCCGAAATCAATCGCGCATGCCCGTAACATATCTTCCAAGGTCTGGATGGTTCGTTCACTTTGACCATCCATTTGGGGGTGATATGCGGTACTCATGTCGAGGCGAGTACCGAGGGCTTCATTTAAACTTTCCCAAAATCTGGAAGTGAAACGACTATCCCGATCGGAGATGATAGAAATAGGTACACCGTGTTTAGATACAACTTCCTTAATGTACAAACGGGTCAGTTTCTCCAACTTGTCCGTTTCGCAAATCGGAAGGAAGTGTGCAGATTTTGTCAATCGGTCAACGATTACCCAGATCGTGTCATGGCCGCTTGTTGTCTTGGGTAACTTGGTAATGAAATCCATGGTAATTCGTTCCCATTTCCATTCCGGTATTTCCGGTTGCTGGAGCAAACCGGAAGGTCTTTGATGCTCAGCCTTGACCTTTGCGCAAGTCAAACATCGCGCAACATATGCTGCTATATCTCTTTTGAAATTCGGCCACCAATAAAGTTCTTTCAGATCGTGGAACATCTTGTCTGCACCAGGGTGAACCGAATATCTAGAACTGTGAGCTTCGGCCAACACTAGCTCACGCAATCCTCCGTACACTGGAACCCAAATTCTATTCATAAAATACAGAGTCTGGTCTGCCTTTGGTTCTAGCGAATCAACCATCTTTCGTAATCTTTCACCCTTAACATTTTCGGGTTTAAGGGCGTTAACTTGAGCTTGACGAATTCGTTCAGTCAGATTCGTGTGGATAGTCAGACCCAAAGCTCGAACACGCAATGGTTTAACCCGTTCCTTGCGACTTAAGGCGTCGGCTACGACGTTCGCCTTACCGGGATGGTACTTTATCTCACAATCGTAATCGTTTAATAATTCGACCCATCGCCGTTGTCGCATGTTTAAGTCCTTTTGGTCAAAGATGTGTTGCAAACTCTTATGATCAGTGAAAATCGTGCACTTGGTTCCGTACAAATAGTGCCTCCATATCTTGAGAGCGAACACCACTGCACCTAATTCCAAATCGTGTGTAGTGTAGTTCTTCTCATGGATTTTCAGTTGCCTGGAAGCGTATGCTATTACTTTTTCCCGCTGCATCAATACGCAACCCAAGCCTTGATGTGAGGCATCACAGTAAACCACAAAGTCTTCCGTACCATCGGGGAGTGATAGTATCGGAGCGCCACATAACTTGTCTTTTAACAATTGGAATGCTGCCTCTTGCTTCTCCGTCCACTCGAATTTCTTATCCTTTTGGGTTAACATGGTTAAAGCTTGTGCTATCTTTGAAAAGTTCTCGATGAACCTTCTGTAATAACCCGCAAGGCCAAGAAATTGTCGTACTTCGGTGCGAGTTCTAGGGGCTTCCCAATTTTTAATTGCCTCGATCTTGCCGGGATCGACGTGTATGCCCTTCTCGTTTACCACGTGGCCTAGAAAGTGAACTTCCCAAATCCAAAAGTCACACTTTGAGAATTTTGCGTAGAGCTTCTCTTTGCGTAGTACTTCAAGAATTAATCGAAGGTGATTCTCGTGGTCTTCTTTCGTGCGTGAATAGATCAAAATATCGTCAATGAAAACGATGACGAATTTGTTCAGGTATGGCTTACACACGCGGTTCATTAGGTCCATGAAAACCGCTGGTGCGTTGGTTAAGTCGAACGGCATTACCAAAAATTCATAGTGCCCATACCGGGTTCTGAAGGCCGTTTTTGGTACATCTTCTTCTTGTATACGCAACTGGTGATAGCCTGACCTCAGATCAATTTTGGAGTAATAGCTGGAACCTTGGAGCTGATCAAACAAATCGTCGATCCTGGGGAGAGGATAGCGATTCTTGATGGTTAGCTTGTTCAGCTCTCGATAGTCGATGCACATGCGAAATGTGCCATCCTTCTTCTTTACAAATAAGACGGGAGCTCCCCAAGGTGAGAAACTCGGTCTTATAAAACCTTTGTCCAGCAATTCTTGTAGCTGGCTGGACAGTTCATGCATCTCTGATGGAGCTAGGCGGTATGGCGATCGTGCCACAGGAGCAGCTCCGGGAACGAGGTCGATGCGGAACTCGACTTGTCGAGGTGGCGGCAACCCCGGAAAATCTTCTGGAAATACATCCGGAAAATCTCTAGCTACTGGAATGTCTTCCAACTTTCGCTCGTCGGCTTTCTTGTCCACTACGTGTGCCAAGAATGCGATAAGCCCTTTTCTCAGACATTTACGAGCCTTCATTCTTGAAATAATTCTTAGCGGCGTCCCGTGTCTTTCCCCTTGAATTGAGAGAGTTTCACCGCTTGCGAGGGGGACTTGAATAACCTTATCGTTGCAAATCACGACGGCATGATGTGCGGACAACCAGTCCATGCCGACAACTATGTCAAAACTTCCCAACACAACTGGCAAAAGATCAATCCCAAACTCGTGCCCACAGAGTTCTAATTTACAGTCTTTTGCTACCTCTCTCGTTTCAATAGTTTTACCATTAGCCAGTTCTATGGAGTAGGGTGTATCTAGTTTGCTAGTTTTTAATCCAAGTAGTCTTTTAAACTCAATGGATACGAAGCTAAAGTCAGCACCGGTATCAAATAATACAGAGGCATAATGACCATTAAGAGGAAACGTACCAGTGACCACGTTGGGGTCTTGTCGTGCATCACCGGCTCCAATCACAAATGCCCGCCCGCGGGCTTGGTTGTTGATCTTGGGGCAATCCTTCTTCCAATGATCCAGGGACCCGCATGCAAAGCATGGTCTAGCCCCTCCATTTTTCGGTGCTCCAGCTCGGCATTCTTCAGTCTTGTGCCCTGTGCGGTGGCACTTTCCACAAGTCAACCCATTATTTCTTCCCTGATTTCCCTGTTTGTTACCATTACCACGTCCCGTGGCGACATATCCTTTTCCCTTCTTGTTTGAGCTACCCGACGCTCTGTCCCTTTTCCCTTCATCCCGTTTCCTTTTCCCAAATCTTGGCTTGTTACCCTGGTCGTTTGACACAACAGCTGAGTTTGATCCCTGATTCTTGGCTTCTACACTGCTTGCCTCAGAAATTTTCAATCCCGAAACTTGTCGGATCAGTGTACCCATGCGTATAGCATCTTCGGTGAGGCTTAGCGCAAGATCAATGGCTGCGCGCATGGTCGTAGGTTTAGAAGCAGTGACCATGCTGCGTATTTGTGGTGCTAAGCCGAACAAATAACGCTCAATCTTGTTGTTTTCAGGGGTGACCAACCGTGGCACTAGTCTGGCGAGGTCATGGAATCGAGACGTGTAACCAGTCACGTCCGCTCCCATCATAGTGAGGTTCCAGAATTCAGTTTCCAGTTTCTGTACCTCGCTTGCCGGACGGTACTCAGCAATCATGAGTTCCTTCAATTCTGTCCATGACAGGGAGTAAGCAGTGTCATCACCCAATGACTGTACTTGTCCATTCCACCACGTTAGTGCTTGGTCCAAGAACAAGTTGGTGGAATACATGACTGACTGACGTGGGGTACACCCACTGATACGGATGACTGCCTCGGTCATTTCAAACCACTTGACCAGGCCAACTGATCCTTCTGTGCCGTTGAAATTGATCGGCTTGCAGTCCAAGAAGGCTTTGAATGTGCAGCCACGCTCTCGCGAGGCCGTTTCTGCATTAATAAAGTTGTATGTTATTATGGGATAGGAGTTTTAGGATATTCTCCCATCGCTTTATCAATTATTTTCAACTTCTTACCAGTGGGGGAGGTTTCCCGTCGGTCACTCCCAGTCAAGTCACGTGATCGTTCGGAGCGAGCAGCTTCGTGCTCCGCGATTGCGCGGGCTATGCGCTCCGAAATCATGGTCTCAAGTTCGGCTGGTGTTGCGGGCAATCCGTCTGCACCGCTGTTGCTTCTGGTGGCTGGTGCCATTTTCTTCAATAATAATTATCAAAGGTTAATTTGGCAAACATTTATACAATATAAAGCATAAATAACAAACCAGAATATGAACACAATAATCAACACCATGTCATCACACAACATACCAACACATCATACAGAATAAATAGTAATCAACACAACATCACCACCCAAACACACAAATCACAATATATGGAGTAAGCAATAATAACCGTAGACAACAACATATTTCACCATCATAATAATAAGATTTTTCATTAATTTCAATAGTACTAGTACAATGCTTGTTCATAATAACAAAATGGAGAATACATCTCTCATACAATACATTGTTTTTGAAATAAATAAAACATCATATCATGTGCCGTCGTACCCGTACGGCTAGGCAAAATGCAGACGAGTGTCATAACCCGTGCTATACTACCATACTGCTGCTACTATGTACATAAGCTGGTGATTCTTCCGTGCGTCCTTGATGCATCCTACTGTGGCGGTGGTGGCGGATACTGGTACTGTGGCGCATGCATACTGATCGTCATGCTGATCGTCATGATACGCTCATATAAGAACTGCCGATGCGCAAAATGCGCATCCCCTGTAATACCACACTGAGCGTCCATGCTCAGTAACTCCTCCGCATAGTGCGCCAAAGCGTCTCGTGCATCAATCATCCTCGTCCACATCAGACGGGTCTGCTGCTCCACCTGTGTCACGGTGCGCTGCACCGTGTCAGCGAGAGTCTGGAAATCTCGCTCTAAGGTGATGGCAGTGGACCATGCTGGTCCAGACAAGGGTGTCATCCTAGGTGGCTGGGATGGTCCGGGTATATCTGGGTGAGCTGATGGGAATGGCCCAAAGGGGGCTGGTATCGGTATGTGTGGAAGTAACGGGGTAAAACCCTGTGGTCTGGGGGTAAAGTGAGGTGGCATCATGTAAGGGTCCCCTGCACCCAGAGGGTACGGTGCAGGTGGCATGCTGGGAAGGGTAGGGATCGGTAGTGTCATGGCTACAGTGGGTGGTGGTACAAGCTCGGCTAATGGGGCTACTAGAGGCTCTGAAACAGTGGCCCACTCTGGGATGGATACCACGACAGTGGGGGTGGGAGGGCTCGCGGTGGCAAAGGCTGCCATACCTGCCCTGCGTAGCTCAGAGCTATCGGCGGGGCTACCCTCAAGTACCTGTGCTGCTATGGCTGGCCCCTCCTGAGGTGCGGGCTCAAGTGGTGCTGGTGGGGCTACGGGGTCAGCAGGTGCGTCCTCTATCATTGGAGCCACTGGCTCCTCCTGAACAGCTGGGATCTCGGGTACCAGCATGTGCTCAACCGAGGCTACGGACTCGTCGTCCGAGTCATCAGATATCCACCCGTTCCTCCCACGGGAGATCGGCATGAGTCTCATGCCTGGAGGAATGTGGATGTGTGGTACAGGTGCTGGCTCATGCTCAACGTGAGCCTGTCTGTCGAACGGAGACTCTACTGTCTCCGACTGGGCTGGGATCGGCCGGGACGGACCGGCACAGCCTTCAGGGAAGTCCCTGATAGCTCGGATGGGGCGTGGGGCTAAAGGTGCGGCCGGTACAATTGGTAGTGGCGCGTCAACCACGGCGGGTGCCCAGTCAGGATCCTCGCTAGGATCCGTCTCGTCCGAATCGTCATCTGAACCTCCTGCGACGTTCATCTCCACGTCGTCGTCTTCCGCATCAAGTACAACCAGCTCGACTGGCTCAGGCGGTGGTGCGGGGATGATCTGAATACTGCTATCGTAACTGGGCGCTATGCTACCAGCGTCCGACATCCTGGCAAAAGAACCGTACATGTATATATATGAATTAATTTAAATTAGATAGTTAAGGCGTCCATTATCAGTATCCTTTCTAACCTCTAATACTACGTTAATGCATAACGATACCCCTGGCTAGCTTGGTCGGAATCTCCTCATGCCCAATGCTTCTTGAAAAATTACTTTATTGCATTTTAGCAACTATAAATATTTTCCTTTTGAAAACTTTATCTTTTTGAACCAAATCCGGTTATAGTCTAGTTTTTAAAGAAAATACTCTAGTTCGCTATAACCTTGGCTCTGATACCACTTTCTGTCACACCACGACAATGGCGGAAACACGTGGCGCGACGGTTCAAAGCATAAAGTCAAGGTTATTGCTAAACACAAGTAATTTAAGAAAATGGGTCATTTATTATGACGTCAAATCTTGTTCAAATATTACACAAAAGTATATTGTTTTTAAGACAACATAGAGGTTTCTCAAATATATCCCAAAGCCTTGGGAAATAAAGGTGAAACCCCGCAAAATGTTTGACGCCGCATTGGAGGATTCCTCGACCCAGCTTGCCCGGTTCTCCTTCATCTAATTACCTGAAAGATATGTTTAAAAGTTTCGTCAATATAAATATATTGGTGAGTTCACAGGTTTTTAGTTTCCAAAACTTGAATACTTGGGAAATACCATGTTATGACAATATATATAGGAGTTGCAAATTCCTATAACTCTACTTGAGACTATAATCAAACCAAGACGTATAATAATAATGCCCCGCTCCAAGTCGTTACTCGGTTTCCCACGACTTAAGTTCAGAATATATGCACCCCAGGCATAACCTAATGCATAATCGACGCTATCGATTAGGGGTGGGCCTTGTCAGGCACCAATAGTACTATCCAAATATTCCACCGGTTTCATTTCCCTGAACAAATGATTATAGAGGCGAGGACTCAACCCCGAGTGGCGGTCACACCTCAAGTAACAAAACCGTCATACATTTTCCCTAACATATCTTTCCCCCGAAAACGTAAAAATAGTTTAAAATGGGGCCGTGAAACTCACCTGAACTCTGTCTGGCTTACTAGGCGGATAGCAAAGAGGGTCTCGCACCTACAAACGTCCTAGACGTATAAGCCACTATTACTATAGTGCATGTGCCTTGGCAAGTTGTACACCCAACTCCCGACCACAAGTTATTCCAAATCCCGTTTAATTAAGCGCGTATCCTAGGTTTCGTTGGCGTTAGATTACCCGTTGCGTTACAAGTTATATATTACTCTTGTTAATATTTCCTTAACTTGTACCTTATTATCATCGACTCGACTTCACTTAACATATAATTATTTTCCCATTTAAATAATTATACTTAAGATCGCATCGCTCGATATAATATATATTTCAACACTCGACCCGACTCACTTTGCCGCACATTTGTTTTCCCATTTAAACAAATATACTAAGATCTTGTCGTTCGATTGTATATTCTTAACACCCGATTCAACTCACCATACCGTATATTTATTTTCCCATTCAAATAAATATACTAGGATCTTGTCGGCGCGGCATACACATATATATCCTTGTCTACTTGTCGCGGCTTTCCTTCCCACATATCTACTTTCCCATTAAGTAGATATACGAGAATTTTGCCGAGGCGAGCGTACATATATAAATGTGTAATTTTTCTTGTTAAGTATATACGTTTGTTTAACGTCTTATTTGTTTATATCATGTTTTTCTCCCACGAATAATCACTTCAACACTTAGGAAAGTGTTTATTAGTTTTCACCCATGATGTATATATATTTTACTTCTTAAAAATATATGTTTTCTTATCTTGCCGCAATGGCATTTTTCTCATGTTTTGTCCGTGTACGGTTCGTTAACGCGTCTTAGTTCGATATTTTAGCTCGAATAGTTAATTTTTCCAAGTTTTTCCCAACATGTGTTTTATAGAAATATTATTCCTATTTCTTTTTCCTAACACAAGTTACTTGGAAGGTTTTAAATACTTATGTATTTTTAACCCAACTTGTCAACTTAACTACAAAAATGTTTCCAATACTTTTATATTCCCATTTATATAAAAGTATTCATTTTTGTACAAGTTTCTCAAGTTTGTTTAATATTTTTATAAAATCTCTATTTTATAAAAATCCTTATGTTAATGTAATCCATATTTTATAACTTTCAAAAATATACTTTTATACAAAAATACCCAAGTATATCTACTAGTATTTACCGAAATCATCCTTAGAAATTTATTACTTACACTTTTGACACCAAACTTTCCATCCTTGCATTTTTGGACTAATAGTTTCTAAAATATCCATTTTAGTCCTCTAACTTTCAAAGTTACAATATTAGTCCCTTAACTTTCAAATGTTGCATTTTCCCACTCTAACTTCCAAAGTTAACCTTTTTCACTCAAAATAGTAGACTTTGAAGATTCAACTTTTTATTGGTAAGTTATTTTTGTATCAAAACACTTTTGCTAGTCTTATATTCCATATGTAAGACTACTTGTATGTGTGTTTTATGTAATTGCCCATTTTAACAAAATACCATTCTTCTAAGTAAGTTAACTTTAATTTTTCATCTTCTTTATTCTTGAACTTCTAACATGTTCCACCATACATTATACCTTAGATGATCATAATAAGATGATTTAAAGTTACTTTTTAACATATTCAAGTTCATTCCACAATCTTAACCAAATCATCATCCTACTTAGTTTAAGTGTAAACTTTATATATTTTCAAGATCATTACTTTATCATCATCAAATCCATGATTTATTTACATATCTTTAATCATCTATTTTACACAAGTAAAACCTATTAAAGATTATGTTCAAACCACCTTTTAAACCCTTCATGTACAACTTGCTTCTAAGAACACATACATGAATAATAATAATCAAAAACAAGGTTAAGAAGCTTACTACTAGCACAAGGCTAGGGAAGACAAAACCTTTGATTTTGAGAGGGGTTTAGTGTGTTCTTCCTTAATGGTTAAGCTCCAAGCTTGAAACACACAATAGGGGTTTGGATGATGGATTGTTTTGAGTGATTTGGAGATGTAAAAACTTGAAAGAAGAGTGTGTATGTGGGTGGTATAGCTCACGGCTCAAAGAGAAAGAAGAAGAAAGGATTTTGCTTTGTTTCTCCAAGTATTAACACATGTTTATATATTATTATCACATGTAATCTTCCATAGATTATGTAAGATTTAATGGAGGATTGTATGTGTACTTGGGATCTTGGTGAAGATATGATATGTGTGTGTGTGTGTTGTGCCGTGTATGTATGTATGATTAGGAGTTTTCTTGCAAATCTTGCTAAAGGGTTGTAATCTTTCATGTAATCCATGCTAGATATATCCATGCATGTGTGTACTTAATGTAATGATATGTTGGGTCTTGTCTTGGATTTCTAGGGCCTCTTGGCCGAAAGTTTTGGCAAGGGGGAGACAAAAGGCTTTCATGCTTGTACTTGTGTGTCTTACACCTTTTCCTAACCCATGCATGCTTAACTTTTAGTGTAGATAGGTTATTATTATAAACACTTGCATGGATATAATTTTGGCCATTTAGGCCGGCCCTTTGATGGGTTTAGGTGGGGTCCACAACTTCAAATATTTACCCAATATTTGTTAAGTTAAATCCCTCGTCGTCCGGGTGTCGTTCGGGTATTTTTCGGGATTTAATCGCGCGTTATTCGGACATTAAGAATACCTTTAATAACCCTTAAATATAGTCTAATTTAAGCGTTGATTGGTTATTTAGGCTTTTACCGGGTGAAATTATGAGTTATACGCGTATCGGGTGCGGTACGCGCATTTTATTCGTTACCGGGAGATTTGTACAAGACGTTTTCACTTATGGTTTTGGAGTTCCAAAACTCATTATATTTCATGAAACTACCCTTTATTTTATATCCTGGGTGTCCGGGATCCTTTCCGTTTATTTAATTATTACCGGGTAATTGCCAACTTCCGTACCGGATAGTTTATTCGCACATGATCCAATCATGTTTTACCATTAAACGTATGCATTCCTATGCACTATTTGGAAATTGCTATCTCCTAAGGCCTTGATAATTAAATCACACATAATTGCATTTAATTACGTTACTCATATATTAATTAATTTGTACCCAATTACCTTATTTTTGCCGGTTGTTACAATAAGAAACGAGAGAAGTATACACGAGAGGACTCGTGAAAGTAAACTTAGTTATAGTCTAGGCTAAAAGGCATTCTAATAACCTAATTCCTTATAACCATGGCTCTGATACCAATCTGTAACACCCCAACCGATGGCGGAAACATCGAGGTGTCACGTAGTGACGATTGTTCCATAGCACATGGACTAAAAGTGTAAATTTGAATACATTGATTAAATAATTTATTACATTCAAATGAAATACAACGATTCTAACTGCCAACTAAATTGAAATACAATAAATCAAAATCTAATATAAATCCGAAAGCTTAAAGGATGCATCTCAAAACAACCTGAAACATGTACAAAATAATTTGGTCAATACAAAAAAATTGTATTGGTGAGCATACCCTGTTTGAATAAATATAGTAGGAAAAGTGTTTAGCAATTCATGTGCGGTACCATTTGCAATTATGTAATAAGTAATATCTGTTCAAAACCAAACCTGAGAATAATGACTAACACATGACTAACCAACTGAATAATGAATTAACAAGACAATGACCAAGATTCTCTCAACAGAGTCTCAAGGGGGTATACCATAGTACTATTCATTGAAATGCTAGGCCGCCCAGCGGTTAATGATTTTGACAAGTCAAAGACACACCAATTAACATAAAGCAAACACACATGAGAATTGCATTTAGTAAAAAGAAATAGAAACTTGATAGTAAGTACATGAGTCACCCCAAAATAGTAAAACAATAAAAAGGGGAAAAGATATACTCACAGTTTGCGAAAGCGATCAAAATCCACTTAAGCGGTCGTGAGTTAAGTAATGGGAATTCCGAGGAATTCAACCTATAATGTGCAAGCATACTAATAAGGTAATGTCTAAAAAGTCTAAGGTAACTAAGGTCTAAGGCATTAGGGTTTGCTAAGTCGATTTGGGGAATTAGAGTTTTTAGGATAAATCGCGGTAATGTAAAAGTTGTATAATAACATACCAAGTTTGTAAATATGATTTAGGTAATATAAATATTACCAATAGAATATTTAGATACAAATATTGTTTAAATAATTAAAACATTATAATGTAGTTAATTACTTTAACTATTTATTGTAAATAAATACAATAATTATAAATGTATAAATAAATGATTATGAGTTACACCATGATCCATCAATGGTAATTAAGATTTTCAAACATATAAATATTTCTATTTTATAAGAAACGTATTTATAAAATAGATGTTTAAATAGTGTAAATTAATAAATGTTCAATTATGTCTAACTAAACATAAATAAGATTAAAGTACAAGACATGACCCAAAAATGTTATTTTTATAGAAAATGGATTCTTTATGATGTAAATCAATGAAAATAATCTTCTCATAATTTTTATAAACTTATTTATATTTAAAACTGATTTAATGATATTAAATCATGTTTAAATGATTAAAAATAGGAAAATTAATAAAAATAAATGTTTTCTAAATCAACTATTTTTATTTCAGTTCATAATGATTAAAAATAATTTATGACAAATTTTGAGACAAAAACCATTAGAAATGAATTTTTAATCAATTAAATACGATTAAAACAAATTAAATACTAAAAATTACGAAAATAAAATATTTTTCAGAAATAAAAAATATGATAATTATCTATGAGATGTTAAGAAGCTACACCTAAATTTTTATAATTTTTGGATCAAAAATGAATTTATTATGAATATTCTAAGATTATGACTAATATATATATATATATAATTAATAAAAAGAAATATATAAGGAAAAAGATAACCAAAGAAGGATGAAAAAACCCCAAAAATTGCTGCTTCTAAGGGGATTCAAACCTGGATACTTTCAGACATCAACTTCCACTAAAACCACTAGACCACAAGCTAGTTATGTTACTATATCTTGAAAATAATTTTATTTAACAATTACCCACTATATCATCTTCTTCCCCAATTAGACCAAGAACCCTAACCCTAGCCTTTAATCTTAATAACCAGATTTAAGCAACAATGGAACCCGAATCTATAGGGCTTTCGTAAAGGGGTGAAAAAACATCAAAATGGCACAAAGAATTGATACTTACAATGTATATATGCTCGCAAAAAGGGTCTGCAAAAATCGGCCATATGTGCCTTGATTTCAAGCTTCTGAACACGTTTTTTTTTTAATGTTTTTCGTGGGTTTCGAAGGAAATGGATGCAGAAACATAATGGAACGATTGGTTCATATATAGGATGGTTACAAATCGGGTATTGATTCGGTTTTTAATTTCCGGTCGGTTACACTATAAGACCCGATTAAAACATAGTTAAAACTTATTAAACACATTTAAGAAAGCTTGTAGCGGTCTTAACATTAATGGAGAAAACGTTTAGTGATAATTAAACGAGTTAAAACGCCCAAATAGCCGTAATTTGTGGTCGCTGGAATTGTTTCCGGTCGCCGGATCTTGGCCGGAAAAAAAACGTGTGGGAACAAGGAAGTAGCTTCTTTTTGTTTTAAAAACTTTCAGCCATTGGCAGATTTGGTCCCTCTATTTTAACTTAGTTAGTTTTACTTGTAATTTGGTTAGAAATTCCTTTTATAAATTTAGCAAACTAACCAAGGTTTCTAAATTTTAAACTTTTATAAAAATTTTAACTTTTATAAACTTTAGCCGTTTAAGCATCGTTCCTATAAATGTGTACCATAAAAAAATGAGCGTTTTCCAAGTAAAAAAAAATATAATGATCAAATGAAACTTAACTTTTATTAAATTTGAAAACGATCGAAGTTATAAGGACTATGAGTGACAACTTGATAAAATATGAGGGTGACGGATGTCACAGAAGCATAGGGGCCCGGGTCTTGTAGTCCTTCACAAGAAAACCAAACGGGTCAAACTCAACAGACACGGAATTATCACGTGTGAATCGACGCACATATATAAGTTTGTGAATTAATTTATGTGCATAAAGGACTCGGTTCAGTTTAATAGGTGGGCAAGGTTTAGGAAAGGTTTGAGGGCCATGTCTAATTACCGGTATAGTAGAGCCATTACCAACAATAATATTTTCATTCAAGCTATTATTTAAAATGGTACCGAAATTACCTGCATTGGGATCCATGCTTATCGTAGCCCCGGTGTCCATTACGCCATTATGGTACTCAGGTGGGTTGAGAGACATAGTATAAAGTGCATGTTGGATGTCCGTGGGTGTGTAAGTGGCTGACGCAGCCGAATGAGTTTGGTTTGGGCGGGGTCCAAGAATGCCGTGGGAGGGGTTTGAGTGGGTAGTGGGTGCGGTGGTGGGGTACGGGCACGGTGCGGGGGGGAGGGGGGCAGACCATTGGAGCCATGGCTATAGTACAAGATGGACCATTCTAGATCCATGATTACAACAATTATAGTTAATGACATTTAATACAATAATATGCAAACTATACTAATAATTATGCTATTAAAGAGCAAGTTATTGATAGGTATTTCACTATAGATATAACCGTCACAACATTTGAAGATAAGATATTCAAAATTTTTCAAAATTTATCGATTTACATATAACCCTTCAATGAATTAATCTGAACAATTCAAAAACAAATAAATGATCCAGTTTTCATATTTTTATGTATATCGGAGTAGTGATTTTGTAGCCAAATTTACAACTAAATATTGTAACCCATGTTGTGATTTCATTTTACACATATTGTAGCCCAAATTGTCACACCCTCAAATTCCACTTGCGGGGTTTTACCTCGAGGCGCATGACATACCAGGATCTAAGTCAACGGTCACAATAAACAAGAGTTATATGATAAGAAAATAACGTAGAAATAACCAACCACGCAGCTATAAGTTCAAAAGTAAAACAGACATCGACAGCGGAAGCTTTAATAATGTTTACAAAACCATAGTTCCAAAGTATGAATGCAAACGAAACACGGTTTACTTATGTATGCAAGACTAGACGCAGTGTGACTCCAGTGCGCCTAAGACTCTTTGCTACCTTAGCGACCTGAGAAAACATGCAAGTTAGTCAATACATACAGTGCCGGTGAGTCACAGAGATAAAGTTTGCAAAAGTTTGTAACAATAGTAATCCAGACCCAACAATCCTTACATCTATACCTGATGCTAGCAAGACATTGTTACATGATACTATAGTGTCGAGAACCACTGCTGAATGTTTAGAATGCCTCAATACCCGTCACCGGTTCATCACCCGGTTCCGTAAGTTATAGGACAAATATGCACTCCCTACCGACCTCCAATCGGCCCGAGTGGGGCTTGCCAGGCCCAATAGATCTATTCACATTTTTCCCGCTATGTATCCACATATTAATGGTTCACTAAGTTTGAGAGGGCTTTACTGATCAATAAAAGTCACTAAGTATCCATGTGATATAATGTAATATGGTCTAATGTTTGAAAGTTCGTACCGCATGTTTCTCCCCCAAAATTATGAAAACAGTAAAGGATGGGGCTCTGACACTCACCTTAGGTTGCGTTCTTTGAAATAAAGAATAAAAGACAAGCCTTGATAATCCCAAATACCGGAGATCTATCATAAAAGTTTGCATAAAGTGTTTTGACTAATAACCCTAAAGTTAACTAGTCCCCGATTGTCTAGATCATGACAAAGTATGTTTGAAAACGTGTTTGACTGTTAAATCGACACACCAAACCGACCCGACACCCCGTTGGTGCCCCATTACACAAACTAATCACGTACACATAGATTACACGTAAGATTCAAGCATAAAATACTTAGTTTGCATAAAAAATCGCACATACGGCGTAGTTGGGTCGAATCAGCATGGAAATGAGTTTGGTTCAACTCAATTTACTTGGTTCGATCCATTTCAAGTTCAATAGACCTTTTCATAAGTTCATGCAACCTAATACATGATCATTCGACCTTAACACATGTTAATTCGACCCTAACACATGTTAATTCGACCTAAATTTTGTTCGTTCGACCAAAAAAGAGTTCATTCGAACTGTTAGGTTTTTGGTTCGACCCCCAAGTCCTTCATTCGACCTCACGATGGGTCGAATGACGTCTTGGTTCGACCCTGTATGCAGCAAACATTCTAAAACGCATCAAATCAGTCCGAAAATATCACGAAACAAAGCAGTCAAGTTTGAATAACATATCCCACGAAACCCTACCAATTTTACTCCAAAATCAGTTTGTTTTAATGTTTACCCAAAATGGCAAAATTATGGAGATGTCATATCACGCATGAAAACTTTACCCAATTTGGAACTTTATGAAATCATTCTATAATTAACTCAAATTGCTTAGATTATTATGTGTATGAAAACCCCCAATCATTTCGTTATCATAATCATCAAGAATTAAACCCTTGATTTATCAAAAATCCCCAAATTAGACAAAACATCATCATCCAACAACTTGTGACATAAGATAACCAAAACTCATCATCAATAACAGTCCTAGAATGTCTCTATAACATCTTCACAGCATTCAAACATCAAACAACACATAACACAACATTAAGGATCATTAACACATGTTAATTTGTATGAAAACTTATGTTTTATGATGAGGTTTTGTTTAGAAAGATGTTAGAAAGGTTTTCAATCATAAAAACTAACTTAAAACAGATCTGGACCTTTGGGCTTAATGAATACGAATTAAAATTGCTTAAAAAGGATTTTGGATGAAGAACACACCTTAGATCTTCACTTGTTTATGATATAGAAAGTTAGATTGTAAAAAACAAGCTCAAAAACTCCTTTCCCATTGATTAAAGTCGTGAGAGAGTGTTTAGAGGCGTTTAGGGTTTGTGAAATGATGAAAAATGGCAAAGTATGGTATTTATACTAGTGTCTGGTTCGACCCCTGCAGAGGTCGAATGGAAGATGGTGTGGTCAAATGGGGTTTTTCATGGAATCAATATCTTGCTTCGACCCCCCTTAAGGTCGAACCAAATATGTCTTTTCCAGATTTTCCAGTTTTGTTGTTTTAATGCATTTTAATGCATCCTAACACATGAACATGCAATCCTAACATATGTTAATCATATAGAATCATGTTTAATCATATAAACACCGTTAAAACACGTATTTGCATATTAGATAACATATACGGATCAATCCATGCATAACACTTAATCCAATTCATGTAAGTCACCAACAACGGAACTCAAGACTCGTGTGTACACAAAATAACACCAATGATCTTCCAAATCATTAAACCTTGGACAATACGTAAGGTAACCCGACTCAACTGACCTAGTTAAGTACGTTAATAAAATATTTCTCGCTAAGGTAGACTTATAAGTTTGTAAAATGTTAAGTTGAATATGCCGGGTGTCACACAAATGGATAGAAATACGCAACCCAAATGGCTAGATATATGTAACTCAAACACCTAAAGCATTTAACCGATAACTAATTTACCCGACCCGAAAAACCCAAACCTCGATTAACCCCATAACCAATAACCATTTAACTAAATTGAGTTGGTTATCGAGTAATATTTTCACTACTGAAATTAAACCCGAATAACCTGATAACCGAAAACCAAACCCGATGAACACCCCACTAAAATAGTGAACTTGAGTGTGGAGAGAAATTTGCTAAACTAATATAGAAAAAATTAACTGATTATCTATTTTTTACACAAATTAATTTCTTGTTTATGACTAAATTATTCACTACTTTGTTAATTTTTTTTTTTCTCTTTTTTATCTATTTATCTGAATTAATGTGTTATAGTTAGTTAATTAACTAACACTTCATGTTGAAATATCCAATGAATCAGATAAGCACTACATTCTATTCTATATTTATAAACACGTACAACATCAAGATGAAGGAGCAAAGTTCAAAGTCGGTAAAAACAGGTGTTCCATTCAGCAACTATCACTACTACAAAAATGGTTGATTTTGGGCGGTGGAAACAAGCCTTTATAGGCGATTTGAGGCCCGCCTAAACAAACATAGCCCAGAATGTATTTTCTTATTCTAGGCGGTGAAACACCCGCCCAAAATAAAACTTGAAACGCCCAGAAAACTATTACCAAATGCTGAATTATACTGGGCGTTATTGGCCCGCCCAGAAAAACAGCGCGCCTAGAAAGATAAAATCCCAGCCGCCCAAAAAGCTACTAGCCCACATTTGGCACCTGCAATATGTAAACCAATACATCCTGATGGCCAAATGACTGCAATTTAAACCCATACATCCTCATATCCATCCTACATAAACAATCAAACCAAGCCATATATCCAGCCATAAACAAACTAAATTTAAAAAAACTATATCAATTACACCATAAATCCAGTCATACAAAATCAAACCCAAAGAAATCCTAAACATGTTTACCAAATTTGCTCAAATACAATACTAAAGAAAACTAAAATCACTAATTAAACACTGAAACAAAAAACCGCGTCATGATGTTTTGAACCAACTTGTCGATTTCCGCTTCTGTGACGGTTGATATGTTGTTCCAAATCCAACAAACAAATAACAAAAGTGAGATATATTAATTAAGTCAAGATATTTAGTGCAACAAAGTCGATATATTGATTAAAGCCAAACCCGTTCAAACCCAAGTAACCCAAAATATAAAAAAGTTGTGAATCACGTCGTAACAACCCAAAACACCAATAATAAACAACAAACCCAGTAATACAACCATACTTAAACCCGATAAACACCAACAACATGCTTAAAGTCAAATCATGTAAATTAAAAATGAAATACTTACATTGTTTGGAAAATTTTCTCGCTTTTTTAAAACAAACTCAAACATGAACCAGATGACCATGTACCCACACTCCCAAGACCCATCTTGTTGCCTACACTGCATTGAATTAAAAGAAAAACATATTAACAAAATAATCACTTAATTGTATAAAATACAAGAGAATTAATTAACAATACCTGAACCATGGTCCAAGTGAATGGACCTCCAAAAGAAGATTCGATTGCACTTGAAAGAGGATAATAATCTTTATTCTTCTTGCCTCTAACTGAAGTCGAATCTAAAATCCAAGCTCTTCGTTCCTTAGGCGAAACGATAAACAAAACCCAATGGAGGCTAAAAAAAAGAAAGTTATAAGGAAAGTTAGTAATAAAATAAAAACAATTAGCTGGAATACTCTACAAAACAATAATATATTACTTGTAGAAAAATGGTGCAAGAAAATAAGTTTTGTCCTTATGAAGTTTGTAGACATTTTTCATGTGTTCTCTAACACTTGCAGAATTCTTCATGCACTCTTCCCCGGTTATTTTTTGGGTATTGAAGTAGCTGACTTGAGGTTCGTGTTTAAGTTTTTTGACAATTACTAGGTCATACAAGTACCTAATATCAAGAAAAAAAATATTATATGGTTAAAAAAATAGTTGTATTTTAAAAATTATTATTGTACAAGATAGAAATAACAATAATAACTTACAATTGACACCAATGTAACAAGCTAGCATCAAGACATCCGTTCGCCAAAAATCGTAGCATCCCCTCATATTCAATGTATTCACATTGGACATCGAACTCGGTGTTGGGGTACATCCCGTCAATAAAATTAACTTTAACGCTCATCTGGCCATCATAGTGTTCTACTAATCGTGCAGCCAAGGATCTGATAATTTTAGGCCTCTCATTCTCAATCTTCGACAAGGCATTTTGTATGTCTTGTTCGACCTTTGACAACTTTGGAGTGGGGGGTTGTTCAACAATAACTTCTTCATCAACAAACTACAAAATTTAACAAATGATTTTTAGAGCATTAGTACTTAAATATGTATAGCATATTTGAGTTGTTGATTACCATTGCATCCAGTTCTTCAGACACGAGATCATGTTGATTGGAAAACTCTCCACTCGAAACAAGCTAC
The DNA here is from genome assembly GCA_028751855.1 of Ambrosia trifida. Taxonomy (NCBI): domain Eukaryota; kingdom Viridiplantae; phylum Streptophyta; class Magnoliopsida; order Asterales; family Asteraceae; genus Ambrosia; species Ambrosia trifida. The sequence continues at coordinate 48,571,107 of CM054131.1, read as the reverse complement.
GTTAATTAAAAAAAATTATTATTTGTACATTGATTCTTACACACACACATATAAAGACAATGAGACTTTGAGTTGTGGATTACCTCATCTTCAAAATTTTCCATAGTAGTCGGATGAATATCATAATGTTCTGTTGGGTCTGGTTCATCATCAGATGGTTCAAACTACAAAAAACAAACAAAATTGTTATATCATAAAATGAAATTAATATAAATTATATATTACCCGGACACAAAACCCGATCACTAACCTGTGGTTTATAACATGAGATGTCCTCTGCTTGTGTCGAGTGTTGATTCTGGGAAGTTGTCTCTCTGACCGGAAGCTACAATTTAACAAACATATTATAAGAAGTCTTATAATAAGAATAAATAAAGTCATATGAATTTCGTAATATATATTAAACTACCTTTATTGCAAAATGTGGCCATTGAACAAATTTACCACAAGCATCACCTAAATTTGAAAGATCGTCGTCACATGAAACGGGAGGTAGAGGATTGTACTCGTATCTTGGATCGATGCTATCTACTTTCACTTTCACATAGCCCTCCGCCATTTGTTTCTCATTTAACGTCCGCTCCATAGTAGGATACACTAGCCCTGAACCGACTGGCGTTTCTATCTTGGAAGGGTATGGGAATAGCAATACACATACAGTAAGCTCCTGCAAAATGATATGACATTTTATAAAACAAGTGGTACAAATACATTTTAGATATGTTATTCATGTTACATCTTGAAGCTGAAAAAACATTTTAAATTTGAATCTAATTTATAAAGCCCAATATAGCATTTGAACATCAATAGTTGTACAACATAAGTTAAAAGAATCATGCTTTTGTTTTGAAACAGATCTCTATCATGCCAATCTCTGTTTCTCAAGTGATTGAACATGAGATTGAAAACGCTGCATCCGATTGGATTTCTGATTCAATTCAATTCAAACCGATGACTAAAATGCATTAACAGCGCGTATGTATATTTGGAGATGCAAATATAATATGTAAACCATCACATAAATATAATTACCTCGATAGGTTGATAACTAATATGGGATCCACCAGACACATCACTCACGCCGCGAACACTAGGGCTTGCGTGCACCCCTCTATAACCACAAGCCTCCCCTGACCTTTGAATGGTAGACACGTTATTTTGACCTCGTTGTCTACTACCTTGAAACAATCCTCCCCTAACCATTGTACGCCCTGTCATTACGAAATATTTAATCACATGTATAATATCAATGATAATAATAATAATAATAATAATAATAATAATAATAATAATACCTATAATATTAGAGGTCGTACGTGATCGCCCTCCCCGCTCAGGTCCAAGTAACCTACTTAGTGGATCCTCCTTCCCAGACCAATAACTGCCATCCGCCTTCATTTTGATTTCCAATTCTGCCTATTTAATATAATAACTATTAAAACATTTTACTATAACATATATAATTAAATATATATATAAACACACACACATATACTTACTAGTCTTGAAGATTCTGCTTGCGCGTCTTTTGCAAGTTCATATTTATTTGTTTTCTTATTTTTTTTTTTGCTCTACTCGTGATAAACAACTTAGAGCGCTTGTCTTGAATAGTTTCAAGAAATTTATACACTGGTACAAGTTGAGACCATATGGATTTAACGTTAGCAGGGCCCCAAACCGCAAACCCGTGGCGTCCTAAACGAGTCGGGTATTTGTTCTTCTTCGCACTAGCTCGTGCCTTTTCACTTTTTTCCTTCACAAAATAAACATATTGGTATTAACTAATAGGTATAAACATGTAACAATAGTATATACACTAATCGAAATATTAAAAATTAATTCACATATACCATAAATTTCTTGCTACTCCTTTGGGCAACGAACTCTTCCCAATGTGTATCATCGAGATTTGTATGCGTATTAAAAGGAGTTCGATTCTTCCTTACGTAATCCACTGTGAGGATACTTCGCCAGTCTGTATGGCGCTTTTTTGCATTAGCAAGTGTCACATCTTTGGCCAAATCGTTGGTAATATTCCATTGTTTCTTGCATTTTTATAAAACAAAAAAGTTAACAAATTAAAGTATATTAATGTAGCAACTGATTGAACAGTGCTTTTGAAATGAACAGTATCAATTAAACCATCTCTTAAATAGAATTAGATATCAATCAGGTTAAGATTGTGTGTGTGTGGTGTAGTGGACATTTACGAAAGCTCAAGGTATGACGCAATATTATTAAAAGAAGATTTGAAGAACACGAGCTGGTTGCACAGTGCAGATGACAAAACTGATGAAGGTCTATTGTTTGATAACGGATTCGAGTCACTCCCGGAACCATTTGGACCATTGTGACCTTTCGCGAAAAAAATGGTTCGTTTCGTTTCCTAGTTTGCTAAATTTGTGCTTAATATCCATTTAATTACTGAGTTAAAAAGGCCATTTAGTATAAGAAAAAGAAAATAAAAGAAAAAACAAAGAGAATGTGTTAACAAAAACATTAAAAAGAGAGTGGTGTTTGTTGTGTATTGTTCTCCTTTTAAATATTAATGTCAAGTTTTATAGTTTGTTAGTGATGTGAACCTGTCATGAACTCTTTATGAACTGTGTGGACTTTTTAGGTTCAACTGTTTTGGTTCTGTTCAGTTCAGTAATCAGGGCCTCCCTAGTGTTAGTATAGTAAAGTGACTAACTATGACCAGCTGCCTAATTGAGGGTCCAACCCAATTACTAGGCTTTGATATATATTGGTGTATCATTAACATCATAGCTATTAATAACTTTGACTGTTTGGTGCTTCGTTGACTCTATAGTTTTTTTTTGAAACATAACTTCATTCACACAAAAAAGAGGACCTCAAAACGAGGGCCGCTCACACCAAATTACAACGAGTACAGAGGGAAATTAACCCACTCAGACCAAACAATCCTGAATCGACTAGATCTATGACATAACCAAAGAAAAGACATAGATTTAACTCGAGCCAACACCTCACAGACCTTCGGACTAGAATTAAGAAAAACCGCGTTATTTCTTTCTTTCCAGATAGCCCAGCATGTAATCATGACCACACCCCGAACTATTGTCTTGGCCTTAGCCGACACTGGAGCCGTGTCAGCCCAGCTAAACAACGCAGCAGACGCAGAACAGATAACCGTCGGGATTCTGCACCATTTGCAGACACCTTCCCAAACAGCAGCAGCAAAACCACAGTCGACAAAAACATGCAGCACCTCTTCATCAGCTGAGCTACACAACGGACATATTTTGGACGGCAACCCAACATTCCTTCTAACCAGCTCTACGCGAGTAGGAACTCTGTCTTTCTCGATCCTCCAAGCCAACACGTTGACCTTAATAGGAACCCAATTCACCCAACGAAAAACCTGAGTGCTCGAACCATACAGGTGCTGTCTTAATGTGTTTTTAACCGCCGCAGCAGTGAATCTAGAAATCAGTTTTTGATCCCATAACCACTGATCTGGTCCGTTGTTTAAATGTACCTGAGAAACCATATTCAACACGTCTTGACTCTCTGAGATACCCGCTACACAGGACGCGCTCAGCAACCCACTGTCCACCAGAGCAGTTTGGCCAGCAACCGAAATCAATCGTTCACTAACCGTACAGTTCTTGTTTTTCTCCAAACCAAATGAACGCCATTACCATCACGGTTCCCAACCCATAAGAATTGACTCTATAGTTATGTTGTCAATAAAGGAATTAAAAAAATGAAGATTTTTTTTAATGGTCAACAAAACCGAAATAAATTATGCTACACCATTTTAATTGTATCAAAGTTGCGCCCTGATTCTCAAGGGTCGCAATGAAGCGGTGTTTAGTCAAGAACAAATTACACTCCAAACAATAGTCGGCGAAATCAAGGCAAGGAGTCTTTTGCGGGTAAAAGCTAGAGCGAAACAAGGCGAATTGAGTTGGGATAGGTGGCAAAGCTTTAATGTGTCAAACTTGAAGTTTAATGCAGAAGCCTAGTTTGTCATTCTTAGAGTTTTAGTGCAGATATGTTTGTGCAGTAGCTTTAGTGCAGAGTTACTAAGCTAGTGTGTACATGTAAAGTTAGGTGATGACCTATATTGTGCTTCTTGTACATGGCGAAATGGCAGCGCAACGCGCGCCGGGTTGTTCTAAGAGGTCCCAATCTCAACCCGTTTACATGTAACGGGTCAACGCGGGTTGTATTTTATTGGTAACAGGTCAAAACAGTAATGTATAAATATTTGCAGAAAATGACATGGGTTAACTAATCAAAAGTCGCATATTAACTATTTACATGTAACGGGTCAACGCAGGTTGTATTTTATTGGTAACAGGTCAAAACAGTAATGGCAGCCCTAGTTATAATTCATGCTTCATATAAGTTACAAACAAAATAAAGTTAAATACCTTTATATCTGCCCAAAAGTCTTCCCATTTTTTATCATCAAATTTACTTCGCGGGATATGATATGAAAATTCGGTCTTCAACTTTACTCCTAACCATGTAGTATAATCGTTCACGTTCTTTCCAATCGGTAGCATTTGCTCGTCAAACTCAATGTTATAATCAATATCTTTCTTGGAGCAAGTCGCAGCCCCACGTTTACCTTTCCCACGTTTCTCCTCATGTGTATCTTCCATTTTACACACTAATAAAAAAAAAATTAAAAAACCAGTACAAAAATAAAATCCAAACTCAGCTTTAACCAAGTTAAACAAGTTAAGTCTTTAAGTCTTTAACCAAGTTAAACATCCAACTAAATCAAATTGAACTAAAATAAAGAGGTTAAAAAAAATTATATCGGTTTACATGCCATCATAGTCCACAACCTAAATTCCTAACACAATAATAAATTTAAAGAAAACAAATTGCACTAAAATAAAGAGGTTAAAAAAAATCACAAGGGTTCTTACCCCTGCATGTATATGTGGCCGACGGTGGGTTCACGCAGGTGGAGGGTTGACGCCGATGGTGTGTCGATCGTACGTAGGTGGAGGGGCAAGGGTTGATGCCGATCAATGGTTAGTTTCTAGTGGCAAAGGATTATCAGCAGAGCAGAGGTTATAATCGATCAACATGCAGAGGTTATGTTAGGGGAGGGTTTTCTAGGTGAATTGGGTGTATTCTGGGCTGATTTGGTTATTTTGGGTTAGTGTGGTTTAGTTTTGGGCGGTTATTAAGCTTTGACCAATTGATTAGGCGGGCTTCAATTGTGATTTTGGCGGGTTACATAAAATTTTTAATAAACTTAATTATATAACTAATAACTAGTAACACTATTAGCTGTGGGTAGGGTTGTTCGCGAGCCGAGCCGAACCGAACGAACCTTTGCTCATGCTTGGCTCATTTACAAACCGAACCGAGCTGAGCGGCTCGTTTACAACCGAGTTGAAAAACGAGCGAGCATTGTTCGAGCGCAATTTTTTCGAGCGAGCATCGAGCGAGAAACGAGCGAAAAGTAATTTGGACAACCATGAAATTGGGATGTTATCTTCAATGTTTTCGTTGTCGAGTGACAACTAAGGTGTAACTGTCCGATGAGGACACTAATATTGAGGTCCGAGTGTCCAAGAATGAGGCTTAGGTTTAGGCAATGAGCATACTACAGAGAACAATTGTCGCTTTGTAACATAAGATTATATCAAACGACGACTAGGGGTGGACGACTAATAACATAAAGAAGTCAAAGTTGTCATTTTACGACTTAAGGTTTTACTATTAAACTTGGTATTATATTTTTATTTGATAAAGCGGGCTATTCATATTTTATTTGCATATATTGGGCCAAATGTTATGTATAAATCTGTAAATATTACTATGATTTGTGGGTATATATATAATTATATATATAATAAATAAATAATAATTTATTCGAGCCGAACCGAGCCGAGCGGACCTTTGCTGCTATGGCTGGCCCCTCCTGAGGTGCGGGCTCAAGTGGTGCTGGTGGGGCTACGGGGTCAGCAGGTGCGTCCTCTATCATTGGAGCCACTGGCTCCTCCTGAACAGCTGGGATCTCGGGTACCAGCATGTGCTCAACCGAGGCTACGGACTCGTCGTCCGAGTCATCAGATATCCACCCGTTCCTCCCACGGGAGATCGGCATGAGTCTCATGCCTGGAGGAATGTGGATGTGTGGTACAGGTGCTGGCTCATGCTCAACGTGAGCCTGTCTGTCGAACGGAGACTCTACTGTCTCCGACTGGGCTGGGATCGGCCGGGACGGACCGGCACAGCCTTCAGGGAAGTCCCTGATAGCTCGGATGGGGCGTGGGGCTAAAGGTGCGGCCGGTACAATAGGTAATGGCGCGTCAACCACGGCGGGTGCCCAGTCAGGATCCTCGCTAGGATCCGTCTCGTCCGAATCGTCATCTGAACCTCCTGCGACGTTCATCTCCACGTCGTCGTCTTCCGCATCAAGTACAACCAGCTCGACTGGCTCAGGCGGTGGTGCGGGGATGATCTGAATACTGCTATCGTAACTGGGCGCTATGCTACCAGCGTCCGACATCCTGGCAAAAGAACCGTACATGTATATATATGAATTAATTTAAATTAGATAGTTAAGGCGTCCATTATCAGTATCCTTTCTAACCTCTAATACTACGTTAATGCATAACGATACCCCTGGCTAGCTTGGTCGGAATCTCCTCATGCCCAATGCTTCTTGAAAAATTACTTTATTGCATTTTAGCAACTATAAATATTTTCCTTTTGAAAACTTTATCTTTTTGAACCAAATCCGGTTATAGTCTAGTTTTTAAAGAAAATACTCTAGTTCGCTATAACCTTGGCTCTGATACCACTTTCTGTCACACCACGACAATGGCGGAAACACGTGGCGCGACGGTTCAAAGCATAAAGTCAAGGTTATTGCTAAACACAAGTAATTTAAGAAAATGGGTCATTTATTATGACGTCAAATCTTGTTCAAATATTACACAAAAGTATATTGTTTTTAAGACAACATAGAGGTTTCTCAAATATATCCCAAAGCCTTGGGAAATAAAGGTGAAACCCCGCAAAATGTTTGACGCCGCATTGGAGGATTCCTCGACCCAGCTTGCCCGGTTCTCCTTCATCTAATTACCTGAAAGATATGTTTAAAAGTTTCATCAATATAAATATATTGGTGAGTTCACAGGTTTTTAGTTTCCAAAACTTGAATACTTGGGAAATACCATGTTATGACAATATATATAGGAGTTGCAAATTCCTATAACTCTACTTGAGACTATAATCAAACCAAGACGTATAATAATAATGCCCCGCTCCAAGTCGTTACTCGGTTTCCCACGACTTAAGTTCAGAATATATGCACCCCAGGCATAACCTAATGCATAATCGACGCTATCGATTAGGGGTGGGCCTTGTCAGGCACCAATAGTACTATCCAAATATTCCACCGGTTTCATTTCCCCTGAACAAATGATTATAGAGGCGAGGACTCAACCCCGAGTGGCGGTCACACCTCAAGTAACAAAACCGTCATACATTTTCCCTAACATATCTTTCCCCCGAAAACGTAAAAATAGTTTAAAATGGGGCCGTGAAACTCACCTGAACTCTGTCTGGCTTACTAGGCGGATAGCAAAGAGGGTCTCGCACCTACAAACGTCCTAGACGTATAAGCCACTATTACTATAGTGCATGTGCCTTGGCAAGTTGTACACCCAACTCCCGACCACAAGTTATTCCAAATCCCGTTTAATTAAGCGCGTATCCTAGGTTTCGTTGGCGTTAGATTACCCGTTGCGTTACAAGTTATATATTACTCTTGTTAATATTTCCTTAACTTGTACCTTATTATCATCGACTCGACTTCACTTAACATATAATTATTTTCCCATTTAAATAATTATACTTAAGATCGCATCGCTCGATATAATATATATTTCAACACTCGACCCGACTCACTTTGCCGCACATTTGTTTTCCCATTTAAACAAATATACTAAGATCTTGTCGTTCGATTGTATATTCTTAACACCCGATTCAACTCACCATACCGTATATTTATTTTCCATTCAAATAAATATACTAGGATCTTGTCGGCGCGGCATACACATATATATCCTTGTCTACTTGTCGCGGCTTTCCTTCCCACATATCTACTTTCCCATTAAGTAGATATACGAGAATTTTGCCGAGGCGAGCGTACATATATAAATGTGTAATTTTTCTTGTTAAGTATATACGTTTGTTTAACGTCTTATTTGTTTATATCATGTTTTTCTCCCACGAATAATCACTTCAACACTTAGGAAAGTGTTTATTAGTTTTCACCCATGATGTATATATATTTTACTTCTTAAAAATATATGTTTTCTTATCTTGCCGCAATGGCATTTTTCTCATGTTTTGTCCGTGTACGGTTCGTTAACGCGTCTTAGTTCGATATTTTAGCTCGAATAGTTAATTTTTCCAAGTTTTTCCAACATGTGTTTTATAGAAATATTATTCCTATTTCTTTTTCCTAACACAAGTTACTTGGAAGGTTTTAAATACTTATGTATTTTTAACCCAACTTGTCAACTTAACTACAAAAATGTTTCCAATACTTTTATATTCCCATTTATATAAAAGTATTCATTTTTGTACAAGTTTCTCAAGTTTGTTTAATATTTTTATAAAATCTCTATTTTATAAAAATCCTTATGTTATGTAATCCATATTTTATAACTTTCAAAATATACTTTTATACAAAAATACCCAAGTATATCTACTAGTATTTACCGAAATCATCCTTAGAAATTTATTACTTACACTTTTGACACCAAACTTTCCATCCTTGCATTTTTGGACTAATAGTTTCTAAAATATCCATTTTAGTCCTCTAACTTTCAAAGTTACAATATTAGTCCCTTAACTTTCAAATGTTGCATTTTCCCACTCTAACTTCCAAAGTTAACCTTTTTCACTCAAAATAGTAGACTTTGAAGATTCAACTTTTTATTGGTAAGTTATTTTTGTATCAAAACACTTTTGCTAGTCTTATATTCCATATGTAAGACTACTTGTATGTGTGTTTTATGTAATTGCCCATTTTAACAAAATACCATTCGTCTAAGTAGTTAACTTAATTTTTCATCTTCTTTATTCTTGAACTTCTAACATGTTCCACCATACATTATACCTTAGATGATCATAATAAGATGATTTAAAGTTACTTTTTAACATATTCAAGTTCATTCCACAATCTTAACCAAATCATCATCCTACTTAGTTTAAGTGTAAACTTTATATATTTTCAAGATCATTACTTTATCATCATCAAATCCATGATTTATTTACATATCTTTAATCATCTATTTTACACAAGTAAAACCTATTAAAGATTATGTTCAAACCACCTTTTAAACCCTTCATGTACAACTTGCTTCTAAGAACACATACATGAATAATAATAATCAAAAACAAGGTTAAGAAGCTTACTACTAGCACAAGGCTAGGGAAGACAAAACCTTTGATTTTGAGAGGGGTTTAGTGTGTTCTTCCTTAATGGTTAAGCTCCAAGCTTGAAACACACAATAGGGGTTTGGATGATGGATTGTTTTGAGTGATTTGGAGATGTAAAAACTTGAAAGAAGAGTGTGTATGTGGGTGGTATAGCTCACGGCTCAAAGAGAAGAAGAAGAAAGGATTTTGCTTTGTTTCTCCAAGTATTAACACATGTTTATATATTATTATCACATGTAATCTTCCATAGATTATGTAAGATTTAATGGAGGATTGTATGTGTACTTGGGATCTTGGTGAAGATATGATATGTGTGTGTGTGTGTTGTGCCGTGTATGTATGTATGATTAGGAGTTTTCTTGCAAATCTTGCTAAAGGGTTGTAATCTTTCATGTAATCCATGCTAGATATATCCATGCATGTGTGTACTTAATGTAATGATATGTTGGGTCTTGTCTTGGTCTTGGATTTCTAGGGCCTCTTGGCCGAAAGTTTTGGCAAGGGGGAGACAAAAGGCTTTCATGCTTGTACTTGTGTGTCTTACACCTTTTCCTAACCCATGCATGCTTAACTTTTAGTGTAGATAGGTTATTATTATAAACACTTGCATGGATATAATTTTGGCCATTTAGGCCGGCCCTTTGATGGGTTTAGGTGGGGTCCACAACTTCAAATATTTACCCAATATTTGTTAAGTTAAATCCCTCGTCGTCCGGGTGTCGTTCGGGTATTTTTCGGGATTTAATCGCGCGTTATTCGGACATTAAGAATACCTTTAATAACCCTTAAATATAGTCTAATTTAAGCGTTGATTGGTTATTTAGGCTTTTACCGGGTGAAATTATGAGTTATACGCGTATCGGGTGCGGTACGCGCATTTTATTCGTTACCGGGAGATTTGTACAAGACGTTTTCACTTATGGTTTTGGAGTTCCAAAACTCATTATATTTCATGAAACTACCCTTTATTTTATATCCTGGGTGTCCGGGATCCTTTCCGTTTATTTAATTATTACCGGGTAATTGCCAACTTCCGTACCGGATAGTTTATTCGCACATGATCCAATCATGTTTTACCATTAAACGTATGCATTCCTATGCACTATTTGGAAATTGCTATCTCCTAAGGCCTTGATAATTAAATCACACATAATTGCATTTAATTACGTTACTCATATATTAATTAATTTGTACCCAATTACCTTATTTTTGCCGGTTGTTACAATAAGAAACGAGAGAAGTATACACGAGAGGACTCGTGAAAGTAAACTTAGTTATAGTCTAGGCTAAAAGGCATTCTAAATAACCTAATTCCTTATAACCATGGCTCTGATACCAATCTGTAACACCCCAACCGATGGCGGAAACATCGAGGTGTCACGTAGTGACGATTGTTCCATAGCACATGGACTAAAAGTGTAAATTTGAATACATTGATTAAATAATTTATTACATTCAAATGAAATACAACGATTCTAACTGCCAACTAAATTGAAATACAATAAATCAAAATCTAATATAAATCCGAAAGCTTAAAGGATGCATCTCAAAACAACCTGAAACATGTACAAAATAATTTGGTCAATACAAAAAAATTGTATTGGTGAGCATACCCTGTTTGAATAAATATAGTAGGAAAAGTGTTTAGCAATTCATGTGCGGTACCATTTGCAATTATGTAATAAGTAATATCCGTTCAAAACCAAACCTGAGAATAATGACTAACACATGACTAACCAACTGAATAATGAATTAACAAGACAATGACCAAGATTCTCTCAACAGAGTCTCAAGGGGGTATACCATAGTACTATTCATTGAAATGCTAGGCCGCCCAGCGGTTAATGATTTTGACAAGTCAAAGACACACCAATTAACATAAAGCAAACACACATGAGAATTGCATTTAGTAAAAAGAAATAGAAACTTGATAGTAAGTACATGAGTCACCCCAAAATAGTAAAACAATAAAAAGGGGAAAAGATATACTCACAGTTTGCGAAAGCGATCAAAATCCACTTAAGCGGTCGTGAGTTAAGTAATGGGAATTCCGAGGAATTCAACCTATAATGTGCAAGCATACTAATAAGGAAATGTCTAAAAAGTCTAAGGTAACTAAGGTCTAAGGCATTAGGGTTTGCTAAGTCGATTTGGGGAATTAGAGTTTTTAGGATAAATCGCGGTAATGTAAAAGTTGTATAATAACATACCAAGTTTGTAAATATGATTTAGGTAATATAAATATTACCAATAGAATATTTAGATACAAATATTGTTTAAATAATTAAAACATTATAATGTAGTTAATTACTTTAACTATTTATTGTAAATAAATACAATAATTATAAATGTATAAATAAATGATTATGAGTTACACCATGATCCATCAATGGTAATTAAGATTTTCAAACATATAAATATTTCTATTTTATAAGAAACGTATTTATAAAATAGATGTTTAAATAGTGTAAATTAATAAATGTTCAATTATGTCTAACTAAACATAAATAAGATTAAAGTACAAGACATGACCCAAAAAATGTTATTTTTATAGAAAATGGATTATTTATGATGTAAATCAATGAAAATAATCTTCTCATAATTTTTATAAACTTATTTATATTTAAAACTGATTTAATGATATTAAATCATGTTTAAATGATTAAAAATAGGAAAATTAATAAAAATAAATGTTTTCTAAATCAACTATTTTTATTTCAGTTCATAATGATTAAAAATAATTTATGACAAATTTTGAGACAAAAAACCATTAGAAATGAATTTTTAATCAATTAAATACGATTAAAACAAATTAAATACTAAAAATTACGAAAATAAAATATTTTTCAGAAATAAAAAATATGATAATTATCTATGAGATGTTAAGAAGCTACACCTAAATTTTTATAATTTTTGGATCAAAAATGAATTTATTATGAATATTCTAAGATTATGACTAATATATATATATAAATTAATAAAAAGAAATATATAAGGAAAAAGATAACCAAAGAAGGATGAAAAAACCCCAAAAATTGCTGCTTCTAAGGGGATTCAAACCTGGATACTTTCAGACATCAACTTCCACTAAAACCACTAGACCACAAGCTAGTTATGTTACTATATCTTGAAAATAATTTTATTTAACAATTACCCACTATATCATCTTCTTCCCCAATTAGACCAAGAACCCTAACCCTAGCCTTTAATCTTAATAACCAGATTTAAGCAACAATGGAACCCGAATCTATAGGGCTTTCGTAAAGGGGTGAAAAAACATCAAAATGGCACAAAGAATTGATACTTACAATGTATATATGCTCGCAAAAAGGGTCTGCAAAAATCGGCCATATGTGCCTTGATTTCAAGCTTCTGAACACGTTTTTTTTTTAATGTTTTTCGTGGGTTTTGAAGGAAATGGATGCAGAAACATAATGGAACGATTGGTTCATATATAGGATGGTTAACAAATCGGGTATTGATTCGGTTTTTAATTTCCGGTCGGTTACACTATAAGACCCGATTAAAAACATAGTTAAAACTTATTAAACACATTTAAGAAAGCTTGTAGCGGTCTTAACATTAATGGAGAAAACGTTTAGTGATAATTAAACGAGTTAAAACGCCCAAATAGCCGTAATTTGTGGTCGCTGGAATTGTTTCCGGTCGCCGGATCTTGGCCGGAAAAAAAACGTGTGGGAACAAGGAACAAGGAAGTAGCTTCTTTTTGTTTTAAAAACTTTCAGCCATTGGCAGATTTGGTCCTCTATTTTAACTTAGTTAGTTTTACATGTAATTTGGTTAGAAATTCCTTTTATAAATTTAGCAAACTAACCAAGGTTTCTAAATTTTAAACTTTTATAAAAATTTTAACTTTTATAAACTTTAACCGTTTAAGCATCGTTCCTATAAATGTGTACCATAAAAAAATGAGCGTTTTCCAAGTAAAAAAAAAATATAATGATCAAATGAAACTTAACTTTTATTAAATTTGAAAACGATCGAAGTTATAAGGACTATGAGTGACAACTTGATAAAATATGAGGGTGACGGATGTCACAGAAGCATAGGGGCCCGGGTCTTGTAGTCCTTCACAAGAAACCAAACGGGTCAACTCAACAGACACGGAATTATCACGTGTGAATCGACGCACATATATAAGTTTGTGAATAATTTATGTGCATAAAGGACTCGGTTCAGTTTAATAGGTGGGCAAGGTTTAGGAAAGGTTTGAGGG